>VDFB02000007.1:24352074-24677775 GCA_007258455.2 Sequoia sempervirens | reverse complement strand
ATTCATAGCTAGGTGTTTCAATTTCAATGAACCAGGGCATCCTTCCTTCAAGTGTCCTAAATGGGAACAATCTGATAGGGGCAGAGAAAGGAGAGCTAACTTAGTACAAGAAGAAGAGGATAAAAAGGAGGTATTAAAAACATTTATGGCAGACACTGTGACTGATAGTGAGTTTCTTATGATCAGGCAAGGAGAAAGACAACATCAAGAGCCAAAGGTAAGTATCTTTAAGAAAAAATGTCTATCATGGTAAAATATGGAGATTTCTCATAGACTTAGGTTCACATAGCAATTTAGTTTCATCTGATATGGTAGCCAAGTTGGGAATTGACACATTTGATCATCCTACTCCCTACAAGGCCACTTGGGCAACTCAAATGCAGCATGTAGAGATTTGTAAGAGAGCTTTTGTGGATTTTTCAATTGGATCATATCAGGACAGGGTGCTTTGTGATGTCATTCCAATGATTTTTGGTCATATTATCTTAGGGAGACCATGGCAGTATGCTAGAAGGACATTGCATGATGGATTCCATAAGACATATTTGGTGCATAAAGGAGATGTTAGATATAAGTTGGTTCCTTTGCCTTTGGAGCAGTCTAATGATAGTTTTGTGATTTGTTTTGAGAAAATTTTGCAGGTTAAAGTGCAAGGTAAGACAGGGGAAGACACTGATTGGTTCAAAAGTAGCAAGTATCAGAAGGGTTGTGAAGGATACAGTCCTAAAAATTAGAGCCTATGGGACTTGGAAAGTATCAAGGTTGGAGGCATTGAATGCCCTATAGTTGAGGGTGATAGAGGAGGTATTCTTTTACAAAGAAATCAGTGCCATAGAGGTAGAAAAAGGGCACAAGAACAAACTGAGATCAAACAGAAAAGAAGACAAACAAAACACTGTTTTGACACTAACATGATGAGTGACATGGTTGTAGGTTGGCAGAAAAGGAAGAAGGTAACTTTGGGAGATTTCATGCTTGGTAATCAGAAGGTGCAAACATACATGAACAAGGAGTATTATGGCAGCAACAAGTTGCATACTTCTTGGGGCAAGAACTTTTTCTTTCTTGGGGAGAATGGTGCAAGAGCACCCAAGCTCTTCAAGGAACACATCAAGGGTCAAGAAGATGTAGGGGTCTTGAAGACCTATAAACCTTTCCAGAGCATCAATTATAGCATTTTGGAGCCTATAATGGCATTTGGCATGGATGAATGTAATAGGAAGATCAAAAGTCCTAAGGGTCCTGATAAGGACCCTAGGACCAAAATGAAATGTAAATGGACCAATAGTGTCCTAGGGGTCTAGGTACATTTATATTGTTTTAATTATGTCAAATTAGGTGAATAATAAAGATGTGATAGCTTTGGAGGGTTTTTAGTTAATAAATTGCAAGTTGGAAATTCAAATTTTTGAATTCCAACTTTGGGCGGGTAAGTAGGTTTTTTGAGTTTTAACAATAATTAGGCATTAAAATCAATCCAAAATGGTTTGATCTATTGGGGATTGGGTCTATAACCCTAAAAGAATCATTCGTACGGAGGTTGATTGTTTTGGAAGTGACTGTACGGACTATTACAGGAAATAGTGAAAAAACACAGTTTTCTTGTATTTTCTTGAGTCTTTTTGATTATCTATTGATTTCTATTGAAGATTTGTTTATTTGGATGGTTTAGGAACTTGTATTTACATGTTTTTATACTTTTTCATGTTCTGATAAGCAATAGTAATCAATTCCTTGTACATTGTAACTGACTATCCTCAAGAAAGTGTAGATTTTCATTGATTTTGAGGGTTTTTATGGATGATTGATCCATTTCACAAAGGAATGATGTTGTAACCTCTGAAATGGATCTATTCTAATATGTATAATATAAACCTAACAAGCTAATGTGCAGGTAGGGAAGATTATAAGGTGTACATCAAGTTTTCACAGTGCAAAGTGCTTGAGAGTGGAGGCTAAAGTATAGTAGTATAAGATCTGCCTTAATGAGGGGTGTGTTTTTGAGTTGGGATAGACTAAATATGTTTTCATAATGGTGTAGAGTCAATGAAATAGTTCTGGAAGTGTTTGGGAGGTCAAGATTCAAGAAGCCCTAGTTTGAGAGCCATTTATTGAGCGTTTTGTGTTTGAGGGTCTTAACGGTGTCATAGAAGACTAAGACCTTGAAAATACTTTGTTTTGAGAGATTTTGAGACACTATTGAAAATTTCATAGTTAGGGGATAAGGTTAGAGATGGGTTTCTTTGAAAAAGAGGGCTAATTAGGCCTAGTTTTTAAGGAAACAACAGGTTTTGGGGAATTTGATTTAAAACAAGTGCCAACAAGATTTGGGTATGTTGTGTATCCTCACAAAAGACATCTAAATCAATTATTTATTTTTGGAGTCCTTTGGAAAGTTTGAGAGAAAAGTCTAAAATCCTTCGCTAGAGGCCTAATTGGGCTAGAAGGCTACTTAAGGTGCAAAAGGTGAGTTTTGTCTAAGAAAGAGGTTTAGGGCTTGAAAACCATTCAAGGCAGGTTGGGTTGAGTTCTGTGAGATCACTCCAAGGGTTTGGTTCCATAAGGGAAGAAAATAAGTCATAAGTGCACTATTGAGGCCTTATCTCCATACTGGTGCCTAGATGAAAGGTTGAGAGTGAATCATTGTTAGCCTTGAAACTTTGTGTTTCTTTCAAAGTCCCTTGCCCTCTGCATTAGAGTGGTATCAGAGCAGTGAGTAGGTTTTGGATCGCCGCTATCACGCCATCAAAGAGGTCGGCGTCACTCGGCAGCAATAAAACGGAAAGGCGAAGGACAAAAATATTTCCGCTCGTCAGTAAAGGATAAAAGTCATCCGTCAAAAGTAAAGATCTCGTAAATAAAGGTTAATTAAATTGATCCTCGACAAAATCATTTTCAAAGGCGTCGATAGTGAAGAGGTGTTAGGATGGCTGATTACTTGTAGAGATATTTTGAGTTTGAAGAGATGGATGAAGGTTAAGTTTGCCAAAACCAAGTTGAGAGGTAGGAAATTGACATGGTGGACTAGTTTTCAGAATGATAGGATGGCTATGGGATTGGAAAAATTTTCTACATGGCTAAGGATGGAGAGTTTGGTCAAGGAAAAATTCCTACCATCTGATTACACAATTCATGTGAAGAGGATGAGGCATAATTTAAAACAAAAGGACATGGATGTGATGTCCTATACTGAGCAATTTCAAAAGCTTGGTTTCAGAGGAGGTTATGAAGAAGAGGATGAGATAGTAGCTAGGTATATCAATGGCTTAAGATATAACTTACAAGATGAGATTGGTTTTCAGATGCCAAGGACATTAGGAGAATGCTTTCAGTTGGCCATTAGAGCAGAAGAAAAGGTGAAAATAAAGCAAGAATGATCAAGCAATGGTGGAAGAGGAGGTAGTTCAAACAGAGGTAGAGGTAATAGAGAACAAGGACAAGGCAACAATGACAAAGGCAAAGAGGTGTTATCAGATCAAAGAGGAGGATACACTCCTAGAGGAGGAGAAATATTTGGACAAGGTAGAGGTTACATTCAATTATTTTTTAAATAAACCTAGTAGTTTAAAAACTAAATTCAATTTGCTACAGATTCTATTCTTAAATATTTTTGAAATAATATAGATAACTTTATCAAATTTTTATGTCAAGTTGCCTAACTCTATTTTTTTTGAGTTTTTTGCCACTTAAGGGCTTGGTTTTTCCATGATGATCCTACACATTCCCTTATCCATATTTCCAAATCACATAGGGAGATGAAGGTGTTGCAAGTTTGAATGAGTTTCATGGTGTTGGCATTAATGTTGTCATTGATGTCAACATAGTATAGGTTGTTGCAGAGAAAGGAAGTAAGTGATTGCAAGTAGTGCATGTATTGTTGAGGTACTATTGAGATGTTGTGAGTAGAATGGAGCTATCTTTATGGTGTTGCAAGTGTGCTGATATGATGAATTACCAAGTTATTTTGAGAAAATTAATAAATAGTGAAGACAAAATTGTGTGTGTGTTGAAAATGTGCTCTGGTATGTGCTTTGAATTTCTTTTGTATTGTTCCTATGCTTCTGCAAATCTGAAGTATTGTTTATGGGAATCCTTGGGTGATATATCCTAGATTATAGCTTATGGCTTGATGAAGAGTGAATGTTGAGTTCACCAGTTTGTGAATTGGTCTAGTAGAGTTGTTTGTCTATGGATTACGAGAAATGTTTATGCTCCACAGTCCTCCACCAGTTTGTTTATGGTCTTGTAGATCTAGAAGAAGGCTTGTAATGGTGTTATCTATGTTCTATTAAAGGTGTTCATGGTTCAGTGCTCCGGAAGACTACTTTCAGAGTTATTGTGTGTGTTTGTACACTCTAGATGGACTGATGGAAAGTGTTCTATGTATGAAGGTTGTTGCATTAGCTACAGATGAATCTAAAGGAATCTAAGATGTGTTCTAGTGTATGGTGAAGTATTTTCTGTGGTCCACATGTTATCTTCTTGTTGTAGAAGCGTGTACTTCAAAGTCCATTGGTGTTTTCATTAGGTTTGGACGACCTAGAGCTTACACATCATGCAAAGGATAAGTATCATTTAAGGAAGCATGTGATTGATCCGAGATTTTGTTTTGGGTCCCGGTTAAGTGTTGGTTTGGTCTACTCTCATTCTCTTCTAGCATGGGAATGTTGATTTGGTGACCTAATTTGAATTTGTAAAATGAAGCATGCATAGCCGACCTTGGAGAAATTTTCTAAGGATAAATATGGTATAAATACAAGAAAATATTTTAAGGATTACATGCCACAAGTGTGAGAAGCAAGATAGATATGAAGATAGAATGAAAGTGAATTAAGGAAATGAGAACTTTAATGTGTTAGACTCCTGAACGCAGTGAGTTGATGGTGTCTACAATTTTCTGATCAAGGCTGTAGATGTGTAGAACTTGTTGTGGTGGATCTTTTTTTGCATTGAGAAAGTGTTCTTTGTGTAACATTCTTCTTTCTATTTGTTGATGGTGTTTTATGCACAAAAACTTGGATAGAATATGAAATCCTATCTCTCTTGGAAAGTAAATCTATATTAGCAAGCCTCAAGAGATAATCCCAAGGTCTGTAATGTTAGGTCTTAACAATGTAAAATAACTAAGTGATAAATGTGAATATGCTGGTAATCACAAAGGGCTTTACGAAACAACTACTAGAAGTTCCATGCTCATCATACTTTGCAATATTTTGATGCTTTTAATCCTAAAACTAACCCAATTTTTTTTTTAAAGAAATGGAAAAAGGTAAAAGGGTTTAGAGAGATTTTTTTTTGAAAAGTAGACTAACCTAAGACCAACAATGCAGATGACTCAACACTTGAAGTGGACCAATCCTTTAAAACTAAATTATGCTAAACCCATATTAAACCTATAGTATCATAGAAGTAGTGCAATCTTCTAAGGAATGCAAATATTTTCAGATCATAAGTATTCATACAAATCAACCTTATCCAATGATTGAAATGAACAAACACCCACAACCAAAATTACCACATAAAATCAAGGTGCAGGCTAACTTTGCATAACAACTTACAATGAGGAAGTTGCTAAAAGTATGGACCCAAAGATCGCTAAGACACTTCAAATATTAAACCATTAAAAACATTGCATCATATCTAACTCTAAAATCTAACATGCAAATGATAACTTCAAAGAAAATTTAAAAATATAGAATAACCACAACCATGTGAAGTGGTACAACACAATAAAGAACACCAAAAAACAATGTTTTTACTTATGTTGAATCACCCAAATCTGTAACAATTCAGTATTCTCAATGTTTCAACATTTGCTCTCAGAAAATGCTAACTTCTATCTCAACTACAGCTATTGCAATAATGTCTAACCTTTCAGAATGAAGACATAGCCTCAATTTATAGACAAAAATCCCTAGGGGGACCCAAAATTGGGGCCCACAAAGCCAAGTTGTCCATGCATTCAAAATTCATAATGTGTAGTTGGCCATGCAAGGCTGACTTCAAAAGTTTTTTAGATAAAGTCAAAACTACATTCCAAACCCTGTCAGTGCAAACCCTAGGCAACTTTAAGACATTATGACATGCTCTATTCTTTGTTTGTAACTGAAATTCATCACTCCATGCATGACTGACGAGAATCCTAGGTGGCAGAAATCTGTCTAGCTTTTCCTTCCTTGTCAGCTTCTAATTTATTGGTTAATTCTTTAACCTTTTCTAATATTTCCTTCATATCAGCTAGGTTTGGGATTGGAATAAATTTAATTTTTATTTTATGACCTTTAAATTCTTCAAAATACCATGGCATCACCTTATTCCATTCAATTTGTAATTCATGATATTTATCCAGCTTGGAAATATAAATGGCTGCATCCTCCAGGTGGTCTTTGGCTATTGGAGCACTATCACAAGGGGCATAAATTTCATGCCACCAAGCCTGTAATCTACCAATGTTCATGTTCTTCTAGAGAAATTTCCTTCTCCCAATCATTATCTCTAGAAAACTAACACAACTGTTGTATATCTCTTTCATCTTTCCATGTAATATCATTATCTTCTTCAAAACTTTAATGAGGAGTTGTTTCCTATAATCCTAGACTTCAATCCACTCCTTCACCTTTCCAATTTCATCTGGAGAAAAGATATTCAACTTGGCCAATTGTTCATTAGTTATTTGAGGAATTTTTTTTAATTTGTCAGCAGTAGCTTCGGCAACCTTCTTGCAGTCCACAACAAATTGTGAAGTATGCTCAAGAAAATTGGAAGCATTGTTGTGAATTTTAATAATTCGTTCAATTGCTTCATCTCCTCTTTTACTGAAATCTTGAAGCCAATCTTGACTATTATGAATAGATTATTGCATAAAAGTGTGATCACATGATGGGCCAAAAAGTGGCGATATTTTGTAGGGTATGTGGTCAATAGACTTTTTTACCCAAAAATCAGATGAAATGAAAAGGGCTTTTTAAAGGAGATTCTCAACTCTAACCAATATAAATTCATGCTTTACTTTGAATTTAATAAATAATTATTATTTATTTTCTATTTGAATTACAACTAAAGTCCTAAAGTGATAGGCTGATTGAAAACATCTATAGCTTTCAAACGGGTGTCACATTATATGCTTCATACTATAGGATTTTAAAAAAAGAAATTAATTTCATGAAGTTTTGACCAAGCCATGTGGTTAGACATGCCATTTTTTTTTCTTTTTTAAAAGTTGTAATAAAAAATTCATAATTAAATTATTTACTGAAAATCAAGCAAAAAATATGCATCACATCAGACATAGAGTCCTCTACTTATATCAAAAATCTTATAAAAAATATTATCATTTTATTGTGGTTACGGTGGTAAAAAAACTTACTTATTTTTTTCCCTCGAAATTTAGGTACTACATTGCATTGAAATTTCAAATTTTCTTTTTAAAATAAAACCTAGTAGTTTGTAGAAACTACACCAATTTTGCTACAAATTATTCGACATATTTTAAATAATATAGATAACTTATTCAAATTTTTACATCAAGCTGCCTTTCCAACTCTAATTTTTTCTTGAATTTTTTTTGCCACTTAAGGGCCTAGTTTTTCCATGATGATCCTGCATTTCATACCCCTATTTCAGAAGCCCTCAATTTTAGAAACTGCCTCCTTAGGAAACAATCCCTTTGGAATTATATTTTCACTTCCAACAATCTGCAATGGCTTCATCAAATTCTAAACATACCTATAGACATCATTTAGCTGCCTCTTTAGCTTCTCTTTTTCATCTGCTTCTCTATCCAATCTTCTCAAAATTGTCTGAGAAGACTCTTGAAACTATTCCTTCTCTTGTTCTCTAGTGGTCGACCCTAAATTTATAGTTTGCACCTTGTAATAAGATGGCCTAACCTCATCTTTGAACTTATCATTTGCGAGCACTGCTCTATGGACAACTCTATTAGAAAATTCATCTTGTGCAATCTTTGAAATCGTTTGTGCTCTTTTCCTTTGCTTAGGTTTCCCCCATTGTTCCAACAATTTATCCCAACTTGGGGTCTCTTCTTGCACAATTATTTCTTACTTATCCTTTTCTTAAGCCATTCTTGAACAACAAGTTGTTCTGCATTCACCTCCGAAAGAGGAGCCTCTTGTTCACTTCTATCTTGTCATGGACTATCAACTATCTCTTCCAGATTCCTCTCTATTTCAAGTTGATATTCTTGCTGAATAACTACCTCTTTCTTTGGGGATTTAGTTTGCTTCCCTCGAATAACCTCTGATTCTATATTTCTACCATGTGCACCAAGGTTAGGCTATCCTAATTATTACATCATCTACTTCCATTCTTCATTGGTAGGAGTAGAAACTTCATCATCCTATGATTCATGTTGTTCAGGGTCATTGGATATATTACCCTCTTCTCAGATAGCCTCTTCTGATGTTTGTACATTTTGAGGAGAATCAATCCCTATATTCACTTCTTCCTGATTCTTAGTGGTAGGTACTTCCTCATCTTGCACCTTCTCTCCTACTTCTTTTGCTTCCTTTGCATGAGATTCTTTATGTTTGGGAGGAATTTTCCTTAAATATACTTGGGGTTTATCCCTAGAACTGTCTATCTCCACAACCCCAATTGAAGAAGGAGAATCAGTTTCTTCACCACCTTTTTAAGCCTTTCCTACCTTCTGTCTTTCTATAACCAATCTCCTTTTCCTCACTGGCTGAGATGTCTCACCTTTTGCAACAATAGTGTTAACTTGAGGAGTCTTCTTGGTTTTAGGAGATGGTTTCTCTCCCTATTTTACTTGTACTAGGCTCCTAGTCCTTCTCTTGATTGATATTGGTTTATCACTTTCCTACTCTTCATCATCATGGGATTCATAAACATTTTCCTTTTCATCTTCAGCTCCTTCAGGATGAGATTCCATGTCTCCCATCAAATCATACATGAGTTGAGTGCCATCAACGTCCAATTCGTACACTTTTTTCCTTACCCATTATATTGAATATCTCTTAACTAGCTCAATTATCTAATCAATATTTTTTATCTCTCCTTCTGAGCAATTTATTTGTGGCAAAAAATTTTTCCTGTAGGGTTCATAATCCTGTTATTGCATCATGTTCACCTCCTCATCCTACATTTGATCTAGAACTTCTACTATTCTATATAACCTTATCATTTTGAGAGGCATCCAGGAGAATCTCATTCTGAGAACATCAAGATCATCTCTACAATTTTCCCAAGAGTCTTCAATATGATCTACATGTCAGAATTTTCTATTGGCTTGCTTCACAGCTTTACCATATGGATCAAATTGATCTTTGTTTGTATGAGATTACAACTAAAACTATGCCATCTCTTTCTTAGAATATTGGGCACTTTGAATGAATGGGCATGATTCTAAATTCCCAATCCTTAATGGAAACTCCACTCTCAATCCCTTCTTCTTTAGATCCAGTTGTAGAATCTACTCAAAGGCCATCATTTTCCTTGTCAATTCCATCATTAGAAGTTTTTTTTGGATACCATGGTAGTCTGAGTGGGATAGCAAGAGACCCTTGCACCTGAATGTAGGTAAATTTTGGAAATTGGATGAACCATTTCCCATACTGTTTGATTAAATCCATGGCATTGGTGGATATTCTAACATGGAGGGATTTTGTAGCAACCTGGGAATAAACATGAAGATAGCATCATTTTTCCTTCTATAGTTGGTAGTCTTATATTGCAATTGGGGATATACATCCCAATTATGTCTTGTCCCAATGTTCCCTTGTAGCTAATGCCTTTGTATTTGGTTTTACTTGCCAACATGCACACCAAATATGATGTCATGGTAAAATTATATGTTTCCTGCACACTTCTTAATTGAGCATCTAGGTTGTTGCTTATGATTTTCACCCAATGGTAATGATTGTTAGCCACAATTTGTGTGATTGGGAAGAACATCCAAGGATGAAAGATGTGAGCTTCCTCTACTCACATTACCCTACCTAGGAGGTTATAATGTCATGGTACTCCATCTTAAAATCACTTCTATGCAATTGCATGGGAAATTTAGAAAAATGAGGCTTAGGCTTGAGTATTCAGTAGTTCATAATCTCCAAAGCTCTATTGGGGTCCTCATCATAGAACTTGTTTTCTTACCCAATGTTTATCTCCTCTATTAGATGGTGATGTGAAGCAATATTGAAATTTTTTGCAATAGCTTCCTCTATGAGATTGGCCATGAATATCCCATGTGGCCCTATTATGATCCTTGTTCTGGAGTCATAGTGATTTGCACATTCTAGAACCAGCTCTAGGCATAGTTGTGTTGGACGGAATCCTGTTGCCTGTGCCAAGCCAGTTTGAGTGATCGCTTGTGCTAGCTGAGTAGGTGCATTACCATATATTGTTTGATGAAAGTCCTTATATTCTACATGTCCCATATTCGTGTCTCCAATCTTGGTCCAGGAATAGGAAATCCTAGACTCTGGCCAAATACCTTTGAAATCATCCTGCATCCTCTCAACTCTCTTCTTGACTTCCTCTTGCACCAAAGTACCTTTCATCTTAGTAGTCTTATCTGGACTCAGTTCACCTTGCATCTATTAGAGAAAGGACCAAATCACCAATATGGAAGATAACACATTATAATATATTATATAATTCCCATAAAGTAACAATACATGCAATGATAATGCCCTTAAACATAAAACGATAACAATTTAAACTCTAATGGTAGTACAATGTAAGTAACTCAATTCAAAAGTTCTTTATCTCCTCATCATGTATGCATGAAAATCTCATTGAAATTGATCATCACTGCATAAAATCATCAAACAAACTAGTATGAAAATATTTTATTTATCATTATTGAGTTTTAGAGAAAAATAGGATAAAGTCGGGTTATCCAAGCTATCTTAGATTTCCCAACCAGATTGGAGCTCGAGTAATCCAAGCTGGCTCAGATTTCCTAGGACTAGCACACCTTCGACTTTCGATGATCAATTATCCCTCACCCATGAGTCCCCCACCATTATTAACATTTAAAAATCCATCATTTCTAAATTGGGAGACAAATCATCTTCATTTGAAATTCACAATCTTATGCATTGAGTCCTTATTTCATGAAGTTTAGGTATCATAGAACCTTTTAATTACTTGAATGAAATTTTTCTCAAGCTAATTCTCGCTTGCTTAGATTCATCTACAGAAAGGATGAGGACATGTGCACCAAATATGATGTCATGGTAAGCTTATTTGTTTCCTATACAGTTCTTAATTGAGCATCTAGGTTGTTGCTTATGATTCTCACCCAATGGTAATGCTTATTAGCCACAATTTGAGTGATTAGGAAGAACATCCAAGGATGGAAGATGTGAGCTTCCTCTACTCCCATTACCCTACCTAGGAGGGTTATAATGTCATGGTACTCCATCTTAAAATCACTTCTATGCAATTGCTTGGGAAATTTAGAATAATGAAGCTTAGGCTTGAGTATCCAGGAGTTGTTTATAATCTCCAAAGCTCTGTTGGGGTCCTCATCATAGAACTTGATTGCTTCCCCAATGTTTATCTCCTCTATTAGATGGTGATGTGAAACAATATTGAAAACTTTTGCAATAGCTTCCTCTATGAGGTTGGCCATAACTCTCCCATGTGGCCCTATTATGATCCTTGTTCTATAGTCATAGTGTTTTGCACATTCTAGAACCAGCTCTGGGCATAGTTGTGTTGGAGGGAATCCTGCTGCCTGTGCCAAGACAGTGTGAGTGATCACTTGTGCTAGCTGAGTAGGTGCATTTCCATACATTCTTTGATGAAAATCATTATATTCTACATATCCCATATTCATGTCTCCAATCTTGGCCTAGAAAGAAGCAATCTTAGACTCAGATTAGATAGCTTTGAAGTCATACTTCATCCTCTCAGCTCTCTTCTTGAGTTCTTCTTGCACCAAAGCAGCTTTCTTCTTAGCAGTCTTATCCATAATCAATTCACCCTGTATCTATTAGAGAAAGGATGAAATCACCAAGATGGAAGATAACACATTATAATATATTATATCATTCCCATGAAGTAACAATACATGCAATGATGATGCCATTAAACATAAAATGGTAACAATTTAAACTCTAATGGCAGTACAATGTAAGCAACTCAATTCAAAAGATCTTATCTCCTCATCATCTATGCATTCAAATCTCATTCAAATTGATCATCACCACATAAAATCATCAAACAACCCAGTATGCAAACATTTTATTTATCATTGTTAAGTTTTGGAGCAAGATAGGGTGAAGTTGGGTAATCCAAGCTATCTCAGATTTCCCGACTGGATTAGAGCTCGGGTAATCCGAGCCGGCTCGGATTTCTCAGGACTAGCACACCTTTGACTTTCGATGATCAATTATCCATTATTCATGAGTCTCCCACCATTGTTAATGTTTGAACATCCATCATTTCGAAATTGGGAGACAAGTCATCTTCATTTGAAATTCAAGCAATCTTATGCATTGAAGTCCATATTTAATGAAGTTCGGGTATTTCACAGAACCTCGAAGTACCTGAATAAACTTTTGCTCAGTTAATTCTAGCTCTCTTGGATTCACCAGACAAAAGGATGAGTGAAAATTTTCCTAAGTGTTGACCTCATTTTATGTGAAATTCTTAATAGATGCTGAGTTCGGTTAATCCAAGAGGGCTCAGATTATCCATGCGGATTAGGGCTCGACTAATCCGAGATACCTCAGATTAACTAAAATTATCTCGTGACTGAAAATTCTCTAAGTGTTTATTTTCATTTCGTTGAACACAAAAGGAATGAAATAAAACCCATCCTAGGAATCATTGTTCATTTAACACTTCACGCAATTCCCTTCAAATATTATTGATATTGTTTTACCTTTTGAATCCAGTGTGCATGACTAGGGAATACAAGACTAGGGTTAATGAATCATGGCTTTGAAACCAAGCAGTACTTCCAAAATCTCAATACTAATAGCAAGAAAAGGCATGCAAGAGAAAACCCTAGGATTTTCACTGACCTTCATTCATCAAATGCACATGAATTAAAACCCTCTCCTGAATTCTTGAAAATGGACCCGTGAACTCAAAATGAAAAAGTGAAAATTGATTTAGATCAAAATCTCAAACTTCAATGAATGATTTATTGCAACAGAACACTAATAGAGCCCAGAACAAAACAAAGCCATTTGAAAATAACCAGAGACATACCTTGAACGAACACTCAATGGAAATAATTTGATGGCAAGATGATAAAAACCCTCATAAACCCTAGAACAATCTCCAAGAGAGAGAAAATCCAAAGCAATGACTTGATTCAAGGGCAAGATGGAGGAAATTTTTTCTCAATCTGACACTAGAAAAATGCAAAATGGAAAAATTACCACATAATTAGTATTTTATCCCTCAAAAAACTCATTAAAGCACGCATTTAATGCCTATCAGTATGGTTAAAAAAGTTCGGTGATTCGATAGGAGGTCGAATTCAGCTAATCTTAGGGACCTCGGATTATCCAGCCAGACTAAGGTTCAGCTAATCTAAGGTACCTCAGATTAACCGAACTTGGCCATAACTTAATCAATTTTTCCCTAAAATCAAAATTTCAAGCATGGATCCATTTCCCAAGAGCAAAGGCATAATTGAAATGTTGCAAAGAGCATCAAAATGCAAATTGAATGTGAAGCACAAGGGTGAAATGAGATCAAATCCAAAACACCCATCCCTTATGGGGACAAAGTCAAGACCCTACGACAAGCATCTATCTCTCTCTTTGTCTCTTTGTCTCTATCTATGTCTTTGTCTCTGTTTATGTCTCTCTCTCTCTCTCTATCTCTATTTATTTGTATCACTTAATCTATCTCTATCTCTCTCTATCTTTGTATGTCTGTCTATCTGTCTCTCTCTATCTCTATCTATGTCTCTGTCTGTCTATCTCTTTGTCTCTGTCTCTATCTATCTCTGTCGGTCTCTATCTCTGTCTCTGTCTCTCTATCTCTCTCCCCCTCTCTCTCCCTCTCCCTCTCCCTCTCCCTCTCCCTCTCCCTCTCCCTCTCCTTCCCTATCTTCCTCTCCCTCTCTCCTCTTACATATTCATCCCCTCTTTTTCCTCCCTCTCCTCTCTCTCTCCTCTCCCTCTCTCCTCCCTCCTCTCTCTCTCTCTCTCTCTCTCTCTCTCTCTCTCTCTCTCTCTCTCTCTCTCTCTCTCTCTCTCTCCTCTACATATCTATCCCCCCTCTTTTCCTCTCACTCTCTCCCTCTCTCTCTTTCTCTACTCTCTCTATATCATCTATCTACTTATCTATCCCTACCTCTCCCTTCCTATCTCTCTCTCTCTCTCTCTCTCTCTCTCACACACACACACACACACACACACACATTCCTTCTATACTCTCTATCTCACCAATCTAAATATCTATCTCTCCCTTCCCACTCTCTCTATCGCACCTCTCTCTCCCTCTCTTCCTACCTCTCCCTCCCTCTCTCCTTCCCTCTCTACTTCTCTCTATCTCCCCCTCCCTATCCACCTACCTCTATCTCTCTATTGCTCTATTTGTTTCTCATATATCTCTCTCCATCTCTACCTCTCCCTCCATATCTCCTTTTCATCTATACTTCTCTCTACCTACCTATCCTTCTATACCTCTTTCTCTTTCCCTCCCTCCCCACTTCCCTCTCTCAATCTCTCCACCTTCGTCCTTTTCTCTCTACTCTCTCTATCACCTCTTTCTCACTTATCCCTCCCTCTCCCTTCTTCCTCTCTCCTTCCCTCTCTACTCTCTTTCTATCTCACCTCTCCCTCTCTCTCTCCCTCTCCCTCTCTATCTCTACATCTTCATCCCTCTTTGTCTCTCAATCTCCCCACCTTCCTACCATTTTGGTATAACATCTTGGTGCACATCAGAGAGATGAGGGAGGGTGGGAGAGAGAGAGGGGGGAGGGAGGAAGAGGGGAGATATAGGTAGATAGGTTGGTAGAGAGAGTGGTATGGAGTTATAGAGGGAGAGGTAGGTAGAGAGACGGAGAGGGGAGATAGAGAGGAGAGAGGGGAGGAGAGAGGGAGGGAGAGAGAGGTGAGATAGAGGTGAGATAGAGAGAGAGAGAGAGGAGGGAGAGGTATAGAGGGATAGTTGAGATATATGGTAGAAAGGGAGAGACATGCAAAGAGATAGAAAGAGGAGGGAGAGAGAGGGAGAGGAGAGAGAGATGGGGTAGGTAGAGAGGGAGACAAGAGATAAAAAGAGGGTGGAGGGAGAGAGGGTTGAGATAAAGAGAGAGTAGAGAGGGAAGGAGAGAGGAAGGGATGGAGAGGTGAGAGAGAGAGAGAGAGAGAGAGAGAGAGAGAGAGAGAGAGAAGTATAGAGATAAGTAGGAAGGTCAAGAGATTGAAAGGGGGAAGGAGGGAGGGAGCAATAAGTAGGTAGAGAGAAGTAGAGAGGGAAGGAGAGATGGAGGGAGAGGTAGGGATGGAGAAAGAGGGAGGGAGGTAGGTAGAGAGAGGGGACATAGAGAGAATTAGATAGGGAAGGAGAGGTAGGGATGGAGGGAGAGAGAGGTGAGAGAGAGGTGAGATAAAGAGAGAGAGGAGGGAGAGATAAGTAGGGAGAGAGAGGTAAGATAGAGAGAAAGAGAGTAGAGAGAGAGAGAGGAGGGAGGGAAAAGTAAGAGAGAGAGAGAGAGAAGTGATTTAGAGAGATGTAAAGAGGTAAGGAGGAAGGTAGAGATTGAGAGAGGAAAGGAGTGAGGGGGGGAGAGAGAAAGAGGTATAGAGGGAAGGAGAGATATAGGGATAGGTAGGAATGGAGAGAAAGAGAGGTAAGAGAGAAACAAAGAGATGTAGGTAGAGAGAGGGAGGGGGGAGATAAAGAGAAGTATAGAGGGAAGGAGGGAGGAAGAGGTAGAGAGGGAAGGAGAGAAAGGTGAGAGAGAGAGGAGGGAGGGATAGGTATGGAGAGAGAGGTGAGATAGAGAGAGAGAGAGAGGAAAGGAGGAAGGTGGAGAGATTAATAGAGGGGAATGAGGGAGGGAGAGAGAAAGAGGTATAGAGGGATAGGTTAGATAGCGAGTAGAGTGCAAAGCTAGGTGGGGGGAGAAGAGAGATAGAGAGATAGAGAGATAGAGAGAGAAAGGAGATAAAGAGATGTAGAGAGAGAAGATAGGAGAGAGAGATGGACATCAAGAGAGGTAGTTCTTGATCTCAAGAGAGATAGAGAGAGAGAAATATGATACAACTTGTTGATTACTAAAATTTGACTAATATTTAAAATTATAAGATCTTCCAAAAACCAAAATTTACATTATAACTTCAAGAGATCCGAAACCACTCGCAAACATCATGAAACTATATACATGAAATATAACTTAAATTATAAGAAAGTAAGTGCCCATATGTAAATATCTACTTATACTTGAATGTTTATTTCATGTATATAGTTTCCCTGGGAGAGAAAGACAAAGACAAGGAAAAAGACAAAGAAAAAAAAATAGTTCATAAAATGCATTCCAAAAATTCATGCTCACATTTGGCAAGTGTCAACTTTGGCACTAGCCAAATGAAGTTCTTCATTTGGCTAGTGCCAAATTTTTCATTTTCTAAATGATGAACTTCATTTGGTGAGTGCCAAATTTGGCGCTCGCCAAATGAGTTGCATTGGGAAATACCAACCCAAAGGGTTGTATTTTTCCTTGGGCATCTAACCCAAAGGGTTGGACAACCATTTCATTCCAAGGATGTGATTTTTTGAAAGTATAACCAAATTTCACATATATTTTGTTGTGCTCTCCATCAAATTAGCACGTGTTTCAATGCAAATTTATAAAAATACCGTGATGATGTTAGGATCTCTCTTAGCTATCTAACCATAATTTTTCTTTATATTTTGATTATGTTAAGGTTTTCATCTATAACTTATCTTATTAGTGCCTTTGTTATTTGTCAAAAACCAACATGTCCTATTTTTGGTATAGATTTTTACTCATTCATCAAATTTTGAAACAAATTACATTTTTATAAACTAGACTTAATTTTGCATGTAATGAAAAGAAAAATAATTGATTTTCAATTAGTTTTTCAAAAATAGATTAGGGGGGAGCACGCTCAAATATCAGCTTTTTAAGATGTGTCCACTTTAAAAATTTGTAAAATATTATATATTCATTAAAAAATTAGTCAAAAGAATCGAGATAACTACATGGTGTTAGTTATTTTCTCATCATTTGAATTTTGTAAATTCTAAAAAAAAATATCTTTTTAGGGAGGGGCCCACAAATGCTATGTTGTTTTTTATAATAAAAATAGTACCACTTTTGGGCCCCCCCTTGTTGCATCTTCAAATTTTGATCATAACTATCTTCATTTTCTCATGAACACTAGACTTTGCTAATTTTAGAAAAAAAAGTGGCATCTTAAGAGCCATTTTTGTGTCACAGCTTAGTGCACTTACCCCATACATCTCCTACAAATTGTGGCCTTCTCAATCTATGTTAGTGTCTCCTTTATGGTTATATTGGGCTTAATATCCCTTAAGGGTGTGACCTTTCTTGGTGTATGATGTTCCCCTTGGTGGTAATGCTATGGCTAGTGTTCCTTAAGGTGTGAGTCTCATATTCCATGACTTGTCCTCTCTTGGTGGTGATGTCATGTGTGATATTCCCTATTGTGTGACCCTTCATATATTGAGCAATGCATTATTTTGTAAAGTACCTTTTGAAGTGTTGTTGTTTATAACACCCCTTGAGGTTTTGGCCTTGTCTTACGTTCCTTCTTCAACCAGCTTACCATTTTCTTCTTAGACATTTTTGTGCCTTCTTAAGTGAGTCATTGTGCCTTCTTACGTGAGTCTTTGCACCTTCTTAGATGAGTAGATGCACCTTCTTAGGTGAGACTTTGGAAAATTGGTTCATGGATTTAGTATAACACAACTTACTGGTTCATGGACACCCCTTTTAACATGGTCGCCAAGCATAACACAACTTGCTTGATAGTAGAGCTATGTGTTTCATGAGTATCTATAATAATGTAGCTTGCTATCCTTATGGAACCCATCATATTATATGGATACCTCATGAGTGATTTGTCATAATGCAACTTGCTAGTCCTCATAGGAGCATTCCTATGAATAATATTCATTTGATGGATGATGTTTGGTATTTGAGACATATTTCAGATTGGTGTCTCTTTACCTTACTAACTTGAATCCCTTTAATACTAAACTTATGTTTTGTTGTGTGTATTTTTTGTGTCTTCTTGATTTCATTGTCTTTACAGATCATGTTTGTGTTCATTGTATTTTCATCTATATGTTATGTTTTGTGTTTTTATCATGTATGTTTGTGTATGTTGCCTTGTTACATTCCATACATGTGTATTCCTTTGTTCTTATGTTAGTTTTCCATTGGTTATTGGATCCTAGGGGTTTGTGCACTCCCCCTTGATCGTTTTTCATCCTATCTCTTCAACATTTGGAAAATTGGACTCCTCTTGACATATTTTCTACTTTAGTGTGAGTTTGAGCATATGTTCATACTCTCACTAAAGTGGGGCTAAATATAGCATCATAAATTATCACCCTTGACAATTTCACATTATGTTCTGCTTCCCCTTAAATTATTGGACCTAATTGAACACCTAATTTCCTAAATTATGCATTCTATGGCCTAATTTTTAACAATTATCAAAAAAATTCAAGTGGAAAACAAATGCATTTATCTAATACTTTTCCCCCGACATCTTAATTTCTGGAAAATAGGGTTGGCATACATACACCCAAGGTGAATTAGTCCCCCTATTTGGCTACAAATTAAAATATGTTAGTGTCAATATTTTATTATTTACAATTCAAAAGACCAAAGTTAGCTATCAATTTAATTTGTGAGAAATTAAAATAATTACATGTAAATACCTAGCTATCGCATCATTTAAAATCTGTCTAGCAAGAATTGGAAATCAAGAACGAGAATTATTATCAAGAGCATCATTTTAGTGTTTTATTACATCAATTCAAGAGCCAAGCATCATGTCAAATCCACTATATGAGTTTATGTATGTTCATGTTATCATTGTTATTGAAAGCTAACACTTTTTTAGGTCTCCAAGGGATTCAAGAAAATAAAACAACCAAGATCCAAATGAGATGTGCATGAATTTAGTCCTTCAGTAAAGCCATTGAAGGGTAGTGAGTTGCAACACTTTGTTTATTCATCATTCCTTTTATCATTTACCCCTATCCCTCAAAAGGATATGTATTTTATCATTAACATTGTCATTGTGGAAGTGGAAAAACTAACACAAGGTTTGACTAAGGAAAGCCCCTAAATGGAACAACCCTTCATCTCTCTTTGAATGTGAAAGTTATAGGTTTGGAGGAGATTGGAAGAATTTTAAAGATCAATTATCCATTTTTACAATCAAAACCCTATATCTTGACAACTCACAAAAACTCACTTACAAAAATATCCAACAATGATCCAACAAATTTGTAGATGAAAATGGAAAGCTTTGATCTAGCATCAAAGAATTGTGAAAATAGATCTAAAATCCCTCTACAAGGGCACATACACTCAAAGTGAATTAGTCAGATCGAAAAATAGCTTCAAATTTGCAAGGTAGGAATTGAAGAGAACACAGAGTGTTATAGGTCAAAATTTACAAATCTGAAGAAAGTCTACAAGGACATAGATGCCAAGGTCGAATTAGTCCTTCAAAATCAGGCTCAAAATTATACTACAAGTGCATAGTGTCCTGCTTTGTCCATTTTAATTGTCTAAATTTTTCTATGACTTTTTGTGTTTTTTGTATTTGTATCAGAATAGTTATTTATGTCATTAGCCTAGTTAGATCATTGCATTTCATCCCTAAAATTATCCTAGCTTTGGTTGACTCACCTTTCAAGTTGTAATTAAATCATATCTTTTCCTAATCCATCAAACCCCTACTACCTCAAATCTTTATTGAAACATTTGAAAAAATACCTAAACCCTAGGGTCAAATCTTAGGGTTTCACTTTTTCTATGTTTCAAAGAATATTAAGTATACAAACATTTGCATAATATCATATCCAAGTTGTTGTAGCTATTTTTATTTTATATTTTAATTGTGTATGTGACTTTGTTAGCCAATAAGGCACCAATATTGAAGAATCAAACCATCCACATTATCTTAAAATATAAAAATCAATCACAAGAAGTATAGAAAATAGGAGTAGATTAATATGTGTTATTCATGATTTAGTGCTAAGACTATGGAAATCCTTGAAGCAAGACCTATGTGTTATATCTCTTAGAGGATCATATTCAATACATTTATACTCTACCAATGTACATAGAGTAAAAATGAAACTATATAAATGAAATCGTACATAGTAATATTTGTTTAATCCATATGTATAGTATTTATTAGCTATATTTAAGGTTATTGCAACTAATCACTCTTGAACTAGTGACAATTATTAGGGTCAAGTGTGTAGTTGGGTACAAATTTATTTTTTGCAATTTTGATTATTATATTTTGTTGATTTGAATAACTATTAAGGAATAACTCTAGGAGTACAGGCTCTTCATTTTAAGTTGAGCTCTTAAAGTAAGAGGGATTATCCACTCTCAAAGTTATCCGTTAACCATACTAACTATTTTGATGATACTTTTATATGTTTTCTTGAAGACGGACCCCTAGCCTTGAAGGTGGAGAAGAGCTCTAAGATTCGAGAAAGTGGTTTTGGGACTTAATATAATGAAAATTAGACTAGCTCACATAGCATAGCTACATTCATTGCATAAGGATATCCCAAATATTTTTCACTAAATATGGTACCTTACTCTAGATTATTGGTCATACAAACCTTAAGATCTCTTTATAGTAGACCAAGTTACAAATACAACAAAATATATAAAATTAATTTATACACCCCTAACACACACACACATATATATATGCATGTATGTATGTATGTGTGTGTGTGGGGTGTGTGTGTGCACACACACACACATACGCCTGCTCACATACATGCGTGCATTACATATGTATATGTGTATACATATATATATACATATATATATGTATATATATGTATGTATATATATGTATATATATACTACATATATGTATACATGTGTGTGTATGTACATATAATGCGATGCGTGTGTGTGCATATATGTGTATGTATACATATGTGTATATGTATATCTATGCATATATGTATAGGGTATGTCTGAAGATCATGATGGGCCAAGGTGGTGATATATATAGGTATGTAAGGTGGCGACTTTTTACCAAAATTGATGAAAGCTTGAGAAAGGGTTTTTAAAGGAGATTCTCGGCTTTCCACCAATATAAATTATGCTTTACTTTGAATTTAATAAATAATTATTATTCATTTTCTATTTGAATTATGACTAAAAGTCAGAGTTGATGGTGATTGAAAAACATCTATAGCTTTCAAATGGAGTACCACATTTTTGAATCTTCACATGTTATAGGATTGAAAAAATGAATTTCATGAATTTCGACCAAGTTAAAATTAATTCGGACATATCACAATTTATATTTTTTTAAAAGTTAATAAAAAAATCATAATTAATTATTTATTTGGAAAAATATTACCAAAAATATGCATCATGAGACTGATTCCTCGCTTATATCTAAAATCTTATAAAAAATATTATCATTTATTGTGGTTAGGGTGGTCGGACAAGCACCTATACTTCTTATTTTTTCCACGAAATTTAAGTGCTACGCATTGAAATTTCAATTATAATAAATGTTTTTAAAATAATCCTGGTAGTTTATTAGATTCCCAATTTGCTTTCTGATTTTATTCTTCCATATTTTTTGAAATATGTAGATAACTTCAAGTTTTATGTCAAGTTGCTTAACTCTATTTTTTTTTTTAATTTTCATTGCCACTTAAGGGCCTATTTCTTCCATGATGATCCTACACATACATGAACCTACAAAACCTAGAAATTGATAAATTAGAGAGGATTAAAAATTAGTCTAAGATCTTCATATATATGGAAAGGTAGTCTTATAGAGTTATGCAGACTAGCATAACAATAGTTTTTGCATAACAAGAGTAGAATATTTAATAAATAATGTGCCTATTTTACCAAAGATGGACTAATTCCTTAGTCTATTGGGGGACAAGTTAGAGCCTAAGGAAATGTGTAAATAATTTTTAAATCTAAAATAGTGGTGCAGTCATGGATGGAGGGTTCAGAAAGAATAATCCAAACCATGTAGCCTAGAGTCAACACAGTAGAAATAACACAAGAAAATGATCTGCAAATATGAATCTTTATTGGATTGTCAATCTTACATGCAACATATGCCTCATGGGTGAATATTTAGGGCTCATAGGCCTACTGCAAGGGCATTCAACATTACAACTAGCCAAAGGCCTTATTACAGTCCCTGAAGGGTTGGTGCAAAATCTAACTCTACTCCTAAAATGTAAGACTAACTGATCATATACAATGAATTACAATGATCTTAAATATGATTCTTCAACTCCAACAAAGGTTAGCATTGGCCACAAGGATTACAAAACCCAGAGAATGAACAAATGTGAAGGTCGACCTCAAACATAAGAAGATAATCTTTTATGAAATGAAATGACTTGCGAATCTCCAAGATAGATCCCATTGGACCCAAAATTCTTGTATGATGTCCCATTAAGCTCCACTCATTCTGGAATAGGTTTGTACTAAGAAATTTAGACTCAATCGGCCCCAAATGCTATGACTATGAGTTACAATGAAATTTTGAGAGCGATAAATTTTGGTAGACAAATACAAATGATCTAAACTTTGGATATGTGATAGATGTACATGTGTAATACAATGAAATACATAATGAAATGTTGAAACTACTACTGAATGAAATGAAAGAAAATAAATGTTTTTGGTTGACACAGGATTGCTTTACAACCAGGGATGCTTCTTTATCAAATAGAGAACTAGCACCACATCTAAAATTCCATTGGTTTAGCTACAAATTCATTTATATGTAAAATAAAAACTCAAGAAAATTCACACAATAAAATATACTTTAACCATCCATAATTAATCAAAAAAATTCCATATAGCATTTAAAAAAGAATCTTTTGAAGAGTTTGAAAATCTTCTACAACTACTACAATAGTTAAATAAAGAAATGTAACCCAATATATATACATATACCTAAGACTCTTAGCTAATTATGGAGACATCTAGATCATGGAGAGGATTTATATTAAAGACAACAATTGTTTATATTTTATAAAACAATGAATGAAACAAAGACTTCAAACCTAACATAGAATATTTAATGCTAAAGACCACACTAACTAGAGGGAACCCATACAAATTTTTCCTATGAACTAGATATTATATATAGTCAATAATTTGGCAGAAGATGTTTTCTCCTTAGAGAAAATTTTATACACAGTCAACCAATCTTCCCTCAATCAACTATGTAGTTGCTCCACTTGTTTAGATTTATAGGGTTACATAAAAGAATTTATCATAATTGAGCCTCAAAATATATTTTTGTGTCTTCCAACTAATAAATTTCTATACTTGTACCACACTAAAGTACTAATTTATTAAATTTATACATTGAAACAACCTCTAGAAGTTGAACCAATTACTCCCATAAACCACTCTATTCACTCAAATAGATTAAATTGTCTTGTAAGTAGGTGAAGAACTTCCAAAAACATATACATATGATGTCTATTGTAACCTAATTTTGTTAGTTTTTTGTGTCAAACTAAGACTAGAATTCAATGCATACTCAACTAAGTCATCATCATCCTCGAATTTTATAATAAATATGAAAAAAATGATTTCTATCTAGTTTCTATCCATCTCCTCTATAATTAGAAACACAATCACATAACTCTATTTTCCTCTAAATGCTTCCTTCAACAAATTCTAGACTTTATACATTTTATTCAATGACTGTGAAATTGGAGTATTAATCAATTAGTTTTAACAATGGGAATTAATCAATAATTGACATAAATTTCTTTTTAGATCAATGACTAATATATTAATGGGTATTAAAATTGTTTGTTGATGCCTTTTAAGGATGAACCAAAACACACCACCTATATTTACTCAATCAATCAACCAATGACATGCCACTTTTTAACATGTTTCCCTTAATTCTTTAAAATTCTTGCAATTCCTTAATTTTCATTGAATTTTGTAATCCAATAACTAGGAAACATTCTAACACAAAAAACACCTAGGCTCTAGCTATATTTGGTGAAGACAAGTTCCATGTTGGTAATCACAATGAGAAGGACATGTGGTAGGGACACATGTCATTGTTAGGATAACTCCAAAGAAGCCACATGATAACACTTTTAACATGCTCTAAGAGAATTCAAACTCAAATCCTTGCAAAATTGTCATAAATTAAAAATTAAAATCTAAATAGATACCAACACAATTAATGAAAAAAAAAACCAAGTAAATACCTTTTGACAAACATTATGGTTCTACTAGTAGATCTTGGGAGTTTAATTGAGCTAAGTGATGGAACTAAAAGTTGTCTAAAATATTTGGCACACAAATATTTCTAATAATTGTAGATCACAAATATTTTTGAGGTTATTGTAATTTAAAGAACCCACCCTTGGGTTGACATGTAGCAGAACATACTAAAGTCTAGAGGAATCTAGAATTGAAAGAGAATAAAGAAATACTATTTTTGTTCTAAGTCTAGAGGAATCTAAAATTGAAAGGGAATAAAGAAATGCTATTTTGATTCTAAGTCTTCAAGAAATTGGAGAGGTGATCAAACAAGATTGTAAAAAGACATTTGAACTCCCAATAACATTTGATCTATGCATACAAAGAAATGTCACATTAGGTTTCATTCATTAGCTGAGGGAAATAATTTCTATGGCAGTAACAAAATATTCTATAGTCTCGCTACTAAGGGTGGGGACATGTATTCCTACAACACAAAAAACAAGGGCCTTGTTAATGGCGTCAAGAGAAAACTGGTGTGGCCTAAATGCTGAAGCTTTTTGGGTTTCTTGTGGTTTCGAGATCGAGTCCAATGCAAACTATTCGCCTTCAGTTGAGAATAGATTTGGGCTAACTAAATGGTCTATGAATGGGTTTTTTCTTTTCTCTGAAACTTGGAACAAAGAAATTTTCTTTCTTTCTTTAATGACCAAATGCTCAGCTTTGTGTATGGTTTGCTTCTTTCTTTTAGCCAAACAATTTTCAAACTTGTTTTAATCTTTTGATTAAAGAGAGATTATTAAGCTTTTGATAATCAAAATTGAGATTGGCTTCAAATTAGTTTAAGATTTTCAATTTTAGTGCTAATTTAAAATATTGTGAAAACATCTTAGTCAACTTTTAAAAAATTCCTCATCTTAGTAATATTTTCAATATTTTATTTTCATGTATTTCTCTCTTTTTTTTTCTCTATAAATTTAAATTAATGAAAATTCTTTGAAAATATCTCATGGAATATTACAAACTAGGAGATCATGTCTATATATAAATAACTAAACATATTGTAATTTTACAACTTCTAAGACAAATATATAAATTTATTGCATGACAAAAGATTATTATTATTTTTTTTTAAATCATTATAACATAATCACATAATTATATATATATATATATATTTAATTTTCACTTAGAAAACTTCATATACATCAGAATAACAATTTGAAATATTGTGCCTTTATTTTAAAGCAGAAAGTAAGAAGGAGTTCCTCCAAGAGTTGGACCTAACTGCTTGAAATATGATCTAATATCACCATACTTAACAACTTTATATTTTTGTGGGTATTCTTCATCTATCAACTCTTCTGGAACTCGAATCTCTGCTTCATCTGCAACTTCCAAAAAGAATGCCATAGACAATCGTCCCTGATTCTTTTTTAAGCCTTCATACACCACACGATGTTCTGAGCTACGATATCTACCATTATTCCACATCTGCCAAGTAACAGATGAAATCGATTTGATCTAAATGTTAGATTGGAAACAAGTGACAAATATATTTGTAGTGTCAATAATCTCTATAGAGTTTTTTACTGTTAGAAATGATTAAAAACTTTTACAGCCAATACTATTAATGCTATGAACAAAATAAAGTTTCATTTAGTGCAGATTATTTTTTCTTTCACCTGTAAGCAATCACCAAGGTTGACAACGAGGGCTCCTGGCAAAGGCTTACTATTAATCCAATCGCCTTCTTTTGTTCCGATCTGAAGACCTCCTACGTTATCCTCATACAAGATTGTAACACAAACATGATCTGTATGAGCTACAGAGATGTTCTGGACATTTTGGTTTTCTTGTTGGTCTTCTGTGTTGTAATAGTAGTTCATACGTAGCAAACCTTGAAGGGAAGCCCCAAAAGGATCTGAGTTATAGTGTTTCGAAACATCCAGGCCTAAACTAAGTATAACGAGTTTTAAGATTCTATGCGCTACCTCTCTCACCTGTGAAATGTATTTGTGCACTGTTTGCCTGCATCACCATTATAACAACCAGTGAGAATATAAGAATACGATCTAATTATACATATATATGTATGTACACACCACTTTCTATTTAAAAGTTTAAAAACCTGCAAACAATAAGTCAACGATAATTTTACAGACCCAAAATACAGACCCAAACAAATAAAATTTATTAATCAAGTAAACAAACAAAATTAAAAGTGAAAATAGAAAAAAATGGAGAAACGAAAAACCCACAGGAAATCATTGTTTCCCTGAGGCCATAGTTTAGCAGAGATTTGGTCAACTGAACTGGGTAGAACACTGTCACCAGGGAAAATCATACTCTCAGGCATTGAATCTTTCCCATGTGGCCCTGCCTCTGGTGGGCAAAAACCACCATAAAACATGGGAAAAATAGCTCTCATCTTTTCCTTCTCTGGCAAAGAAAACATATCTCGGGCAATACTGTCAGTCTTCTGAATAAGAGCTGCGTCCACCCCATGGTTTACAATATGGAAGAAACCCAGCTCCTGGCAAGCCTCTCTCAGCTTTTTTAACTCATCATTTCCTTCCAAATAAAGATCTTCGTTCTCTGCAAATGTGGAGGGAAGGAGAGAAAGATCAACGACTGGAAGATCAGAAGCCATGATCACTTTTCTGATCTGAGCTTTGCAGTCTTCTCAGTTCAATGTGACTATTCTCGCAGAATCTTTTGAATCTAACCCACGACACGCCAACTCTTTATTTGGATATTATTTTTATTTGTAGAAAATCTCGTAATTTGTGCGTTGTTGGAGCTCACACACTGGTTCCATAATAATGGCCGACACGATCTCCTTTGTCAATTCACGTGAAGAATATGGGAGGGAATCTTTAGGAACTCCTCCTTCCCTCGTGGTTACCAATTTAAAATTTTATTCCACATCTAACATGCTTAAACTTGCATTTCGGAAAACAAATACAAAATTATTGTACGATTCACTTCCTTTATTAAAGGCAAAGTTAATTTTGAATATTTTATAAAAGCATTGATATTGTGCTTGATTCACCGACTGCAGTTATTCTACGGCAAGGAAACAATGACCACCACAAAGCATGGCACAGCAAAAAAATAATAAATATGTAAACTCGGCAATTTCAAAGAGTTTGGTTTACTACTCATTTAGGCGGCTGGCTTCTTCCCAAATTTGGAGCTTTATCTGGTTAATTAAATCATATTAAAATAGGAGTTAGATGCCAGGGGTGAGAATTTTGGTATAATAGTTGTTAAAATCATTCTTTTGGATTTGATTGAGTAGAGTAGTTGAATAGTTGATGCATGTTTATAGGCTTTTTAAGCTACTGTGCAAATAATGTAATCAATTTGACTAATTATTAGATTATTATGCAAGAGGATAGATGAATCCACATAGGAGTTAGATGTTAGGTGTGAGAATTTTGGTATAATAGTTGTTAAAATCATTCTTTTGGATTTGATTGAGTAGAGTAGTTGAATAGTTGATGCACGTTTATAGGCTTTTTAAGCTATTGTGCAAATAATGTAATCAATTTGACTAATTATTAGATTATTATGCAAGAGAATAGATGAATCCACCTATCCATGTTATTTGTGGAATTTTCTATTACTAGTAATCCTACCTTGGTGTGCAGTGGGTACGTTGAAGATGTGTGGAAGCTCAATTAGGGAAAAAATTTGTTTATTTTTTGCATATATTTGTGCTATATACATGAGGTCAATTAGTAAGCCATTTAGAAATTGATGTTATTTATGCAACAAAGGTCTTAATGGAGAAGTGATAGCTTCAAATCAACTATGCATCCACTTATATGGATATGAACCTCTGAATTAGGAAGATAATTAGGTTCCATTACCAATAGGCTCATGTTATGTTTGCAATAGGGACAAGTAGGAATCGAAAAGAAAAATCGAAAGAAATGAAATAAAGAGATCGAAATCACGTCGAAAAAGAATCCGTCGGCGAACTCGAATCATCCGAAAAATCCGCGTCAGGAAAAGTCATTTTTGCCTCGAGATCAAAATCCGTCGATCGAGAAATCAAAATCGAGGCAGTTAAATCGGACAATCCGTCGATAGGCGTCAGGCAAAAAATCGCGTCGAAAGATCAGGGAGTCAAAGAAGAGGAAGGATCAAAGAAGCGGATCGATCATCAAAGATCAGACTCAGGGCAATCATTATTGTGGTTCAAAGAGATCGACAAAATCGAAAGGAAGAGTCGGGCATCAAAGACGTCAGGGAAGATCAGGTCGAGACATCGGATCGTCGAAAAGATGAAACAAAAAATCAGATCCGATATATAATTATGGGAAATAAGAGGGGAAAGAGAGAGATGTAGGGAGAGATAAAGAGATAGAGATAGGTGAGAGAGATAGAAAGGAAGATAGATATGGAGATGGAGAGAGAGAGGGGGAGAGAATGAAAGAGGGAGAGACTGAGAGATAGAAATAAAGAGATAGGAAGTTATATATAGAGGTAGAGAGGGATATATATATATAGAGAGAGAGAGATAGGGAGTGGTACAAATTGGGAGATATATATAGAAAGATGGGAAGTGCAAGATAGAGAGGTCTCTTTATATCTCTATCTCCCTCCCTCTCTATTCTTTTCACTCTCTCCATTTATTCCTTTCTCTCTTCCTCTCTCCCCCCTATTTCTCTTTATATTTATCTTCCCTTCTCTTTTCCTTTATCTATCTCTCTTTTCCTCTCTCTATCTCTTTCCCTTTCCCCATCTTTGTCCCCCTTACTCTTTTCTTCTATCCCTATTTATCTCCCCCTCTCTCCCCCTTTTTCTCTTTATCTCTTGATCTCTCTACCTCTATGCATATCTTTATCTCGTATTTCTCATTAGCTCTCTATCTCTCTATCTCTTCTCTTCTCTATTTTCCTCTCTTTTTCTATCTCTCTTCCTATCTCTATCTCTTTGTCTCTCCCTCTATATTCCTCTATATCTTTACCTCTATCTTTGTATCTCTATCTCTCTTTTAATCTCCATATATCTCTTTGTCTCCCTCTCTATCTCTTTATTTCTCTTTCTCTATTTTCTCTCTTTCTCTCTCTATCTATTTTCCTCCTTAAGTGAGCAATGGGTACATTGAAGATGTTTTAAAGGTGAATTTTCATATCTTTAATCAAATGACATGCTTCCCTAAGCATAAATTCAAGGGGCATGTGTTATCCTTAGATTGTTGGCATGAAATGACTAATAAAAAATTAGCATCTCCCTCTCTCTCGCACTCTATATATTTTAATTCAAAATTTATGTTTGAAATTCATTTAATTATATAAATAAAAATAAAAAATAAAAGTATTCTACAGTAATTAAAATTTTAATAAGATAATTAATTATAAATTAAATTAATTCTAATAATTTTAATTATTATTTTTAATTTCATAAAAGACAAAAATAATAAAATAAATTTCAAACTTAAATCTAAATTGAAAATGAAAATAAAAAAACATAAATGTGAATTCAAAATATATCAAAATCTAAATATCAATAAACATAATAATATTTTTTATATGTTGGTGTTTATGGAAAGAAAGGAACAATAGGATCTTCAGGAACATTGAGATGAATCTAAAAGAGGTGTTTGGTATTGGGTCTTGGTGCATTGCAGAAAATATCTCACTTTTCAAAGGGAAAACCCCAGACAAAGGTTCGACTGAGGTGGAAATAAGCATGGAAAAAGCTTGGCACTAGAACCTGGATGCCAACTCTTATGAAAACTCCAAGTCCCTAGCTCAGAGTGCGACTATTTGGAAACCCCCTGAGAGGGGCTGGTATAAACTAAATTTTGATGGGGCTGCTAAGAGCAACCTGAGCAGAGCAAGTATATGAGGTGTGAACAGGGTTTACAAAGGAAATCTTGTGGTTGGTTACACTGGGGGGATTGGTGTTCATTCTTCTATGATTGCTGAAGCTATAGCACTGTTGAAGGGCTTACAGTTGGCTATCTCCATGGGGATTGAGAACCTGCATATTGAAGGAGACTGTAAGTCTACTATTGATGTTGTTAACTTTGACAGATTGTTGGGGTGGAGTACTAAAGACATTCTTCTTGACATTAGACTCTTTGTGTCATTTAGTTAAAATTAAAAGTCGCCAACCATATTTATTGGGAGGGGAACCAAGTGGCTAATGCCTTAGCCAATCTTGGCACACACTGGAAATTGGCCAAATGTTGGCGTGCTTTAGGGAACCTACCTCCTGACATCCAGGGTTTAATATTGAAGGAACAAAGCCCTTACCTGACCCGTGATGATAAATAAGCATGCACCTAGTTGGTTTATCTGGGGGGTCCACATGCTTGTCTGTTGGGCTATGTGGAAAATTTTTACCAATGAGATGGATAACAAGTGGCATATTTCAAATAATGGGATGGAGCCCGATTTGGAAAAGGAAATCATGAAATGTTGCGTTAAGTACTTGATGATTAACTCTAAGTTGGACCGTACCTTACGTAATCTCCTTTTGGGGATCTTGTTAAGCTATCGTATTTCCTAGTTCCTTGATTTTGATTTTGTTGTGACTAATAATTATGAGATAAAGCTCCTTATTGGCCCTTTTTTGTCTACTATTTTGGATCCATGTCTATTAGCTATCCTTTTTAGGTTAACTATTTTTGGCCCACCCTTGATAGCTAACCCTTTAGATGTTTCTAATTCTGGACCCATAACCATCTTGCCTAGATTTCTGTGCTTTTTCTATGTGGAAGGAAAACCTTCCTTTCCTTTCACGTCCTACTTACTTAGCTGATTGTGTGTGGAGATCCTCATTTATGATTTTTCTAAGATTGCTTTTAGGAAATTATTGGCTCATGTGTGCGACCTGTCCTTAGCCTTGATTGTCAAAAAATGTCATTTCTGGCTTAAAATCCTTAATGTGTGGGTGATTTTTCACCTTTCTATTATCTCTAACCTTTTTTTTTCTTAGGGTTCCTAGTTATCCTGTGTGCAGAGTGACATAATGGGAAGTGATAGGGTTTTGATGAAGTCGGATAACTGCAACAAATTTCATAAGGATCCACTTGTTTGGCACATTTGTGTCGAGGGTGGTCTTGCTCCTCTTATGGAGAGACTTGTGGGCCATGACCCTAATCTATCTGCTTAGTTTTTCAACTCATGGAAAGATCGACATGTGACTATGGGTGGAATTTCCTTTACTATGGATGAGGAAGTGATTGTTCAAGTGATGGGTCTCCAATGCACTGGTATGAAGCATCTGAAGCACACTAAAACCCATGACAATGAAAGTATGAACAAGTTTTTTGTGGGGAATGAAGCATCGGTGTGCAACCAGTCAGGTTTTGACTGAACAAGTTTTTTGTGGGGAATGAAGCGTCGGTGTGCAACCAGTCAGGTTTTGACTGGGAGGCTCTCCCTCAGCCATGGAACCAAGTGAGCCTTGCCTTGATGAAGTATGTGACGCTGGAAGGTAGATACAAGACCTATTACTTCTACCATTTCCCTCTATTGAATCACCTCAGGCATAAATTTTTGTTAAGCTTTCCTTTTTTCCTACTTATTCACCTTGAAAATTCTATTGAAAAATGTGTGGACGTCGTTGCTCTGAATCCTAATGACCCTCCTCCCCTCTCGCTCCACTAGGGCCTCATTTTGAGGCTCTACCACTTCCATCTTGCTTTGTGTCTGCCAAAACCCATCTCGGCTATTTGCATTGAAGAGATTGAGCTCCCCTCTGCGACCAACTTATCTCTAGTCAAATCCAAAGGCCTTATTAGGAAAAATACCTGGTCCTTGCTTACTCACTAAAACTCAAACCCGTTGCTAAAAATCTTAAAGGAAATGAGGGAGCGGCCCAAACTAGTGTGGTGGCTAGTCTGTGTGAACTCAAATCAACCCCCGCCAAGACTACCAACAAGCCCACCCTGAAAAAGAAAGGAAAGGAGGAAGGCAATTTAAGCTTGAAGGAGCCTTCGAGCAAAGCAAGAAATGTGGTGAGAAAGGACTGGGGGGGATACGGTGGTTGCAGAGATGGTGGTTATTAGTTGTGATGCCATCATTTGGCACTCTGGTAGGTTGGCATAAAACAAGAAAAAAGTGCAGGTTAAATATTTGGGTGCGCGTGATCACCATGAAGAAACAAAGCATTAATGGCAAAATCTCGTAAAAAACTTGTTAGGAAACTTGATGTAAAATTTGAATAAGTTATCTTATATATTTCAAAAGTATGTAAGAGTAGAATCTGAGAAAATTTGAAATGTAGTTTGAAAACTACTTAGGCTTATTTTAAAAATAAAAAAAATCTATTTGGTGAAAATTTGAAATTTCAATGCAATTACTTAAATTTCAGGGGAAAAATAAGAAGTAGGTGTTTGTCTGACCACCCTAACCACAATAACATGATAATAATTTTTATAAGATTTTAGATATAAGTAGATGACTCATGTCCTAATGTGATGTATATTTTTTGTAATTTCTTTTCCGGCAAAGGAATTAATTATTATGAATTTTATTACAAATTTTAAAAATATAAAAACTCATATGTCTTACCACCTTTTAACTTGGTCAAAACATGAACATGAATTTTTCTTTTAATCCTATAGCATGAAGTATAGAATGTTGCATGTTTTGATCTGAAAAAAATGTATACTGGCTTGAAAGTTATAGATAGTTTTTCTTCTAAATGTCTTCTAATTTTAATGTGCCTTCCTTTAGAATGAATTTAGTTAGAAAAAATGAATAGTAATTTACTTTTCATTAAATTCAAACCAAAGTATAACTTATATTGTGGAAAGTTGAGAAAATATCCTAAAAACCTCTTTTCAAGGCTTTATCACCACCTTAGTGTAAAAAAGCCGCCGTTCTACATACCCTACAATAATTCCATACAAGTACTTTTGGCCCATCATGATCCTACACATACCCATTTGGTTCTAAAGAGGAGTTGTCAAACAACAAAGATAGCAGGGTTGAGGAGGTGTTAGAAAGTGAGGAGGAGCATGCTAGAGGACCTAGCTCCATCCTTGATTTGGGAAAAGTTCAGAAGGAGGGTTCGGTCTCTCAATCTTTGGAACTGCTGGATGTTGAGAAGGTTGTTCCTGGAAACACTATTGTTGGTGGGGAGGAGCTCTGTGTGCTTGAAGGAAAGATTGGATAAATTGGACAAAAAATTTGTGGTTTGACCCGCTTCACGGTTAAGTGGTTCACTGTGTCATGAGTACCCTGTCGGGGTTATGAAGGATGAGATGGACATGAAAAAGACTGAAGACCATCAGGAATGGGTCAGAGATGATGTTTTCCTTCCCTATCTAATAACTGTGAAGATGTCGTAGTCTGCTACTAGTCCGTTGTTTGTCCATGTGTTGTTGATCTGTTGTGTGACCTATTTTGTGGCTTTTGTTTTTTGATGCTTTTTATCTTCAACTCCTTTGGCCCTTGTGGCTCTATGTGAAGGGTACAACACCTTGTAAATGCTACTTAATAAAAAACATAATAATATTTAAAAATTAATAACAAATAATAAACTTATTAAGTTAATATATGATTAAATAAAAAAGTAAAACTTTTTTTAATTTATTAAAATTAAAATAATAATAAAATATGTACCTAAAAAATATAATCAATATATTACACACAATATTAACACTAATTGAAAGATAATCTCAATAAATAAATAAAATAATTATAAAATTGAACATAAATTTAATTAAATTATTAAATAAATTAAATTTTAAAAATTAAAACTATATTTCAAATGAAATATAATATATATATATATATATATTAAAATTGTTAAAGCTAAAGTTTTAACTTTTATATTAAAAATTTTAAGTACAACCAAACTCAAAAAGTTAAAAATAAAATGAAACATATATTTAAAAAATAAAAAAACAATTTGTAATTTCTTGATTTATTTAATTCAACATATGTGTGTGTGTGTGTATAAATGTACACATATATGTATACATATACATGTACATGTACATGTATATGTATACATGTATAATACATGTACATGTATATATATCTACATATCTATGTCAACACACACACATATATATGTATGTATGTATGTATGTATGCATATACATATTGAAATGCAGAAAAAATGTGTGGAGATACCCTAAGTTTAGTTTCCAAAACCTAAGGTTAATTCCAACATTTCTAAGATTTCAATTAGGATGCAAATCAACAAGGTATATAGATTGACTTTCGGTCTCCAAGGTGGGTCAATAAGAACTCGATTTGATCCTTTTGGGTCTTAGAAATGAATTGGAAATGATTTAGAATGATTAAAATAATGAAACTATATGACCTAATATGTAAAATGCATACTCCCGAAGATGTATAGAATATAATAACACTTTGCAAGAAAATCTAGGAGATATCAGATGGCATATACTTGTCACCAAAAAGTTGATTATGAGGTGTGCAGAGGGACTAGTTTTCCCCTAGACGAATGGGTCCTTTCTTAGGCTTCCAAAAAAACTTTTTATAGTTCTCTAGTGATGGATCTAATATGTTGTTTTCCACTTGCAAATTTGTTGAAATTTCAGAAATACATTTTCCAACTTAGTTTTTGTAGGTTGACAGGAATGATGAAAAAAATGTAATAATGTTACAAAATTGCTCTTCAAGATCTCTTCAATCCTTCTTCAACCTATAATCTACACATACACAAAGAGGTAAAAATGTTTATTTTTTTTGTATGGGGGTTTTCCTTAGTCAAACCCTAGTTTGGTAATTAAACCTTGATAAAAAGATATAATAAAAATGAAGGAAATTATTGAATGAACACTTGTTGCAAATCACCACCCTCCAATGGCTTCCTTTAAGGACTAAAGTGATGCACATATCTTAAAAGGAATTGGATCTTGCTTACCTGATTTGCTTGAATGCTTGAATGCATGAAGGCCTACAACACTTGTTAGCCTTCACAAGACTATATGAACACACATAAACTTTGGCATGATGTTAGGATCTTGATTGCTACTACAAAAGACTAATAATGTTGCTCTTGAATGCTCTTGATAATAATATTTTCTCAATAGGATTGCTTCTTGGTGTCACTTTTCTTGTTAGATTTCAATTGATAAAATGACTATGTATTTATAGGTGTTTATCCAATTTCCCAAAAGTTAGATTATAAAAGCCAACATAATTTGAATTTTGAATGCTAAATTACCACCAAAAACATATATTAAAATAGATCCTAGCTCATAAAGGGGACCCATTCGCCCATGGGAGAATGGGTCTTGGCCTAGATATTTCGAAGACACACATGATCCAAGGCAATTTAAATATTAAATGCATTTATTTGATGTTGGTTCTCATTTTAAAAAATGACTAAAATAAGGGTTTGGAGTGTATAATTTGGAATATTAGAAGCTTAATTAAGTCTAATAAATTAAGGGACCCAAACATAGTATGAAATTGTAAAGGTATACAATTTCCTAAACTAAATTTAGCCCCCACTTTAGTGAGAGTATGAACTTACACTCAAATTCACACTAAAGTAGAAAAATATATGTCAAGATAGGTATAATTGTACAACTATTGGAGAGATAAGATGGCAAAGGATCAAGGAGAGTGATCAAGCCCCCAAGATCTATGATCTCATGGAAAACCAACATGGGCACAAAAGATGTAGCAATGATACAAGGTACACAAACATTCAATGTCAAAGCTGATGCAAAAAAGGGAAAAGGAAAAATGATGGACTAGTAAGTTGTGTTATGCTATATGTCCATAAAATATACTCACAAGGGCTAGTGAAGTATGCTATTCACTAGGAGAGCCCCAAGGCCAAGATGAGAAACACACAAGGTCTAGTGAAGTCCAATATTCACTCGGTGTGTACCCAAAACCGTACCAAGAATTATGCTCCCTGATAACCTTGATAAGCTGCCATAAAATGATCAATACACTATGCCAATGCTTACACTAGGTTCAACTTCCTATGAATAAAGTGAAGCTAAAAATGTCAAAATTTTCAAATGTCAAAGCATTATTGAGTTCACCTTGTGAACAAAGTAAAGGAAAAGTAATGCTAATGTATGCCCCCACTTTAAATAAATTTCTAAACACCATGCTGAGCAATTACCTTAAAGTAGAGAGCGATAAATACCATGTCACAAAGGATCATAAGAGTTGTAGTCTACTCAGAAAAATGGTACCAAGTGAAGGTTGTGAAAAGCAGGAGAAGATTGATTTGGCAAGTGGCGTGGAGTAGTATGTTAATTTTTTGGCAAGCCAGGAAGTAGGTTGCATGTTCTATGATCTTGATAAGGTTGAGAAGTCAGAAAAGCTCACTTCCTTTTCTTGCAAACTTGCAATTGGTAATGTGAACATTGTTTTCATAGAGGATATTCAATAAATCGTGATCCCCAATCATTTCCTTCACTTCAAGCTCGAGAAACTCAAAAGACAGGTGATTATGGGGAATTTCATCAGTATTTGGCCATCCATGGAGCGTATCAGGCATTGGGTTGGCCAGGTTTAGGTTGGTTCGAATCAAGAGATCTCCTTCCTGGAATTAGGGTTTATTCAGTTTGTGTTTAAATATAAATTTGAAAGGGACAATATTTTCTGGGGGACTCCTTAGTTTTTTTATAACGAGGGTCTTTATGCCAAGGCTTGGTTCCTTGAGTTCGACACCCATTTGGAGCAAATAAAGGAGGCTTCAATTTGGGTTAGGGTGTACAAGCTTCCTTGGGAATTCAAAATAGAGGAGATCTACAAGCTAATTGGGAATTCTCTTGGGTCCTACTCCAATTACTCATTTTCTCATGTCAATTGAATATTGTTCTCCTACGAGCATATTTGTATTAAGTTTGATCTAAGGAATCCTCTCAAACACTCTATCCACCTGTCTTCTATCTTGGGTGAGAGATTGCAAGAGCTGAAATATGAATGCCTCCCATTAAAATGTTGCAATTGTGGCTCAATTGGGAACATTGTGAAGAAGTGTGTTTAGTTTGTCAAACCTACTTAGCCCAAAAATGTGGGCCCTACATTTGAATTAGCTGATGATATTGAGAAGGAAAATGTTGAATTGGCTATTGCATGACCAGTGATGAGCATTTTTTTTCCCTAACATGTCCCACTGGTGGTGTTATTGGTTCCCTTCATGATCAATCCTCTCTAGTTTAGTTAGAGGATCTAGATACTCTCAAACCCAATGATCGGGTCCCTAAGGATTATGGGGATCTATTTGGCAAGGACCCTATTGGTTTAAGGGGGAAGCTCTCCATCTCCAAATTTTTTGGTTGGGGTAAAGGGATCGTGAAGGGATGAGGGTAAGGATTTATGCTAAAGCAACAAGGTTATGGATTCTCTATTAGATTAGGGGGTGAGTCAGATAAGGAAATTGCTTGGTCTATTGATACCAGAAGGGATAAGAAAATTGGAGGGGAGAATAACATTCAAATTGATGCTGGAGGTGGCAAAACTAGGGGTAGGAAAGTGGAGATAGTGAAGGAAAAGCTAAAGGCGCTAGAAGAACTAGGAAATGGTACTCAAGATTCAATGTGACAATTTGTATCCAATGGAGGCGAACACCTCCCTGATTCTAGGAGATTATGAAGATCATAAGCTAGAATATGTGCGGCCATGATGGCATGAAGAAACATCGTTTTCTTAACTAGCTTATTGTGGTGGAATGCCTTGATGTTCTTCTAATACATGAGACTAATATGGAGAGTATGAAGCTTTTGGACCTGCTTCTAAGATTTTGAAGGAATGGTGAAGGAGTGGAAAGTGATGCGATAGGGCCTATTGGTGGTCTTGATATTGTTTGGAATAATAATACTATTGTCGGGGCACTCATTAAAGTTAAAAATTTATGTGTTTTTGTACAATGCAATTCCTTTAGGAGAAATGAAAAATTTATGATTTCTAATGTGCATGGTCACAATGAGGACATCAAATGGAAAGGGGTGTGGGACTACCTCATAAATTCAGAGGTATCAATATTAGGGGATAGTGGCTGGTTGGAGGTGACTTCAATGTGTGTTTGTCTCTAGAGGATAAATCAAGGGGCAGGTCTTCTGGTTCTTTGGGTCATTTGGCTTTTAGGAGCCGTTGTGAAGACTTGGCATTAGTTGATATCAAGCCTAAGTTAGGCTAGTTTACTTGGTCTAAACAAAGATGTGGGGAGGATAATATTATTGTGTGGTCTCATAGCACACCCCAAGAATATAAAACTTGGGGACCCAAGTTGAAAATTAATGCTTAATGTAGGCATAAGTTGGTTGATGGTCACTAGGAATTATGTAAAAAGTTGAAAAATATTGAAAATAATTCATGGTTCAATATACCAGGTTTTTAGTATACCTGGTGTTAAGTGTACTAGGAGTTGGGCATCCGTATAATTTGAATTCGGGTGAATGATAAGGATGAGTTTGTAAAGAGGAGTTTAACAAGTTGTAGTCGAGAGTCAAAATCCCAGGGATTTGAAAAGATTGGTAAAAGTTGGAAGTTGAGTCAGGATTTGTTTCGGGAAAGTGAAGGGTACCAGCTAGTTGGGTTTTAAAGGTAGTTGGATATATTGAGAGTCTAATACTCGGGTATCCAGGTAAATGGTGCATTGATGCAGGAATGTTCAAATCTTGTTAGTTGGTTTTTCTTGAATGTTCAAAACATCTGGTGATCCGCCTAAAGTGGATAGTTACATGAGAATACATTAAGGAATGTTATTTATGATTTTTTTAAAAAGGATTAATAATAATGATGGTTTTATGCTAAATAAAGTTTTATTAATATTTTTAAAAGGGGATTGATATATGGAATTTTATGTGTAGGAGAAATAGGTTGTTGGACAATGTTTGGGTATGGACAGTCAGGAAAATTTGGATTGCAAGTAGATCCAACAATGTTTCCAGGTTGGGTGGTGTACTCTGGAAGCTCATGTGAGAATAAGGCGTATGGAGAAGGAATGTTGGTAACTAGGAAATTAGAGATCCAAATATTATGCATGTGATGAAGGAGGTACCTAGTTTTTGGTGGTATACTTGCAATATCTTTCTTCCTCGAAGCCATTGCTTGAATGGAACATAGGGCTTGTGGATTAGAACTTCTAGTTTGGCTTGATCACTCTGAATATATAGGAAGTTCCTAAATTTTTGTTCGAAGAGTTTTCTCAATCTGGTTTGATATCCTGATCATATTTTAAGGATACAAGTCCAAAAGTTTCAAGTGTTGAAGAAAGTTAAAGTTTTTGTTGAATTGTTCCAAAAGTTTCTCTTGCTAACTGTCACATGCCACATGCTCTACTATGATTCATCACCTGCATTCTCTTTCATGTGTTTATTGAATTTATCAAGTGTCTTGTTCTTATAAAAGGCTAAGAGTTGCCTTATTTTCATTAAGTTCAAAATGTGAGGATTTTAGAGAACTAAAACTTTTTCAAGTTTTATTCTTTTTCCTATTTTCTGTTCCAGCTAGATTAAAAATCTGTATGTTTCATTTGATGTTAACTAATATCGAAGCCCATTCAAAGCTATTTCCCGATATGAAATCATACGTAGTTGATTGTTTGTTCCTATGGAAAAAATTGTGTGCTATTGCAGATTTGGGTGCATACTAACACTATCCACTGACAAATAATCCACATTTCTTTAAACTCTTGCATCATTTTATGCCTAGCTGTGAAGCAATCTGGTGAAGTATAGAGTGATTTTCTTTGATTTAGTTATTTCTTGAGGTATGCATAGATAATACTTGGGAGAAATCTTTACATTTTAGTATTTTTTATGCTTTATTCTAGAGTAGATGCTTTAAATTTTCAGAAAATGTTCCAAAATTGATAAATGCATGGAGAATTTATTATAAATTTTTTGTTTGAACCATGAAGTCATTAAATGCTTAATGCTAAATCTACTTGAGTATAGGAAAGTAATTTGAATTTCATGAAATGTTATTGCAAATCTTTTGATTTCATGAAGTTGTTAAGTGACATGTGAGTGATCAGACTTAGATTGTGTTTCAATATTTCAGATACCAACCAATTTGTGACAACCATAGGCCCCTCATGTTTAGCAATAATTTATACAATGAACCCTGAATGAACCTAGTGCATCAAGGCATGACATTCCCGAGCCTTGGGATCGAGCTGAGATTGCCTTAGATATAGATTTTCTCAGTGGATCTTTCAAGAAAGGTAGGTTTCCATGGTCCTCTGTGAGAATTTATCTACCTATTAGCGTGTGTACAACATTTGATTCAACAGAAGTGGTGCTAGAAGGAAGGGAAATTTTTTTTCTTTAAGCTGGTATTGGTGTCCTAGTCACATAGCCAAAGTCTACTTGTGAGTTAAGGGTCTAAGCAAGCTTAGTATGGAAAGTGAAAAAGAGATAGAAAATCTCCAAAAAATTCTTAACTAGAGGCTTTCACCCTTGAATTTGTTCACTTTTGGTCAGGTTACAGAGTGTAGAATTTACTACACAACTGACCATAGTGAAATTGATTGTAAGGTTTTCTTGACTAGGGTAATTTTGTCTATTCACAAGGTGATCTCACTAATGGAGCTGTCCTTAAGTGCAAAAAGGGGGGAGCCATTACCAGATCACTATTTGAATTCTAGGAGAATGCATAACCCTAGTGAAGATAGAGTTTTTCGCAGTTCAACCGTTGAATTAAATGAATTTTCTAACCATGATTTTTATGTGGAAATCTTGGAAGCTTTGCAGGAAAAGAAGCAAGGTCATGAGAATTTGGGAATATCACGCTTTAAGTGTGAATTTTAATGAAGTAGGTTATCATTCTTTACACACGTGGATGATAGTGAGAAGAAAGAGAGGGTAAAAAAGGTGGGAGATGCATGTATTTTTCCCTTAATTACAAATCCATGAGTTAAAAGGGAATAAACCTTTGATTTTATACAAATGACAGAGTATCAAAGTTTTACTTTCTCTCTTTCTGATAATTGTGTGAATCATGTTGAAATCTGGTCTAATGAAATAAATAGTGGCGTTAATGTTGAAGACAAGACATATTACTGATGAAGTCCCAAAGGAATAGGAGATCCAAGAGTAAAAGCAACCATATGTGAAACAAAGGAAAAGGAAATGAAATTTTATAAAAAATGGTTGGAAAAAGGTACAGGTTAAAGACAATGGAAAAGGTGTGTGCAATTGACCATCAATCAAGTTGTTTCCATACATTTTAGAAAAATTGTGGGTAAGTACACCTTTGAATTTTTGTTTATTAAACACATAAAATATTGAATAATTCACAATTATAGTAGGTTATCCGAAAGTTACCAGAGTCAATTTAAAGATAAACCTGTTAAGATTCAGACTAAAAGCATTATGAAGTTAGTGATAGAGATTAGGGTAAATTTCTTCATTAGGGTAAATTGTTTGATTAGGGTAAATTCATTTTAGTTAGGTTAGTTTTCTTTAGTAGTTTTTCCCTATTTTTCTAGTTTTGGTCTTAGAATTAATGAATTCTTCTTAATATAAAACACATGATAACTAAATTGTGAAAACATTCCACTCAAAATTGGAAAATATAAAACCATTTGAAGTAAATACATGCATGAATAGAGTAAAGAAAAAATTTCTTTATATTTTATTGTAATAATCTTGTATGTACATGGAAATACAAAATTCTCGTTGTAAGTTGGTATCAAAAGAAAAAAAAAAAGAAAAAAGGGGTTGGATGTTCAAAACACTGTGTCAGAGCAGTTGTCATACTAGTTAATCAATTTGTTGTGCTTCATCCCAAAGAAGCATATACCCTAGGTAGGCATTATCTCTATGGTCATCAAGGTCAATAGTGTGAAGAGTAGTGAGGAAAGGCAGAAGAGGAACTATTTCTCTCTAGTGCAGAAACTGTCAAATGTCCTTAGCCACCAGAATTCCTATGGTAGGTTGAGAAACAACCAGGATGGTGTCCAAATTTCCTAGGTAGTCTAACTGCACTATCATTACTGTAGCAGAATGAACTTTAGCTACATAAAGTCTGAGGTCTAGGAGAGAAGCTACAAACCATGAGGATAGGTCTAAATTCACCCTATAATAGGACCTGACATTCATGAAAGTTTCCCCAGGGACCATACGTAGAAAAGGTTTGGTGGAGGACGTCTTAAGGAAAAACAAAATTTTGAGTCGCTGGTTAGTAACTTGACCCAGAAAATCAGTCTAGCAATGGTCACAAGTAAGGAAAATGAGACTATCCATAGCCTAAAGACAAGAACAAATGAAAAGTGAAATTGAAAATTGAAGATAGAGGTGCAAAATTTGAAGGAGAGTGTCGTATTTATAGAAAGTCATGATAAATCTATGGTACATAGTCTCCTGGAGATAAAATCTTGGCAATAAAAGTTGAGGTGGCAGAAGTACACTTTTCTTTAGAATTGAAAGTTAAATCAAATAAATTCTCACGAAATTGGTACTCAATGCTTCGAGGATGGTCAATACAAAGATCATGAATCGGGAAAATTTGAGACTACAAAATTAAATGGTGATCATTTCAGTTCATCCGATGAAGTTGTATTAAGTATAATTTTTCTAGGTGTGCTATTTGGAAGAAGAATTGGACTAGTGAGTTGGCACACACCTGACTGTTGAGAAATTTGAGAAATTTAATATGTGTGTAATTAGGCATGTGAATTAAGAGAAGAGCATGATGACCGGGTTGAGGTATAACTACAACAAGCCCAGTGCATTAATGTAAGTACAAAGCCACCAAATATGAAGTTTTCAACCAAGTTTAATTTAGCAGGTTGCCATGGATAAATTAAAATGGATGGGTGACAACTAGCGTTTCTAAATTTAGAAGTAATCAGGTGATTTGATAACTTGTAGCTAAATTTTAACTTATGCTTCTTTTTTAGCTGAGAGTGTTGAGATATTCTTTTGGAGACCATTACATAAAATGATTTATTATATTATTGTAATTAAATAATTATTTAGTTGTGATGCACCTTGGTGGTGTGGTTAATCACACTAGGTAACTATTTGGGGTCCACTTGATGTTGTATTGTAACATTGTATTATTATTGTTACCCATTTTTTTAATTTTCTTAAGTTGATTGAGCTAAAGTGTTTGCAAATTGACTTGGAAAGGTACATTTCATATTTATCTTCCCTATATTGCATTCAATTGTATAAATAGAAAAATCAAAAGGATTACAAGATTATAGTAACAAATTAGTGCATTTATACAAATGCATGTAACATAGAAAATATTTGTACATGTATTTCTAAAAAAGTAATCTTTATTGATACAAAGGTGCATATTTCTCTCACACAAGCTATGAAACTAGCTTATTCAATGAAATGAAGAACAATTTATACATTGATGGATAAAGAAAACATAATGCACATATAAGGGAAGAGGCCAGTCATTGCCTGATGATTGGTTCGATGTATTTTGCCTTGTTTTGTCTCCTGTCTTGAGTTTCCTTATGTCCTCCTTAGCTCCCTGCTCCTAGTTCTTGCATTTGGCAATAAAAATGATGGTAGAGCAGTGCTCTAAGCAATGAAGGTCTCTCACATTACATGTGTACATGCACCCATGAACATATAAATTGATCCTCAAGTGCATTAAACAATCATGTAAACTGTAAATGTCCTAAAAGCAATAGGACCATCAAGCACATTAGTCATATGCACATTTTTTTTTTCTAAATGTTTGCTTCCTATGCAAGTATAGAAAAAGTTATGCTACTATTTTGAATTATCTGATTAAAGCACATGGGGTAAATGTGGCTCCCACAAGGGTTGAGCTCAACGTGCTTTGTTAAGTTTTAAGGGACATTGAAAGGGTTCATAACTTTATGGTTCACTCAAATAAGTATCCATCATTTATGGCAGTGGGTTAATAGTCACTGTCATAAGTGACATAGTTATTCAAGGAAATCATAAAGTATGAATCAGATACCAACAGTAAGAGAATGTATTAAGAAATGTTAAATTCAAAGTATGTAGTTTTGCATGCTAAGTAAGGAAATCCTGAAAGTCATATAAGACAGAGATAGATCTTCTTTTCTCACTTTTAAAGAATACAAATTATTCATGGGCAATCATTATATTTGGGAAATATAACAAATAGCAAAAAGATCTTAGTTAAAGAATTTGACAGATACAGTCATAGCATGGAGATATCCAAGGGTTGAGTCATCAAAAGAACAAGGTTCAAGTAAAGAAAAAGAAAAGAAAAGAATTCAAGAAGCATGGAAGGATAACAATTATAAAGACAAGTGACATCTTAGTAAAGCTACTGCTTTTACATGACAACTAGTCAAGGAACAGTGGACAAGGGTAAGAACAATGCATAGTCTCCAAAGTTGAAGATAGTTATATATGTTGCAAACACATGAAAAGAATATTGCTATGTTGACAATAGAAGAATTGCAAGTAGAAATATTTATCCCCTACTATTAGTAACTTGAAAAAGGCATCACTACTTTGACGTTTTATAGTTAGAAAATTTGAGAGGCAAGGTATCTTGACAAAAATGGAAATCTCATTAAGCCATGAAGTGTTTAATCTAACAACAAAGCATAAAAGACCAAAGATAATGGGTAAGTGATCTAAAGTGGAGGAGTAAAATTAAAAACTCAGATAATTTGAGATAGAGCTATGAGGACAACTACACAATAATGTGTGAGAATAAGCTCACAAAATGGATTTGCAGGAAAAAAGAGTCATGCAATATTCTCTGCAATGTAGAACAAAGGTAGTACTCCCTATGTTTTCATGAGTTACAAACCAAAGTATAGCCTTTTAATAAGAACTTTTCAGAAATGCATGAATACCTGGAGTAAAGAAAATTCAAAACGACTATTTAAGCGCATGAAAATATCTGAGAATGAAAATGAAATTGAGTAAAATATCTCAGCTGTGAAATAACTCAGAAAACAATATCCCTTTCTCTGTCAACATAAGAATGCTAAAATACAGTGAAGGAGCAGTATATAAGGGACTAGATAGTCATATGCACATACACACAATCCATGAGAAATAATAATGATGGGCATATAATGATGAATGTGTGATAATGTTTTCCATCTCATAATAGGTTATACTGCATGAAAATATTAAAGGTATGGCAAATGATAACACTTCATGAGAAGTCTCAGTTAATGGCAACATACTAATAGATAGTCTTCAAAGCCCTAGTTATGGGTAGTCAAGTCCTTATGAAATGCATTGAGGGCTATCAATTGCAAATGACTAAGGTCTTAAAGCCTTAAATGTCATGATGATACGATGAATAGGTTCTTTGTAAAGGTACTCATGTGGCAAAGTGATGAATGTATGATAGTCATGAGGAAAACTGGGCGTGTCAAGATTCTAAGAATAGTAGAGTGACTTTTAAGAGGATATTGGAAAATTAATGCAATAGGACTATCATAAGACAAGAATACCAATGGAAAAACTAGATATTCTATAGGAGAGTATGAAAAGAAAATGTAAAGAGAAGATAAACCCAAAACAACCAAGCTAGGGATTTAGTTGAGAACAAACCCTCGAGCAGAGCTACAAGAAGGGAAAACTCTTAGTGTGGAGCTTATTCATTTTGAAATAGGGGTTTTATCCATTTTGGCCTACAAAAAAGAATGAAATCCTTGAGCTACAAATGCATGTAAAGTATTCCAAAGTAGACACAACCATTTAAAATACTTAGCAATTTCATGAAGTCTACAGAAGTTCCTTACAAGTTCATGCAACTCAAAAATGAGAAAATATGCAAGTTATGGCCGCGACCATAAGGGCGAGTAACATTATGTGTTTGCAGATAGAAAAGTAGTATGCAAAGGAGCTCAAATTTCCATTTAAATGATGTGAGGTGTTAGGTGAAATGTACAAAAGATTAAGTTTCCAGCTAAATGGAGCATATAGGTAGAAGCCCGCGGTCTAGAGGGTTTTCTTTCTACAAACCCTAGGTTTCTTTCATTGAATGCATTGAAATATTTCATGGAAACTAAAAATGAATGTAGGAAATGCAAAAAAAAATGAGCATTCAAAGCATAATAAAAAAATTTGGCTCAGGATCGAGCTCATCTTTTCAACAAAAGTCTCAAAAAGCAGTAGAATATCTCAATAATTGGCTTACTTGAGAGTTATTTGTGAGTTGTTTGTTGACCTAAGCATGGTCTCATGTCTCTGTACCTGCATTTTTCTTCCTCAAATTTTTTGGAGAATACTCATTAAGAACCCCATGGTGGCATTGTTTCTCCTCTTTGGCTTGACAAAATGAAATATTTTCCCAATTTTTGGCTCGGTATTTCCTTTAGGGTTTTTACCCTAAGTGAAGGCCAATAGGACTTAGGCATTTTTTCCTATATTTTCATAAATCCAATGCCAAACTAATGGGGACCATCATGGGCTAAGACTTTTGGTCTTATGCCTTAGGTTTTTCTTTCTATGGTGTAAGTCTTTTAGGACTTATTTTACTTCTTCATTTTTGCATGATATTTGAAATTGTTAAAAAGTAAGTCTTGGTGATGTTTTATAAATCACTTAGACTTAAGTGTTCCTTTAATGCAAAAATGATGGAGACTTTCAACACATAGGAATTTTTGAGCAATATGCTTGAATTTATGAACTTGCAAACATATAGGGAAGGTTATTTTCAGTTTTCCAACATATGCCATGCATTTAGGAGCATTTATGCTTCTTAATTGATAAATTACAAGAATCTAGGACTGGTTTTGCATGCCTAGATGTTTGGCATGGTCAGACCCACTTTCCCCACATGTTGGAGATAATTTTGGGGGGAATCTAGTGGCACATTTTTAGGCTATTTTGATGGATCCGACCCAAGTTATTTGCTAGCTACTATTTTGATGCAACTACTTGGAGTTGAGTTATATATTTACTTTTGTAACTCATTTTGGAGGGAGTTCTTTTGATGCAGATTGAGACTTAGTGACTTTTGGAGTCCTTTGTCAAATTTTTTGCAAGCTTTTGTAACTCATTTGGACATGAAATATAGTTCAAACCTTGGGTATCATTGAATGGAGTATTTTTTCCTTCTTTTTATTGCATTCTTGTGTGTTTCTACATGATTGATTGAGTTATTGTGAGATAGTATTCATTTCCTTTAACTTTGTCTCATAACTTTAATACCTTTTTGTAGAGAAGTGTGATGTTGCATGTTATAATCTATGTCAAGAATGCAGGTCGCTTTTATTTGTGAAGTCTCTTTCCTCCTAAAAGACTAAGCATTAAAGCGTCTTTATAAAATACTTATGCAAAGCACACAAAAAATAAGTTGTGCAAGTTTTTTTTTCTAGTCATTATATGCAAGTGTATGAAATCTGAGTTTCAATTCCAAGTAATATTTTGGTGTATCAGCTTAGGAGGTAGTTTTCATTTTATGTTATCTCTTTACCCTTTTCCTCAGCAAAAAAAATAGTAGAATTTAGGTGAGAACCAAGAGGAAGCCGACCTTCTCCAGAGGTTGACCTCTACTTATCAAAGCCCACACTTTGAGAGGTCTTCCCATGTTACACTGAGCTGTTGAATTTCATATTCAACAGGGTGCAATTTCAGTAGATAACAATTACTTAATGTGTGGAAGACATGTGATAATAATTTAATATTGAGGAAATATTAAATAAAGTGGTGTCTTAGTACCCAATATTAACTAAGGGGTTAGTGGTTTTGTATTCACATGGTTTTTTGGTACATGGTTTCACCTTACCACTAGTTGTATTCTGTGTGAGCTTGTGTCTATAAAAGCAAACACATGTCTAGTGGTTTAGGTTGGCTAAGTGGTTTGGATGCCATTATTAAGTCTTCTTGAGGAGTGCATTTGTGAAGCATGGCATGGGATGTGTGGATTCATACTTGGACACATGGGAATGCATTGGAGGGCTTGATGCTTTAGAGGTATTCATTGTAACTCTTGTATTGCTTTATTGGTGAATAATATGATGGAATATGGATGCTTTTGGAGGTTGGGTTTTTCCCTCTTGAGGGTTTTCCTAGGGTATATCTTGTGTTATCTTGTGGATTGTCTATTTAATTTATGCATTTTGGAAACTTGTATGAAGGAGAGTAGGGGTGGTCCAAAAAGACAAAGGCTGCCGAGAGAAAAAAATGTTAATAGGAGGATTGCTCTCCATTCCAGTCAGACAAGAATAATGATGTTGGTAGGCTATGAGTATGAAAGAAGTCAATTCAAAAAAATGCAATTTAAGAGATATTTAATGTTTTGAAAAGTGATGCTATTCGTGCCATAGAGGAGGAGGAATGTAGCAAGGAAAGAATAAAATGATGGTAGACTTGAAATATCATGCAAGGCAATCAAAGATGAGTGTGAGGCATGTGGAGTTCAATGTAGATCACAATTTAACAATTGCAAGAAAGGAAAAGAGATAGTGGGGTATGTGTAGGATCATGATGGGCCAAAAAGTGGCAATATGATGGGTATGTGGCTGACGACTTTTTTTTAACCCAAAATTGATGAAATGAAAAGGGTTTTTAAAGGAGATTCTCAGCTTTCCACAAATATAAATTATGCTTTACTTTGAATTCAATAAGTAATTATTATGCATTTTCTATTCAAATTACGACTAAAGTCCTGATTGATAGACTGATTGAAAAGCATCTATAGCTTTCAAATGGTATCACATTTTTTGAATCTAAAACATGTGTCACATTCTATGCTTCACATACTATAGGATTAAAAAAAGAAAAATTGAATTTCATGAAGTTTTGACCAAGTTAAGGTGGTCAGACATACAAGTTTTTTATATTTTTAAAAGTTGTAATAAAAAATTCATAATTAATTTTTTACTTGGAAAAAAATTACAAAAAAATATGCATCACATTAGGACATGATTCCTCTACTTATATCTAAAATATTATAAGAAAATATTATCATTTTATTGTGGTTAGGGTGGTCATACAGACACCTACTTCTTATTTTTTCTCTAAAATTTAAGTACTACTGCATTGAAATTTCAAATTTTCACCAAATAGATTTTGTTTTTTTAAAACAAGCCTAGTAGTTTAGAAACTACATTCAATTTTCTACAAATTATATTCTTACATATTTTTGAAATAATATAGATAACTTATTCAAATTTTTATGTCAAGTTGCCTAACTCTGATTTTTCTGATTTTTTTGCCACTTAAGGGCCTATTTTTTCCATGATGATCCTGCACATACCTAGTGATGGAGTTAGAAAAGGCACAAAATAAAGGAAAAGAAATGGAGGAACACATGATTATGAGGAAGAAGTTTTGAAATATAGGATTAAGTGGAAGACAAAGGGAGAGTTGATGAAGAAAACAAAAAAATTGAAATGCACAAAGATTTGCACAAGGAAGGTTGTTAGTTGTGGAGAAGTTAAAAAGTTCAGAGTAAAGTACGATGGATGGTGGCATGAGTAAGAGAGGATGAATTGCCAGGATTAAGAAAAATATTAATGTTTTATAAAGTTGTGATGAATGTGGAATGTGAAGAGTTGATGTTGGAAATGGGAGTCGGTGAAGGGAGAAATAGTGTGACAGGTCAAAGAGATTGGAAAGAGGTTGGGCAGAGGAGAGAGAAAAAGTAGTTTCCTAACTTTTGCAATTTAATTTTCATGAAATCAAAATAATAGACTATTTTGAATTGTTTTCAAGATTGGTGTTTATAGTTATGTAGTTGTAAATTGATTTAATTTGACACAAGTAATTGTAAAATTTGAGTAATCATCTATTAAGTCTGTTGTAATCTGGAATTGGGGTTGTGTAAGAAAGTTTTTATTTTTTTCTTCATCAAGTGGTATTAGGCCAGAGGTTTTGAGTGTCGAGAGAGGAAGTTTGCACCAGGACCCATGGGTGGAGAGGGGAGTGAGCAGAGGTTTCAGGGGCACAAGCAGATCACCAAATGTGAGGCAACTTAGATGAAACCTATGGATAGTGGAAGTGCGATTGAGGAGCTCAAAAGTATTGCTATGGGTGTGTGGAGTCCTGAGAAGTTGAGGGTTGGAAGCTCAAGAGCATCATTGTAGGTGTGAAAATTCTTGAATGGTTGAGAGCGAGAAGCGTAGAGAAAAGTGGTGTGATGGAAGATTACAACAAACAAAGTGTAATCTTGATGGGATCAAGGTACGATTGTAGCATGGAGGTTGCAAGGGTAGATTTGTAGAGAATACATACTAGAGCAGGGCATGGAGAGAAGAGGAAGAGAACTTGATAGAGGAGGTTAGACTATTTAGCGGAGGAGGTCAAGTTATCAGTGATGGAGTTTGTTGGAGATTGGTTGCAGTCTCAAAAGGTGGTTCTATCACCTAACTCCACCTTTTTGAGCCCATGCTCACAAATTTCTTACTGTGCATGTCTGATGCAAGAGCATCCTGGACGAAGTGCAATCGGCATCAACCAAAAAAAATTTGGTTATATTTGTGGTTTAGTTTTTTTTTCATTTCTCTTGGACAATTTGTTTAAGTTTCGGTGGTCATTTGGGATAAATTTGGATGAAATTTTTGACATTGATTATCAAAGTGTCATGCTTCGACTTTAATATTGGTCAAGCATCTTGTTATTGCAATATTTGATGGAATTAAATTATTTGATTATTATCATTTATGGATTCCATTCAGTTTCATAAGGAAATTAATTTTCATTCCAAGTATCTTATGAGAGCTTTGTTACATATGTGAAGAATTTGAAAAGGAAGATGGGCTTGCAAGAGATAGTGAGATGAAGGAAACTTGTATTGAAAACCAAAGGTCATTTCTATTCGTATGCCTGAGGATGATACCATAGCTATGGGTAATAAAAGTAATAAAAAATGTGTAAAAAGAGAGTGTCACAAAGGGAAAAGGTAGGGGAGGAATGAAAAGTTGCAAGGAAGAGGAGGAAGAAACCATGTCAAGATAGGGAGATCCCTATGCAGCCAAAGAAGACCGATTGGAGGTGAATGAAGGAAATTCCCATCAATACCTAAGAAATTCACACTAGAAAACAAAGGCAATAAAAGGGAGGTGTACATATTTGTTTACCTATTCAATGGAAATGGGAGAAAGTGAGAACCAACAGTAATGATAGAGGGTTGTGCATCCTCTCATGCAGGATAATGTGTATGAATAGTAATAATAATAGTGGGGAGTTCGTGCCATATTATTGGTATATTTGGAATGATTGCATTACTTTACCAAAATACAAGAGGAAATAAGATAAGGGCATGAAAGATATTAAGTTTAATATGCATGATTTGTGAAGCATAATTAGATATGAGAGTTTAAGAAAGCCAATGATGGATGAAGAAGAGCAAGGGAAATTTGAGAATACAAAGAGGTTGCTGAGAGAAAGAAAATGTTAACACGAGGATTGCACTCCATTCCAACCAGATAAGAATAATAGTTTGGGTAGGCCATGAGTATGAAAGAAGTCAATTCAAAAGAATGCAATTTAAGAGAAATTAAATATTTTGAAAAGTGATGCTATTCACCCCATAGAGGAGGAGGAATGTAGCAAGGGAAGAATAAAATAATGGTAGACTTGAAAGATCATGGAAGGTGACCGAAGAAGAGGGTGAGGCATGTGGAGTTCAATAGAGATCACAATCTAATGATTGCAAGAAAGGTAAAGAGATAGTGATCCAGAGTTAGTAGAGGCACACAAGAAAGGTACAGAAATGGAGGCATGCATGACTATGAGGAAGAAGTTTTTAAATATAGGGGGTATGTGCAGGATCATGATGGGCCAAAAAGTGGCAATATGATCGGTATGTGGCTGACGATTATTTTCTTACCCAAAATTGATGAAATGAAAAGGGTTTTTAAAGGAGATTCTCAGCTTTCCACCGATATAAATTATGCTTTACTTTGAATTTAATAAGTAATTATTATTTATTTTCTATTCAAATTACGACTAAAGTCCTAATTGATAGGCTAATTGAAAAACATCTATAGCTTTCAAATGGTACCACATTTTTTTAATCCAAAACATGTGTCACATTCTATGCTTCACATACTATAGGATTAAAAAAAGAAAAAATGAATTTCATGAAGTTTTGACTAAGTTAAGGTGGTCAGACATACGAGTTTTTATATTTTTTAAAAAGTTGTTATAAAAAAATCATAATTAATTATTTACTTGGAAAAAAATTACAAAAAAATATGCATCACATCGAGGCATGAGTCCTCTACTTATATCTAAAATCTTATAAAAAAATATTATCATTTTATTGTGGTTAGGGTGGTCAGACAGACACCTACGTCTTATTTTTTCCCTGAAATTAAAGTACCACTACATTGAAATTTCAAATTTTCACCAAATAGATTTATTTATTTTTAAACATACCTAGTAGTTTAGAAACTACATTCAATTTTCTACATATTCTATTCTTACACATTTTTGAAATAATATAGATAACTTATTCAAATTTTTATGTCAAGTTTCCTAACTCTAATTTTTCTAAATTTTTTGCCACTTAAGGGCTTGTTTTTTCCATGATGATCCTGCACATACCCTAGGATTAAGTGGAAGACAAAGGGAGCCTGCATGGAAAGAGTTGACGAAGAAAAACAAAACAAAATGAAATGCACAGAGAGTTGCATGGGGAAGGTTGCTAGTTGCACATAAGTTAAAAAGGTTAGAGTAAAGCACAATGGATGGTGGAATAGGTAAGAGAGGATGAATTTCTAGGATTAAGATAAATATTAATGTTTACTAAAGTTGTGATGAAGGTGAAATGCAAAGAGTCTATGTTGGAAATTAGAGTCAGTGAAGGGAGAAGTAGTGTGATAGGTGAAAGAGATTGGAAAGAGGTTGGACAAAGGAGAGAGGAAAAGTAGTTGCTTGACTTTTGCAGTTTGATTTTCATGAAATTAGAATAATAGATTATTTTGAATTGTTTTCAAGATCGGTTTTTGTAGTTATGCACTTGTAAATCAATTAAATTTTACATAAGTAATTGTCAAGTTTGAGTAATCATCTATGAAGTCTGTTGTAATCTAGAATCAGGGTTGTGTGAGAAATTTTTTAGTTTTCTTCATCATTTTTGAAGCCTTAGAGGTTATATTTCCTTTCAAGAGAGATAAAATACTTTATATTTTATCTATGTTGTGATGTGCAAAACACTTATGCAATCCATTCCCCATCAATAATTATAATGCTCTAGTGATGTATCCATTATCCTTATTAGAAACCTTGCACAACGACCACATGCTAAGGATAGACCTATATATGCATGAACTCAACTACAAGGATGTTATGGAAAAAAATTACCATAATTATCATGTTAGTGTGGTGTTGAAAAAAGTAGCCCTTTTTCACATTTTATTTGGGATTAATTGATATAAAATTAACTTAATAATGCCTTGGTTTAATGTTGTAATGTGTTGTACACATTCACATTGATCTAGGGCCCCTTTTAACAAAATATACTTAAATTGTACCTTATTTATGGTGTTGTAAAGTGTTGTCTTACACTTTCAAACTTATCTAGGGTTTCATTAATTAATTATGGTTAATTGAGCTTAATTGGCCCCTTTAATTCAAATTCAATCCCTATTTTCAAGGATCTATCCTGACACCTAATAATGATATTGCATGACATTTAATTTGGAAAATTTGGTGTCATGAAAAATGTTGCTAGGACTCATTCGTCTATACTGGAAATGAGTCCTCTCCACATAGGACACCCCTTTCTTGACATATTTGAGGTGACTTTTTTATAATGTTTCATCCCCCCGAAGCATGGTCCTAGAAATTTGTGCTAGGACCCATTTTCCTTTAGTGGAAAATAGGTCCTCCTCACATAGGACACCCCTTTTTGAATTTAATTTTGGCAAGATCATTATGATTTTCATTCCTAGATTTGATGTCGGCTTAAATTATTTGAATTTTGGGGTTAATCTCTAGATTTAGTATAAATATGGGGTTATTTCATATAGTTTCACCCTAAGCTTTCAAGTATTCATGCATTATAGAAAGTTGATGATTACAAGAGAATTTTAGAGCATTCAAGAAGACATTCAAGGGAAAATTATCAAGGTTTTATTACAACAACTCAATATCATTTCGTCATGTCAAAGGCATAATTCATCAAGCATGTTGTGGAGCTAATGTTATTGATGTAACATTGAAGATCCATTTACAAGCATTGTTTTACATCTAATTTGAGATCAAGATCTACATTATTCATGGCCACTTCATGTTAGTTTGCATATTTACATTACAAAACATCTTCCAAGGTATCATTATTTCACGTTTCATGTTTTATGTCCCTATTTCATTATTTTCTCATTTGGTTTAATTACCTAAAATGGGTTTGACCAAGGCAAACCCCTATCCCCTAACAAACAATTTTTTTCTCTTCTTGAAGGTGTGATTGTAGGTTTTAGGTTGAAGAGGAAGATTTGGAGAAAAGTTGTCAAGTTGAAGAGTTGCAAAGTTGTCATCCATAGTGCAAGAACACAAAAACAAAGCCATACAATTTATTCCAGACTTTCAGGAGTTGAAAACATGGGAATTGAGAGTACGGTCGTTGAAGTACAAGACCTAAAAATTAGTCTTCCAAAATCCCTAAAAGGACCCATTTGCCATTAAAGGCGAATGAGTCCTTAATAAAGCTTGAAATAGTGAAAACCTAGGATCTAGGATTGCAGACTAAGAGGAATAAAACCCAAAAGTTAGTTTTCGGAACCCTAACAGTGACCCATTTTCCACTAAAGGTGAATGATTCCTTTGTGGCCTAGAAACAAGAATTTTTCTATAAGGTATACATTATTTCAAGCTCTCAAAACTTCCCTCATAGTTGCTACAACAATTAGGATTAGTTTTTTATTATTATTTGTATGTTTTGGCTCTCATAGTTGAATGAAACACACACCTAATGAAAATTAGGTTCATCATTGATATCCTATTGATGGTGAACCTCTTTTTCTATGTTTCATTTTGGTGAACCAAATCCCTTTGAACCTCTTGATTTCTAATTTGGATTGCATTAAAACCCTAGATCCTAGTTTTCATTATATTTGAATTTTACTTGGGGTTTATTCAATGTGCATTAGTGAACATTGCATATAGGGGTTTAAATTTGTATTCTTGTATTGTTTAAATCTAAAAAAATCAAAAATTTACATACCTATTACATTGTTTTTTCATATTTTTTGTATATTAGTGTACTTTTCATCATTCATATTCAAACATTGAGTAAAAATCGTATTTCAAAAAGTATCATGCAGGTCATCATTTACCCTTCATTTCACTTGCATTAGTTCATCAAATTTTAGAAATTTCTATCACAAGAGTTATAGTTTGAAACTGGGCACAAAAAACACATAAAACAACTTAAAAATTGTAGTTTTCACCTTTTTAAAACCTTGATCTAGGACCCATTCGCCTTTACTAGTGCCTTTACTGGTGAATGAGTTCTTGATCAGGCCTAACCTAAACTTTCTAGATTTTGAAACTCACTAAAAATCACTCAAAAATCCTTATCCAAGACCCATTCAACTTTACTAGAGAATTAGTCTTTGATAGGTCTTAATTTGCATTTTTTTAGGATTTTAAATCTCTATTTTAGGCTTCTATTTGTTGTTGCTACTTTCCTGTTTTAGTTTTTTGATTTTTTGTTTCATTAAATTCATTGAATCTAGCTTAATTTTCTTTATTTAGGGCATTGTCAAAATTCAAAATGACATTTACAACAAGTCATTTTCAGTCTATTGCATAGTGTAATTAGAAAATTACCTTGTTTTAAGTCTAAAAATCTAAAAAAAATTACATTTCTAAAACTCTGCATAATATGGATAAAAGTACTTTTCACTTTCGCATACACAATTGATTACATTCATGAAGCTTTGCATAGGTTTGATAATAAAAAAATCACTTTTGGATACACATTGTTTTCATTTTTGAAGTTTTGCATTCATTGGATAAGAGTACTTTTCGTCTTTGGATATACATTGTTTATATTTTTAAAGCATTGCATAAGATGGTTAGAAGTTTTTTTCATTTTTGGTCAAAAAATGTTAGTATCTTACCTTTCTAAGAATACAAAGAAAAATTTCATCTCTCACACCTATGAGAATTCTTTAGTGAAAGAGAATACAATGGTAGATAATCATGACAATCAAATTTGGTCTTCTACTAATATCTCTCATATTTGTGACGAAGATATTATGGTGTTAGAAGATCAAACTAGTGAGAGTTATGAGAATCCTATTTGTCTCTCTTCCCTTACCTCTCCTACTAGGAAAAACATGATTGAACAAGAGAATGCTACCATTGATGAGTTCCCTACTTGTGATGAAGTTACTTTAGAAGAACCAAACATTGAATGTCATGAACAACTAGTTTTTAGCTCTCCTAAAAACTCTCCTACTAGGGAAGATATCATGGTGGAAGGAAATGAGAACATCGATGATAGTAATTCCTTAGATGAAGATGATGAAGTGACATTAGACTCCCCTTCACTAAGAAAACATGGAAATAATGATAATTCTTCTGAGGTTATGCACATTAGATATCCCTTGAAGTACTCTCTTGACCTAAACTTATCATTTACCCATCATCACAAAAATGACAAGTTCATACAAAACCCATGCTTATCTTAGAACCACCTAAAAGGAAACTTGATAATGATAATGTTTCATAGAAAATGAGTTTCAATACCCTTACTCACACATATAACACAAAGAATAATCTACAGTTCCAAGAAAAATAACTCCAACATCCCTCCCATTGCCTAACCATATCTTACTTGGTCCTCCTTGTTTTCCTTTAAAAAGAGGAAAGGAATATAATCTTGTTGAACAACTTAAGAATACTCCCACTAAGATATCCTTATGGGGTCTTATTCAAGCCTCACCTATTTATCATAACATTCTTCAAAGTTCTTTATAACAAGTCCCTACCATTCCTAATGTGCAATCAAATGATGTGGTAGCCCAAATTCAAGCTAGAACTCTAAAAAAATTAGACAGTACTTTCCATCAAGATGAGTTACCTTCATTAGAAAAGAAAAATAAAAAATGAAGCTTTCATGATAATAGCTCAGCACAATTGGATTGGGATAAAGAGAACTCTTGTTGAAAATGGTTCATCCCTTAACGTGTGTAGTAGAAACCTTTTGGACAAGATTGACATAGAAAAAAGCCAAATTCAACCTAACTCTTTATCTATTCATGGGTTTGATAACATAGGAAAACAACCTCTTGGTGTGATTACATTGCCTATTAAAGTTGGAAAGGTTACATTGCAAACTCCTATCCATGTTATACCTCATGATCTTTCATATAATCTTCTTTTAGGAAGGCCATGGATTCATGCAATGAATGGGGTGCCTTCTACCCTTCACCATAAAATTAAGTATATTTACAACAACAAAGTATATACAATCAAAGCCGACACTAAACCAAACAGTTGTTTGAACATTGAGAAAAGTAAGGAAAATGTTTTGAAAACACTGACACCAACCACACAAATGGAACCCATGCAAGATAAATAAAAAGAGAACATTGATGAAGTCACTAAGTTATTAGAAGATGATTGGGGTTCCTTAGATTTCACACCTACATTCATGGGAGAATACAAGATCATAAAAAAAGAGTTGGAAAAGGGAAAATAAAAAAGTGGTAATGTCAACAAAAAATTTAAAATCATCCACCTCAACTAATTTAGAAGATCAAGAAAATTACACAACAAACTTTGATGAAGTTGATCATGAACAACCACCAAATCTGAAAGAAATGCAAAAGTTTTATGGAAGAGGTTATGAACTTATGAAACAACTTGGTTATAGTGGAAAAGGATGTGGTGCAAGAGAACAAGGTATCTATGTCCCTATAGAGCCTAACACACAAGTAACGGCTAATGGTATTGGTTATTGTCCCTTGAAAGAAACAAACAAGCCTTCACTTAATATCAACACTCTTAGATTAGTGCATCCTGAATTGATCGAAACTAGTGGTCTTAGTTATTGTCCTTCAAAAGAAATGAAAGAAACAAAGAAGTATTCACTTAACATTAATTTCATCACACAAAGCACTCCTAGGATATGTCTTAGTAATGAGTGGAGTTCATTAGATTTTACAACCTCCTATAAAGGAGAGTATAAAATATCACAATCTAAAGAGTCTTGTGTAAGTATGGCATCTAGTACTAATCAAGAGATATCTTTATATACAAAATAATGGAACATCTGGGTATGTGTAGGGTCATCATGGAAAAAACAGGCCCTTAAGTGGCGAAAAATTTAGAAAAATCAGAGTTAGGAAACTTGACGTAAAAAATTTGAATAAGTTATCTATATTATTTCAAAAATTTGTAAGAATAAAATCTGTAGCAAATTGAATATAGTTTCTAAACTAATAGGTTTATTTAAAAAAATAAATCTATTTGGTGAAAATTTGAAATTTCAATGCAATAGTACTTAAATTTATGGGAAAAAATAAGAAGTAGGTGTCTATCTGACCACCCTAGCAATAATAAAATGATAATATGTTTTTATAATATTTTAGATATAAGTAGAGGACTCATGCCTTGATGTGATGCATATTTTTTTGGTAATTTTTTCCAAGTAAATAATTAATTATGAATTTTTTATTACAACTTTTAAAAAGTATAAAAACTCGTATGTCTGACCACCTTAACTTGGTCAAAACTTCAAGAAATTCAATTTTTTTTTTAATCCTATAGTATGTGAAGCATAGAATGTGACGCATGTTTGAAATTCAAAAAATGTGATACTGTTTGAAAGCTATAGATGTTTTTCAATTAGCCTATCAATCAGGACTTTAGTCATAATTCAAATAGAAAATGAATAATAATTATTTGTTAAATTCAAAGCAAAGCATAATTTATATTGGTAGAAAGCTTAGAATATCCTTTAGAAACCCTTTCATTTCATCAATTTTGGGTAGAAAAATTCGTTAGCCACATACCCTACACATACCCATCATATTGCCACTTTTTGGCCCATCATGATCCTACACATACCCATCTACTACTAATGATCAAGAGGGTATCTTGTCGAGGCTCCTCCAATATCGTTTGATATCCCTCCCTCCAAGAACATGAAAGAAATTTTACTACAAGAGTTCATTTTGTGCATATCATAGAGTTCATGGTCATTCTACTAATGAATGCAAGGCTTTGGGTAATAAAATTCAACATCTTAAGGATTGTGGTGCTCTTCCTTGTGTTAAAGTACCTTGTTCCTCTAATTGATACTGATTTTCATGTTTCTCATCAGCCAACTTGGCTCACCCTTGTCATGCACTAAGTGGGGGCAAGGGGTTACATAGCCTTGTCCTCATATGTCAGTTGTCGAGTGTCTCTTTTGGCTACTTGACCACCTTCCATATATATATAAGAGCGAGCTTGGGATGTGACCGACATGCCTTAAGTGTTAGGGTTAGAGATGGCAGATCTAACAATTAAATGCAGATAAATAGAGAAACTAAAACACACATAGAATAAATCTTAACACAAAGAATTTAACGTGGTTCACCCAATTTGGGCTACATCCACCAAACCGCAGCCATCCAATACTTTTATTATCCAGTAAAACCCTATTACAATCTTGCGAATAATCGCATTTTTTATCATACAGTAATACCCATCCGAACCCCTTTTTAACAAGCTTAGAAGCTTCCAGATTTTTGGGTTCTACAAAATCAGATTTTTCTTTTTCCATTGATTTTTCTTAGGACCCCGACAAGGACAGGGGGTCGGGGTGTATAGTATACCATGGGCTATACAGTATAGCATGATCAGTCGCCACATACCAACATTAAGTTGGCTCGCATGTGACGTACTAAGTTATCTTTAGTATTGTAATTTTGGGGGAAACCCTTCCTTCCTATTTCATGGCATAGCTTTATTTCAGAAACATATGATTTGGTATAGGGTTTTCTGAGGAAAGATCTCATGTCTTAGGAGAAAAAATTGGCTACTTTAAAGTACTTTCTCATAGTAATGGTGTTAGAAACCACTTTAAAGTGGGAGCATACATCGATGACATCTTTTGAAATATTTCATGGCATGATTCTATTTTTTCTTATGACATGTACTTTTCTTGGTGGTGTCATTGGGTTTGATGTCCTCCAAGAGTGTGATATTTCTAAGTATATGATCTCCCTTGGTGGAATGATGCGAAGTGAGAGGCATCCCATAAGTGGCAATCTGATACTCTTTGATTTTTCCTCTCTTGGAGACATTAGGCATGATGTTCCCTAAGAAGAAGACCTTACATGAACAAAGAAAAATCCCCTTTAACAAAAACTTATAGACATGACATTCAAAAGCATACAAAAGAATTACATTGTGATGCCTTATCAAAGTTTTCAGGAGGATAACTTCAGTATGGTATGGGAGGCTAAAATGATTCTCTAATTTTCCACCTCGTTGGGACAACTCACCTAGTGGATAGATTGAGGTTCCACTACCCCAAAGTGAGCATACATGATTGGGATAACACACCTAGTGGATAGACTAAGGTTCCACTGCCTTAGAGTGAGCTTGTTGGGATAACTTACCTAGTGGATAGACTGAGGTTCCACTACCCCAGAGTGAGATTGTTGGGATAACTCACCTAGTGGATAGACTAAGGTTCCACTACCCCAAAGTGAGCAACACATGTTATAGATGAACAATCCCATTCTACATCATGTTGGAATGGTTGTGCTTGATCCGTTTTTTCTTTATTTCTTGGCCTTTAATAGGGCATGGTTATGTATCTTTGTTATTGCTACATACTAAACTATCTTGAATGTCTACTTTAGTGTGAGTTTTTTGTAGGGGAAAACTCTCACTAAAGTAGGGGAAAAATGTAGTGTCAAAAAATGTAGCCATTTTTACACTTGATTTGGTATTTAGCTGATATAAAACTAAATTAATAATACCATGGTTTAATATTGTAATGTGGTGTATACATTCACATTGATCTAGGGCCCCTTTTAACAAAATTTACTTAAATTGTACCTTATTTATGGTGTTGTAAAGTATTGTAGTACACTTTCACGCTTATCTAGAGTTTCATTAATTAATTATAGTTAATTAAGCTTAATTGACCCAGACTTTAATTCAAGCCCTCTTTTCAAGGATCTATCCTAACACCCAATAATGATATTGCATGAAATTTTATTTGGAAAATTTGGTGTCATGAAAAATACTGCTAGGACCCATTCACCTTTACTAGAAAATGAGTCCTCTCCACATAGGACACCCCTCTTTTCACATATTTGAGGTGGGTTTTTGATGTTGTTTCATCCCCCCAAGCATAGTCCTAGAAAGTTGTGCTAGGACCCATTCTCCTTTAGTGGTGAATGGGTCCTCCTAACTTAGGACACCCCTTTTTGAATTTAATTTTGGTGGGATCACTATGGTTTTCAATCCTAGATCTAGTGTCAGCTTGAATTATTTGAATTTCAGGGTTAATCTCTAGATTTAGTATAAATATGGTGTAGTTCACATAGTTTCACGCTAAGCTTTCAAGTATTCATGCATTATAGCAAGTTGATGAATCCAAGAGAATTTTAGAGAATTCAAGGGAATATTATCAAGGTTTTATTACAACTCAAGATCATGTCGTCATGTCAAAGGCATAATGCATCAATCATGTTGTGGAGCTAATGTTGTTGATGTAGCATTGAAGATCCATTTGCAAGCATTGTTTTACATCTAATTTGAGATCAAGATCTACATTCTTCATGGCCACTTCATGTTAGTTTCCATATTTACATTCTAAGACATCTTCCAAGGTATCATCATTTCAAGTTTCATGTTTCATGTCCTTATTTCCTTATTTCATCATTTGGTTTAATTACCTAAAAGGGGTTTGACCAAAGAGAACCCCTATCCCTTAATGTTCAAACAACATTTTTCTTTTCTTGAAGGTGTGATTGCATGTTTTAGGTTGAAGAGAAAGATTTGGAGAAAAAAATTCAAGTTGAAGAGTTGAAAAGATGTCACCCATAGTGCAAGAACTATGACATAGATTTTGGGACCCTAAATGCTTCTCTTACACTTCTAGGGTTTTCACTTACAAGGAGAGAGATTTAGGTCCAAAATTCTTATGTAACACTCAAATTAGGATGTGTGTGATGCGATATGGTGCAAATGAACTTAACTAAATTCAATTGACCTATTGAATTGAACTAAAATGAATGCAAAAGTGCAATTTAAGCTATGTTTGAAAATACATTATGATATGCAAATAACTATGAAAATGAAGAAATTATGCAGAATAGAAGGTATAGGGGTAAATATGAGTGCACCTGGATGAAATATGAGTTGTATGGAATGTCTGGAATGATGATTAATTATACTATTTTTTCAGAGTGGGACTCATTTGCCCAAGGTGGCGAATCAGTCCTCATACTGGTGAAAAATTGTTGGGAACTGATTTCTGACAGTCGAGAACTGGGATTTGACAAAATACTGGTTTTTAGACCTCAGGTGGGACTCATTCACCAAGGGTGGTGAGTAAGTCCACTCCTATATTTCTGGAAAATTAGACAACTCTACAACACCAAATTTGGGAATGTCTGAATGTTGGGTTGTCGGAGTCAATTCTACAGGAAACAAACAAAAAACACTTAAAATACTTGAAATAATGATATGTTGACTTGAAGAGCCTAGTTGAATTGATTTCCACTTTTCAACACCTTTAAACCTATCAAATCTGTAAAACAAAGGCTGCAAATACACATGCAAAGGCAAAAAATGTTGGAGGGTTAGCAAATAGGGGTTTGCCTTGGTCAAACCCAATAGAAATAAGTTAAATGCAAAGGAAATGTAAAATAACAACATGAAAATGCTATTAACTCACCAAATCCTTGATCTTGTAAGTGTAAAGTAATGTCAATGTCTGCTCCAAAGTACTTCAATAGTTGCTTCAATTGATGATGTAGAATGCTTGAATGCTTGAATGTATATGTGGATAAGTGAATTTGGTGAATTGGGGCCTAGAATAAGATGAAAAACACTTATTTATAAAGTTATTGTGCCTTACTATTCGTTCATACCTCATCACAGGCCGACATCAAGTAATTTTTCATAAAATCCTGAAAGGAAATTTGAAATGTTTTGAATTTGGTGCCAAGGGGGACTCATTCGCCACCCATGGCGAATGGGTTCCACCTAGGACCTAAAACCATGTGTTGGAAATAATTTTTTGTTTAATGTTGTTTGTTAGGATAATATGCAAACATACACTTAATTAAGCATATGAGGGCATAAAAAGACAAAATAAAGCATGAGAAAGGTGTAAATAAGGAGATTGTGCCTAGAGAAGCATGCAAGCTTGTTACAAGACTTTACAACACTTCATAATAGGGCTTGTTGATGTCTAGAAAGGTGAATTTTAGTTACATTTTATTAAATAAAGTCTAGAAGAATGTGGAAATTTCTTACAACAGTTCACAACACCTTCAGAAGACGTTGTTCTTTGAGTTTTAGTACCTAAATAAGCATGTTCAAGCTATGTCACAACATAAAATAAAAACAACATAGTCTCAACACCATGAAACAAGACCTAAAAGGCCATGGAAATGACAAGGGGCCATTTTTCTATTACAAATTTAGTCCCCACTTTAGTGAGAGGACAAACTTGCTTCCTCTCACTAAAGTAGCCATGAACATCAAGGGGGGGTTCAAATGTACTTACACTAGCAAGATGGAATACAACGATCAAGAGGGATGATCAAGCCCCCAGGGAAAAGATCCTATGGAAAACTAATCATAAGAACAAAGGAACACACAAGTGTTGAAATGAATTGAATGAAGCTTCGATCATCAATCCAACTAGCTATGAAAAGAGAATGTGTACTCACTTTGGGGCCATGGAATTGGTTGTTCACAGGGTGAGAAATCCCAACTATATACCCACTTTGGGGCCATGGAACTAGTTTTCTGCGAGGTGAGAAAGCCCAAAAAAAGTAAGATACATACACTAGCTGGTATGCACTCACAAAACACAAAAGTGGCTATGGGGAAAAGTCATGCCACTAGTTGGGCTTCCCGCTCAACCATGTTAAAGGTATACCACTTGATAAATTTTAACAAGGTGCAACAAAGCCAAAGAAAATGTAAATGTTAAGCTTAAAACAATATGATACTACAGGCATGCAAGTTGTGTTATGCAAGGTGGCCAAGAAATGCAACAATGTAAAATGCAAAAATGTAATGTAAAAGATTGTTCAAAGGAGTCTTGTTCAGTTTATGTAAGGTCAGTCACTTAGGGAACATTGTGTCTAATGTCTCCAAGAGAGGACCAATCAAATAATAGTATACTCACAACTTAGGGGATGCAGTGCATCACATCAAACCACAAAGAGGAATGCAATATTTTAAGATGGATCATACTTATGCAGGACATCACACCCAATGTCATCCACAAAGTGACAAACACATCACGTAAATGACAAAGCTACACTAAGAAGCATGAATATACAATGAAATAATGGTAATGTGTTCCCCCTACTTTAAAGGAATTGCTACAAACTGTTCAATGAGCAATTAGTTGAAAGTAGAGAAGAAAAGAAAATGCAAAAAGAAAACGAGACATGAGAGCCAACTTGGAAAGCTCTATGCCAAGTCATATGTTTCAAATCTAGGCTACGTCATGTCAAGGAAAATGAAAAAAAAAGAAAAGGAGGTTGTGCCCAAGAAAAGAAAGCACACCAAACACATAAGGGATCTATGGATTTGGGGTCAGTATGTTCGTTGCTGCAATGTTTTTATGGAAGAGCTCAGAACTGTCATCATTTCCCAAATACACATAGAACTGGAAGAATGACACAAAAAGAGTGAAAACAATGGAAAAAGGAAAAAGTATGTTTTGAATCAACATGGAAGAGACATTGCACGGTCTCAATGCTTTGCATCGTCCCCAAAAGGAAAAAACAAGCGAAAAGAAAATGAAAAGAGGAAAGAAGATGAAAAAGCTTTTGGGTCAACATGAAGGAGACATTGCAGTCTCAATGCCTTGCATCATCCCCAAAAGGAAAACACAAGAACAAACACAAGAAAAAGGAAAAAGGAAAAGGGACCATTTGGGTCAACCTGGAAGAGACATAGGGCATCTCTACACTTTACATCATCCCCAAAAGGAAAACACAAAACAAAAAGGAAAAAGACAAGGACCGTTTGGGTCAACATGGAAGAGACATAGGGCATCTCTACACTTTGCGTCATCCCCAAAAGGAAAACACAAAAAAAAAAATGAAAAAGACAAGGACTGTTTAGGTCAACATGGAAGAGACATAGGGTGTCTCTACGCTTTGCATCATCCCCAAAAGGAAAACACAAAACAAAGCACGACAAATAGAAGAATAGAGGTACGAATAGAAGTGTACAAAGAGAGGAAAACATCAAACACAATGATACGAGGGAACATGATATGCACATGAAAAGAAAAGGAAAAATAGATGTCAAGGAAAGGCTAGCTAGGAAAATGCAAGTCATCCATCAAGTCATCCACCTCCCAATCATGTTCAATGTAATGTGAAGGTGGTTGACTATCTAAAGGAGGAATCGCAAGTGCCAAACTAGGAGTTGTACTAGGTTCTTCACTTGGTGGAAAGAATGTATCATTTAAGCTCATTGTAGATGAAAATAAAGAGTTCAAACCATTGTGTACTTCTTCATCTATTTTAGTGATTGTCGCATCTTCATCGTCATCATCAAGATTAATAATGATGGGAGGACGAAGGGTAATTTCTAAGGATGGATGTATCGAGAGTGTTGGTTGTTGAATGGGTTCATTTTGTTGCAATTGTTGGGTTGAACTATCATGTGGTAGATTAGGAGAGGGAAGGTGGTCATCTATTTCTTTTTTCAAGGGTGGGGATTGATTTTCTATATCGTCTTCCATACAAGATTGACGAGCAAGGAGACGATGACGACGCCGACGTTCTCGAGCACCGCGGTTTCATTTAATTCTATATTGGAGTTGTTGAGGTGTAAGAGAGGATTGAGTAATCATAGGTTCTTCTACTTCTGAAGGGGGAAGAGTAGGAGAAACTGAAGGGGATGGATCAACCACTTTCTCTTTTGCTTTATATACTTGTTTGATACGAGGAGGTAAGACAAGAGTTATTTCATTTGCTCTTGGTCATTTAAACAATGGATGGGAAGTGTCAGGAGGAGATTGTTTAGGAGGTTTGATGGTTTTTTCAATATTATATTCAGGTGTAATCATGGTTTCATCAAGGATAGGATTATTGGAGGTGGACGAAGATGTGTTACAAAGAGATAATTCAGTGATATTTTTGGCTTTATACTTCTAATAAGCAATGTAAAAGAAGTCCTTACAAGGGGTGATAGGTTGCATGGGTTTAGGCCAAAAGGTTTCCAATGAAAAGTTACCTTTGGAAGATAAAGGATTAAAGCTACTATGGTGTACAGTGAATACCTCATTGCCATGTGGAAACTTCAAGCACTTATGAACAACTGATGGGACTGCTTTCATTAAGCAAATCCAAGGAAGGCCTAGCCACAAATGAAATTGGTTAGATTGTGGAATAATGGAAAATGTTACCTCCAAAGTCTTAGGTCCTATTTGTAGAGGTAGCACGATCGATCCAATCATAGGGCATACAAAACCATGATGCATTTTAATCCAAGAAATTTGTGTATTATAGTCATCTTGATATAGATCATGTAATACTAGAAATTCTTTTGTGATCACGTTCTCACCACAAGCGAGATCTATTAATATCCCATTAGTAGGTTTATCATAGATTATGTCAGCTATGTAGAGAGGACCATTAGGAAGCTTTTGTATTATATCTTTAGCAAAAAAAGTAATATCAAGTGATTTAGTGGTTTGGCCCTTGCAAGGGATAACGTCTATCGTAGCTACAAGTTTATTCACAGGACTAGATTGGGAAACAATAGGAGATGTATCAAGTTGTTCGTTGTGTGTATCAACAATCATTACATCGGGCTTTGAAGGTTCACTAGCCTTAAAGAATGAGGTAGTGTGTTTAGGCATAGGGTTGGTGAAAATTTGCAAATTTTGGTTAGGGGGTGTGACAGACTTATTGCCTTGATCATTAACACCCATAATGGTCATTTCACTTGAATCAATGAGGTCTTGAACTAAATGTTTAACACACTTGCAATGTTCGGTGTTGTGGCCATTTTGACGATGAAAATAGCAATAAGTGTTAGGTTTGAATGTAGGTGGTAAGGGTTGATTAGGATCAATTGGTTGAATTGGTGGTAAGGTGAGCATTCATTTTTTAATTAACTGGTTCATTGTATTGTGGAGGGTGTCGGGTAAAGGAGTGAAGTGTCTATTCAGATCTCCATAATGATAAGGCACTGTTGTCTTAGTAGTGGCCATTGAATTTTGAACTTGTGGAGTTGATTGTGGTTGGGGTGAAGGAGGTGGATTAAAATGTAAAAACCCTCGGTTAGGTTTGTAAAAATTTTGCATGTTGTTGTCATTTTGATTGTTATGTTCAGGTTTGTCAACTTCGCTAGAAGTGGATTTGGATTCATGACTTGAAACCAAATTTTGATAATCGCATAAGGTTGTGCATAAATGCATGAACGAAGGGAATTTCATCATAGTAAGTTTATCTTGTAGGTTGGTGTGCAAATTCTCGATAAACATCTTCTACAAATGTGAATCTGGAATTTTGACATCAACTTGAGCATATGAGGATTGGTAAGGGGAGATGAAATCTATCACTTTTTCATCTATGTTTTATCTACATCTCATAAGGTTAGCCATTGTCTTTTTAGGTGTCATGTGCACTTGAAAGTGATTAATGAAAGCTTCTTCCAATTCATTAAATGAACAGATGGAATGATTGGGTAAGTTGGAAAACCAGTCTAAAGCAGTATCTTTCAAGGTCCTTGGAAAAAGTTTTGCTAAAATTTTATTGTCAAGGACAAAATCACAACACAAGGTGGTAAAAGCATTGGCATGGTTGATAGGGTCTCCTTTTCCTCTGTATTTCTCAAACCTCAACATTTCTATCCCTTGTGGCATTAGGGTACATAATATTTCTAATGATAAGGGGCTACTATGGACAAGATATGTGGGTGGAGTGGTTTGACCTTGACTAATGGTGGCAAGTTGGTGTTGCATAGATGAAACAGTGTTAAGGAGTTGTGTCATAAAAGGATTAGGATAAGTGGGTTGAGGTGGAAGGGAAAATGGTGATGGGGTGTAAGTAATGTTAGGGGAGGTGAAATGAATGCTAAGGGGTGTGAAAGTGGTGGAAGGAGGTTGTGATGCCACAAAAGAAGTAGGAATGCTAGTGGAAATCAGGAAAGAAGTAGCCACATAATTAGGTTGATGCATAGTTGTGTGGACTTGTGGATTGGTGTAAGTTGGTATGGAAGTTATAGTTGAAGGGGGAGAAACTTGAGATGCTCCTTGGCTTATAGGAATATTTGTGGATTGGGTAGTTGAAGAGGCATGCTTATTGTAAATCTCGAAAATTTGTTTCAAAACGTGAAAACCATCATCAATTTCAATTAAGCGATGAAGGTTCTCAATAGTAGGTATAGCAGTGGTGGAAATGTTTTCAAGTGACAAATCTTGTTGTAAATGTGCAAAATCCTCATGAATATTAATGACCTTTTCTTGCGGGGGGGATTTTTTTTGGTTGTCAACATGGATAGGGTGGAAAGGTGAAGGCATGTAAGTGGTAATGTTAGGGCCTAATGCACCATTGTCCATACTAGGAGTAGGATCTCATGAGATCCCAAGGTCCACAACGAAAGTACTATCGTGGGATGCCATGAGTCTAGAACTTCCTCTCACTAAGGTATTATCAATGGGGCTCCAAACACTCATTCAAGTACCACAAAGGAAGGGTGAATGGTAATGCAAGTGACTATAAGAATGTGAAAATGTAAAGAACAAAAAATATGATAACTGTCACAAGGATGCAAATATAGAAAATAGAAATGCAGAAAAATGCCAGAAAAAGCATAGAGCTATTGTCTAAAAAGTGCAGAGGTACTCATTCGCCTTGGATGGCGAATGAGTCCCAGGATGCAATTTTTTTGTGTTTTTCAAAATTTTAAGGATGATTTAAATGTTTTACATAATGCAATTACAGATGCAAAATGCAGATTTTTACTTTTTTCAATGAAATTTAATGCAAAAATCAAAACTAAATGAATATTTCACTAATGCAAAATGAAAGGTCCTAGAATGCAATAACAAATCAATGTCCTAATTGAATGCTAATGCAAATTGAAACTAGGATGAAAAATTTGAATGCAATTAGAATTTTTAAAATGTTCAAAAGTTGGGTTCACCAAAATGTGACATAGATTTTGAGACCCTAAATACTTCTCTTACACTTCTAGGGTTTTCACCTACAAGGAGAGAGATTTAGGTCCAAAATGCTTATGTAACACTCAAATTAGGATGTGTGTGATGTGATATGGTGCAAATGAACTTAACTAAATGCAATTGACCTATTGAATTGAACTAAAATGAATGCAAAAGTGCAATTTAAGCTATGTTTGAAAATACATTGTGATATGCAAATAACTATGAAAAAGAAGAAATTATGCAGAAAATAAGGTACATGGGTAAATATGAGTGCACTGGATGAAATATGAGTTGTCTAGAATGTCTGGAATGCTAATGAATTTTACTTGTCTTTCATAGTGGGACTCATTCGCCCAAGGTGGTGAATCAGTCCTCCTACTGGTAAAAAGTGTCGGGAATTGATTTCTGATAGTCAGGATCCGAGATCTGACAAAATACTAATTTTTAGACCTCAGGTGAGACTCATTCGCCAAGGGTGGTGAATCAGTCCACTCCTAGATTTATGGAAAATCAGACAACTCTGCAACACTAGATTTGGGAATGTCTGAATGTTGGGTTGTCAGAGTCAATTCTATAGGAAATGGACAAAAAACACTCAAAATGCCTGAAATAATGATATGTTGACTTGAAGATCCTAGTTGACTTTATTTCCACTTTTCAACACCTTTAAACCTATCAAATCTGCAAAACAAAGGCTGCAAATACACATGCAAAGAGGAAAAATGTTGGAGGGTTAGCAAATAGGGGTTTGCCTTGGTCAAACCCCACTTTGGTAATCAAACCCAATAGAAATAAGTTAAATGCAAACGAAATGTAAACTAACAAAATGAAAATTCTATTAACTCACCAAATCCTTGATCTTGTAAGTCTAAAGTAATGTCAATGGCTTCTCCAAAGTGCTTCAATAGTTGCTTCAATTGATGATGTAGAATGCTTGAATGTTTGAATGTATATGTGGATAAGTGAATTTGGTGAATTGGGGCCTAGAATAAGATGAAAAACACTTATTTATACAATTCTTGTGCCTTACTATCTGTTCATACCTCATCACAAGCTGACATCAAGTAATTTTTCATAAAAATATGAAAGGAAATTTGAAATGTTTTGAATTTTGGGCCAAGGGGGACTCATTCGCCACCCATGGCGAATGTGTCCCACCTAGGACCTAAAACCATGTGTCAGAAATAATGTTGTGTTTAATGTTTTTTGTTAGGATAATATGCAAAAATACACTTAATTAAGCATATGAGGGCATAAAAAGACAAAAAAAAGCATGAGAAAGGTGTAAATAAGGAGATTATGCCTAGAAAAGCATGAAATATTGTTACAAGACTTTACAACACTTCATAATAGGGCTTGTTGATGTGCAAAAAGGTGATTTTTAGGTAAATTATATCAAATAAAGTCTAGAAGAATGTGGAAATGTCTTACAAAACTTCACAACACCTTCATAAGACGTCGTTCTTTGAGTTTTAGTACCTAAATAAGCATGTTCAAGCCATGTCACAACATAAAATCAAAGCAACATAGTCTCAACACCATGAAACAAGACGTAAAAGGCCATGAAAATGAAAAGGGGCCATTTTTCTATGGCACAAGAACAAAAAAACAAGTATACAAAATTTATTCCAGACTTTCAGGAGTTGAAAACCTAGGGATTGGGAGTGCAAACATTGAAGTGCATGACCCAAAAATTAGTTTTTCAAAACCCTAAAAGGACTAATTCACCACTAAAGGAAAATGAGTCCTCGGTAAGGCTTGAAGCAGTGAAAAGATGGGATCTGGGAATGCATGCTGAGAGGAATAAAACCCAAAAGTCAGTTTTTGGAACCCTAATAGGGACCCATTCACCACTAAAGGCGAATGAGTCCTTTGTGGCCTAAAAACCACAAGTTTTCTACAAGGTACACATTATTTCAAGCTCTCAAAACTCCCCTCATAGTTGCTATAACAGTTAGGATTAGTTTTTTATTATTATTTGTATGTTTTAGCCCTCATAATTGAATGAAACACACACCCAATGAAAATTAGGTTCATCATTGATACCCTATTAATGGTGAACCTCTTTTTTTATGTTTTAGTTAGAAATAGTATTGTATGAAAAGTGTGATATTGGTACCCAAAAAATTTGTACCATGTTACAAAAATAATGATATAAAAACAAATTTAATATAATTGGAAAATATTAACAAACTATACAAATGGATCACTAGATATAATATAACAATAATTTGACCTCTTTGTCTATTTGTTTTCTATAAATAACTTAGTCATGCTACACAATAGAAATATGTGGAAGCAACTAAATATTCCTTTAGCACTTAGCATACCACAAAATACACAAAAATATTAATAATAATACTAACAATGATCAAATATAACAATAGGAACTTCTATCCATATGCCATGTGGTAATGGTAATAATAAAATTATAGATTGAATTTTGGTTTGTAAAGAATTTCTAGGAGAAGCTATTGTTAAAAATATAACCTCTAAAACTTGGGACTTTCTAATGTATGTGGCAGTCCAATTTAATTTTTATGAGGTTCAATGTGGGATAGATAAAAACCAAGGAGATTTTTTTTGACAAATCCCCCCTAATTTTGGGTTGGGCCATTAAAATATAAAAATCTCAAGGCTTAACATTAAGTAGGGATATATTAAGCATAGGTAACATTTTGAACAACGAGGCCTAAAATTTAGAGCTATATCTAGAGTTAAATCCATATAAATAATTTGCATACAACATGTATTATCTTTCAAATGATATTCTAAATTTTAAAACAACCATTACACCATTATGGAAATAAAGAGGAGCCACCTAAAACTATTGTCCTCTTAACACATTTAAATACATGTGTTTACTTTTTCTTTCATTAATAATCCAACTCAACTTCATCATTAAAATATTATCTACTTCATTAATTGATGTCTCAATACAAAACATGAAGTAGACATCATTTACAAAGGAATAATCTATTTTGTACAAATAGAAAAGAACCAAAATAAAATTAAAATATAAGAAATATATTCATAACTCTATTTTTTATTTTTCTTTTGGAAAAAGGTCAAAGGCCTAAACATTTTGTATTAATCTTAAAATAGAAATACATGCTTTAGAACTGATTTTAGTCACACCCCATCATGAGCAAAAATGAAAGTAAACATCTATAAGTTACCCCTACAACCCAACATGCAATCTAAAGTGACTACACTAAATTCATGGTACTCAACATTGTCTTTAGAAATTCAAAGCCCAAACACTCAACCGATTAGAAGTAGCTACAAAAACTTGCTAAAAATTAAAAGTCCTTGTATGACAAAACATTATACATTTACATATGTTCAAAAAGAACATAATTCAAATCTTGCAGAGAAAAATAGACTATACATTACCAATTTCTTGAATATAATTGATAAAGTTTCCAACCCATTCAAAGTCTTGGCCCAATTTTCAACATGCAACATTTTCCTTGGGAAACTTACTGCCACCTATGCTCGCTCTCTCCATCTGTGCAACACCTCACCTTTGATAGCCAAAATGAAGGGGAAGAAGGATACTTCCTCACCTGGCACCAAAATACACTGCAATTCATGGGGCATGGGAATACCCAAGCCGAAGGAGGCAACATCCATCACCACTTCATAGCCCTATTTTTATATTTAATAAATAATTGTAATAGTATTTTAAGATATATTTAGCATGTGAAGATTATGTATGAATAATAAAAAATAATAAACTATAATTGCTTAAAAATCAACCTTCAAATGTGCATACCTCTAGAATTCCAACTTTTACTAGTATTTAATTACATAGAGCTTGATCATAATACTTTATTAATTTTCTCCTAACCAAGCCACTTCACATCTATAGATTAAAATTCCTAACTTTCTAACATCATAAATTATTCTTAAGAAAATTAGGATAAATATTTTAATTTCACACAAAAATAGTTATAGTGATGCTAACACAAAAGGTTCTTTGGTCCTACATTCCTCAAAAAGTAAAACGTGAGAAACAAAAATTTAAAAATAAAAATAAGAAAGAAATTACATATAGAATTTTGGATTAGAGGTATATTTTTCAAGACTATAAAAATTTTAATAACCATGGAGCTATACCAAACTTAAAGAAATATATCTACAATTTAACATGTCAAACTAATTGTAGACCAATATTTGCTTTACATGTCAAAAGATAGATAATCATGGTACTTCTCTCACTTTTTATGACACCAACACAAATGGGAAAAACAAATCTACTCTTTGATGAACAAATGTCCTAGGTATTTGATAAATTTTTTTTAGGAAAATATCAACACTATCATGCTATAGTAATATTTCCCATGTGATTGAAGTAATGTACTTGGATCCTGTTCTATTAGAAAACTAAATTTTCAAGCATTACTTGATTATTCTATGCTTTAGGTAATTTTAATTGGAAATAAAAAATTATTAAATTTATAGTCATGGAATCTAACAAGTTATTTTGATTATGATATAGGTAACAAAATACAAGCCTTCCCTAGAAGAGATCAAACATGTACCAATATGAAGAATAATGAGTTTCAAAATAGCTAGCAAACTATTATCATCTACTTTCATGCCTCAATTTCCATAGCATCAAAAGAAGACTATACTAAATACTTTGTTTTCATATGTAGTGATGATGGCATAAGTGCTTGATCTATTAGCTAAACTATAGGTCCTTGTATTTTACATTACAAAATTTAAAAATGAATTTGTATTTTATCATAGAAGATAGGAATAGATAATAATAATTCTAAAATCTAATAAGAGTAGAAACTTGTCAAATTTTAAAGGTATTTCAATGTGTTGATGTTGTTTCTTATGGTCTTGGTGTCCTAATATTATTTTGGTATAGTTATATTATGCATACTATTGGTTACTTGTTAGATAAATTTTTCTTGCAATTAGGTGGACCATCAAGGTGATTTAAATGTTATATAGAAAAATTACAAATAAAATATATCAAATTTGTGTGATGTAGAATTTGTTAGTAGGTATTTTGTTGTAGGTAGTTAAGGTTTTCATTAATTGGGTGATTTGGTCCCAAACCTACTAGAAAGATTCCAAAAATACTTTTTTACTAAAGACACATGGATTCGATATAAAATGGTTCACTCGCCTTGAGAAATTTAATACAATGGATTAGATAATGTACAGAGAAAACTTTCATGTCATTTCAAGTGATTTTAATCATGGATTTTGTAGGTTTTATAGTTATTTTGTATGTGAATTGGGAAGAACTAGTGAGGAATTTATTGATTGGTTTTTATGGCAAGATATTGGTGGTGGATGGTATTTTCTCCAAGATTAAACGGTGTGATTTTATGATTGCATGATGCATCTCCCTACGCTTACACTAGTTCATTGCACTGGTAGAAAACTCTAAACCCTAATTCTCATGTCATATCTAAGCCATTATTTTAATAGATTTTATGGGTGTATTTTTTCTTGGCACTAAAAATTATAGGAAATTAGTACATAGAGTGTTTTTCTCTTGTTTCTTTGGGTTTTTGAAAATCCCAAAAGTTCATCCTCTACATAGGGAATTCATCATGATGAAAACTATGGAATGATAGATCTTTGTGATTCTAAATTTGCATGTTTCCTCCTTTATAGCTCATGGCTTAGGTTGCAAATCTATATATTCATGTTTCTCATAAATTCAAAGGGTTGGTCACTCTATATTTTCATATAAAAAAGGTGTAGAGCTTCCTAAGGTCTCCACAATTGCATGTAAGTACAAAATTATAGTTATCACTTAAAAATTATACAAGAGTAGCTACAACAAAAAATATTTGTAATCATAAGTCTCCTGGATCAATTTTAAGGATTTTGAAATATTTTGAATAACAAAATATGATAGGTTTCTTGATTTTTAAATATTTTTCTTCGCCATATTTGATGGTGTAAATGTAAAAATCATTACATAAATTTCATAACATTTTAAATCCATGCAAGTTAGTTTTGTGTTGGTCACTCTTGTGTTGCATTGGAATATTTGTAATTTTGATTAAGGATATTAAGTAGGCATGTTTTCATAAAATTGTATCCCTATTGTAGCTATTTTTTTTATATTTTAATCTTGTATGTGACTTTGTTACCCAATTAGGCCCCAATCTTGAAGAATTAGACCATCAAATAATCTTAAAACATAAATATCAATAAATAGAAATACAAAAATATGAGTAGATTAGTATGTGTTATTCATGATTTAGTATTAAGACTAGGGAAAGCCTTGAGGAAAGACCTATGTGTCATATCTCTTAGATGGTCATGTTCAATAAATTTAAACTCTACCAATGTACATGGAGTAAAAATGAAACTATAGAAAGGAAATCCTACATAGTAATCATTTTTTTGATGCATGTGCAAAATATTTATTAGCAATATAAAGGTTATTGCAACTAATCACTCTTTACTAGTGACAATTATTGGGGTCAAGTGGGTAGTTGGATGCAAAGTTATTGTTTGCAATTTTGGTTGTCTATTTTGTTGATTTGAATGCTTACTAAGGCATGCCTCTAGGAAAATCTTCCTGAGATTAAGTTGAGCTGAAAAAGTAAGAGAGATTATCCACTCTTAGAGTTATCCTTTAACCAGATCCTAAGTTTGTTGATACTTTATTTTTGTTCTTGAAGAAAAAAACCTACCCTTGAAGGTAGAGAAGAGATCTAAGATTCGAGAGAGTAGTTTTGGGACTTAATATAATTAAAATTAGACTAGTTCACATAGCATAGCTACATTCATTAGATAAGGATATCCCAAATATTTTTCACTAAATATGGTACCTTACTCTAGATTATTGGTCTCGCAAACCTAAAGATCTCTTTATAGTAGACCAAGTTACAAATACAACAAAATATGTAAAAGTAATTTATACCCCCACATATATGTTAAATTTTTAGTTCTTACTTCACATGGACCTACAAAACCTAGAAATTGATAACTTAGAGGATAAAAATTAGTTCAAGAACTCAAATAATATGGTAAGGTAGTCTTAATGAGTTATGTAGACTAGCATAACACTAGTTTTCACATAACAAGAGGAGAATATATAATAAATAATGTGCCCATTTGAACAAAGATGGACTTGTGTCTTAGTCTATTTGGGGGAAAGTTAGAGCCTAAGGCAATGTATAAATAATTTTTAAATTTAAAATAGAGAACTAGAACCACATCTAAAATCCCATTAGCTTAACTACATATTCATTTATATGTAGAACAAAGACTCAAGAAACTTCACAAAACAAAACCTACTTTAACCATCCATAATTAATTAAAAATCTACATATATTATTAAAAAATGAATTTTTTGAAGACTTTGAAAAGGTTTTGCAACTACTACAATAATTAAATAAAGAAGAATAACAATAAGTTCTAGCAAATGTAACCCCATATGTGTGTGTGTGTGTGTGATATATATATATATATATATAACCTAAGTCTCTCAGCTAATTATGGAGACAACTAGGTCATAAAGAGGATTTATACAAAACAATGGATGAAAAAAAAAATTCAAACCTAACATACAATATTTAATGCTAAATGCTACACTAACTAGAGGACATCCATAAAAATTTCTTCTATGACCTAGATATTATAAATATTCAAGGATTTGAAAAAAATATTTTCTCCTAAGAGAAAACTTTATACATAGCCAACCAATCCTCCCTAGATCAACTATGTAGTTGGTCCACTTGTTTAGATTTGTAGGGTTACATAAAAAAAAATTATCATAATTGAGCCTCAAAATATATTATTTTGTCTTCCAACTAATAACTTTATATACTTGTACCATAGTCAAGTATTAATTTATTAAATTTACACATTGAAACAACCTCTAGATGTTGAACCTATTACTCCCATAAACCACTCTATTCACTCAAATAGATCAAATTCTCTTTCAAGTAGGGGAATATCTTCCACAAACATATACACATGATGTCTATTGTAACCTAATTTTATTAGTTTTTTCTATCAAAATAATACTAGAATTCAACGCATACTCAACTAAGTCACCATCATCCTCAAAATTTTACAATTAACATGAACATATATGGATTTCCATTCAATTCCTAGTCTTCTCGTCTACAATTAGCAAGACATTCACCAAACTGTGTTTTCCTCTAAATGCTTCCTTTAGCAAATTCTAGACTTTATACATTTTATTCAATGATTGGGAAATTGCAGTATTAATTAATTAGTTTTAACTGTGCCCATTAGTCAATTACTGACATTAATTTCCTTTTATATCAATGACTCTAATAAGTTAATGGGCCTTTAAATTTCTTGTTGATTCCTTTTAGGGATGTACTGAAACAAACCACCTATATTTACTCAGTAAATCAACCATTGACATGACACTTTTTTAACCTCATTCCCTTCATTCTTTAAAATTCTTGCAATTTGTGTTGAATTTTTTGATCCAATAGTTAGGAAACTTTATAACACAAAGCACACCTAGGCTCTAGCTAAATTTTATGAAGACAAGTTTCAATTGGGTAATCACACTGAGAAGGGCATGTGGTAGGGCATGATAATTTCTAGAAGCATCTAGGGACATATGTCATCATTAAGACAACTCCAAAGAAGCCACATGATAACACTTTTAGCATGCTTTAAGAGAATTCAAACTTGAATCCATACAAAATTAAAACTCAAATCAAAAACTAAAATCTAAATAAATAGCAACACAATTAAAGAAAAAATTCAAATAAAGACCTTTTTGATAAACATTATGATTCTATTAGTAGATCTTCGGAGTTTAATTGAGCTAAGCCATGGAACTAAAAGTATTCTAAAATGTTGGCATATATATATTTCTAATAATTTAGAGATCGAAATTTAAAGCACCCACTCTTTAGTTGATATTTGCAAAACAAGACCAAATCTAGAGGAATCTAGAATTGAAAGAGATTAAAGCAATACTATTTTGATTCTAAGTCTTCAAGCAGTTGGAGAGGTGATAAAATAAGATTGTGAAAAGACATTTGAACTCCCAATAACATTTTCCCTATGCATACAAAGAAATATCACGTTAGGTTTCATTCATTAGTTGAGGGAAATGATTTCTATGGTAGTAACAAAACAGTCTACGGTCTCCCTAATAAAGGTTAGGACACGTATTCTTTGTAGCATGAAAAACGTGGGCCTTGTTAATGGCGTCAGGAGAAATCTGACGCAGGAAACTGGCGTGGGTCTATATGCTAAAGTTTTTTCTGTTTCTTGTGGTTTCAAGGACAAGTTCGATGGGAACTATTTGCCTTCAGTTGAGAATAGACTTGGGTTAATTGAATGGTCTATACATGGGTTCTTTTCTTCTCTAAAACCCTGGCAAACAAAGAAATATCTTTCTTTCTTTAATGACCAGATGCTCACCTTTGTGTATGGTTTGTTTTCTTTCAGCCAAACAAATTTCAAAGTTGTTTAAATCTTTTGATTAAAGAGGTATTATGATTGTTAATTTTTGGTAATCAAATTTGAGAATGACTTTAAATTAATTCAAAAATTTCAATTGTAAAAACATCTCAACTAATTTTAAAAAATTCTTCATATTAACCATATTTTCAATATTTTATTTTCATGTATTTATCATTTTTCTCTTTCTTCTATAAAATTAAATTAATGAAAACTCTTTGAAAATCTATAAGTAGACAACCTTCTAATCTCATAGAATATTTTACAAACTAGGAAATCATATCTACAAGATGTTTCATGCTTGGTATTTATGTGAGCATAGATTTTATATTGAGATATAAATCTAAATGTCAATTGTCAACATAATCAAGACAAAATAAAAAAGAAACCATAAAAGTAACTAGACATATTTGTAACTTTGCAACTTCTAAGACACAAATACATAAATTTGTTGCATGACAAAAAAAATATTAAAACATAAAAAACAATTTCATAATAACATAATCACATAATTATATATTTATTTCATTAATTAATTTAAGTTTCTTATAACAATTTGAAATATTGTACCTTTACTTTAAAGCAGAAAGTAAGATGGAATTCCCCCAACAGTTGGACCTACTTGTTTGAAATATGATCTAATATCACCAAACTTAACAACTTTATATTTTTGTGGATGTTCTTCATCTATCAACTCTTCTGGAGCTCGAATCTCTGTTTCATCTACAACACTCAAAAAGAATGCCATAGACAAACTTAACAACTTTATATTTTTGTGGATGTTCTTCATCTATCAACTCTTCTGGAGCTCGAATCTCTGTTTCATCTACAACACTCAAAAAGAATGCCATAGACAATCGTCCCTGATTCTTTTTCAATCCTTCATAGACCACACGATGTTCTGAGCTACGATATCTACCATTATTCCACATCTGCCAAGTAACAGATAGAAATCCATTTGATCTAAATGTTAGATTGGAAACAGATCACAAATAGATTTGAAGTGACAATAATCTCTATAAAGTTTTTTACTGTTAGAAATGCTTTAAAACTTTTACGGCCAATACCATTCATACTATCAACAGAATAAAGGTTTCATTTAGTGCAGATTATTTTTTCTTTCACCTGTAAGCAGTCACCAAGGTTGACAACTAGGGCTCCTGGCAAAGGCTTACTATTAATCCAATCGCCTTCTTTTGTTCGGATCTGAAGACCTCCTACGTTATCCTCATACAAGATTGTAACACAAACATAATCTGTATGAGCTTTAGAGATGTTCTGGACACTTTGGTTTTCTTCTTGGTCTTCTGTGTTGTAATAGTAGTTCATACGTAGCAAACCTTGTAGGGAAGCCCCAAAGGGATCTGAGTTGTAGTGCTTGGAAACATCCAGGCCTAAACTAAGTATAACGAGTTTTAAGATTCTATGTGCTACCTCTCTCATCTGGGAATTGTATTTGTGCACCGTTTATCTGCATCACACAATTATAACAACCAGTGAGACTACAATATGTATGTACAGACCACTTTCTACTTAAAAGTTTAAAAACCTGCAAACAATAAGTGAATGATAATTTTACATTTCAAATTCCATTCATCATCACTCCTCTGCATTTCCCCCTCATGAATAGAAGACAGCCTATACGAACGAAGATTATAGTGTTGTGGATCAGAAACCCTCAAACAGATTACTGTTCTATTTATAACAACCAGTGAGAATATATGCCATTCTACTTAAACATTTCATATTTCATCTACACCCAAAATACAGATCCATACACATTAAATTTATTAATCAAGTAAGCAAGCAAAATAAAAAGTGAAGATAGAAAAAATGGCAGAAAAAGAAAAACCCACAGGAAATCGTTGTTTCCCTGAGGCTATAGTTTAGCAGAGATCTGGTCGACTGAATTGGGTAGAACACTGTCACCAGGGAAAATCATACTCTCAGGCATTGAATCTTTCCCACCTGCCCCTGCCTCTGGTGGGCAAAAACCACCATAAAACATGGGGAAAATGACTCATCTTTTCCTCCTCTGGCAAAGAAAACATATCTCAGGGAATTCTGTCAGTCTTCTGAATAAGAGCTGCATCCACTCCATGGTTTACAATATGGAAGAAACCCAGCTCCTGGCAAGCCTTTCTCAGTTTTTTTAACTCATCATTTCCTTCCAAATAAAGATCTTCTTTCTCTCCAAATGTGAAGGGAAGGAGAGAAAGATCAACGACTGGAAGATCAGAAGCCATGATCACTTTTCTGATCTGAGCTTTGCAGTCTTCTCAGTTCAATGTGACTATGCTTGCACGTTCAATGACCGGAAAAGCTCTTGCTTATCTAGAATCTTTTGTAGCTAACCCACGACACGTTAACTCTTTATTTGGATATTATTTTAATTGGGTGCTTCTTAATTTAACTCTTGATGCATAATAATAGCTGACACGATCTCCTTTGTATAATTGAAATTTGGTTAATTCGCGTGAAAAATATGGGAAGAAATCTTTAGGAACTCCTTCCCTCGTGGTTACCAATTTAAAATATTATTCCAGATTAAGTCATTCCACATGTGACATGCTTAAACTTGCATTTCGGCAAACAAATACAATTTTTTTGAATATTCTATAAAAGCATTGATATCGTGCTTGATTGACCAACTACATTTATTCTACGTCGGCAAGGAAACAATGACCATTACAAAGCATGGCACAGCAAAAATTTAATAAATATGTAAGCTCGGCAATTTCAAAGAGTTTGGTTTATTACCTACTCTCTCAGGCAGCTGGCTTCTTCCCAAATATGCAGCCTTTAACTGATTAAATAAGCAATATTAAAATATGAGTTAGATGTTAGTCGGGAGAATTTCCTGTATAGTAGCTGTTAAAATCATGAAATTTTGATTGGTATTTTTTTTTGGATTTCATGACTGACTAGAGTAGTTGTTGAATAGTTGATGCACGTTTACATATTTTTCAAGCTGTTTTGCAAATAATGTAATCAATTTGAATAATTTTTAGATTAATATACAAGAAAATAGAAGAAACCACTTATTCATATTAGTTGTGGAATTCTCTATTATTGTTTTTACATTTGATTTTGGAATCTATGATAATATCAGAGTAGGTATAAATAAAAAGATATAAGTATTGCAACAAATGATATTTATAATTTTTAGTATTAAAATTTATATATTGGTGCTAGTCACACTAGTGTTTGATGTGAATATTTTGTACTTGATTTGATCATTGTGTTTTATCTTTGAAAATATTGAAATTTTCTTAGGGCATTGGAATAATATTTTTACATAACAAAGAAAAACATTGAAAATGTAAAGGAGTTGAAAGCTAGCAAAAAATATTGAATATCTTAACTTCAATGAATTGAATATTCACCCTTCCAATCATTTATGCATGCCTAAAAATTACTCAACTTATTCAACAAAAATAAATATTTCTTCTCAAAAAATATGAAAATTTATCAATATTAAAATTTTGATTTCTTAATAATAAATTAAAATTTTGTTCGTCTCAAATTTTCTTTATAAACCCAAGTAATACCCTAATATAACATCTCCCATTTTTTATGAGATATCTCTTCTTTAAACTGCACTACCCATGACCAAATTATTTTTGTACTTTTATGTCTTAGAGTGGAGCCCATCCATTGGAGAAGCATCTATCATAAATTAACACCTTCCATCTACTTTTGTATTAACTCTGTCTAATAATCTTGAGGAAAGGAGTAATAGCCATCCACCACCTAAATTTAATGTTGATTCAATAATATAGATTTATCCTCTTATCTCTCTAACAATGATATACTTGCAAAAGAAAGTGTGTTGAATTCCTTCATAGGGCTCAAAGCTTCCTTTGCATATTTTGATTCTTTCTAAAGATTAGAGTAGCGTGGGGTTCTGGCAATGCTTCACACACTAATGATAAAACTACTACATATGCTGAAAAACATTACAATATTTGCATCGTAATACTTGTTAAGGTGTTTAATAAATCAATTATATAATTAAAAAACTAATCTTGTGATTGAAAATTTTATTAATTAATAATTTATTATAGTATTTAGCTGAATATTTCATTAAATGTGTGTGTATTTTTTTTCATTTGTGTTTAATTTTCTTTTCTTTCGTGTAACATATATTATTCTATAAAGTTTTTTTTTAGTATGAAATTTATCTTTTTTTATCTATTTTATTATAGTATTTAGGTTGAATATTTTATTAAAATAATTTAACAATTTTGTTTTGTCTCTAGTTTGTTTGTTTCATTTGTGTTTAATTTTCTTTTCTTCCGTATAACATAAATTATTCTACAATTTTATTTTTTTAGTTGGTATGAAATTTATCTTTGTTATCTAATTTATTATATTTTCCAACATGTAACTTGTCATATTTACAAATAATATTTGATATTTTTAATGTCATTTTTCTTTTGAATTTGGATTTAATTACATACATTAGTTGATAAATATTGGTTGTATATATCATAAAATTATTATCCAACATTTAAATTTATTGGTTATTTATCGCTATAGGAATGAATATGAAATTGAATCATTATGATTCTATAGGAGAATTGATCAAATACCAAACTCAGAAAAAAAAAAAAAAAAAGCAGCAACCACTTACCCAATGAAACTCCAATATAAATGAAAATAACACAAAGCTTCATAAATAAAATAAAATAGTCCCATAAATTCCTTACAAGAAAAGCAATGTTCTACTCTAAACAAGCAATAGAAAACCAATTATGCTACATCTATAATAAGGACCAAATATGTGTCCAAAAAAGTACCCAATCATTACAAAAATGTTATAAGAACCAATAAATCCATCATCAACATCTAAGAATATGATCATGAAAATGATTTTTTGTTCTTTTTTAACTTTAATTATCCCTCAACATTCTTGCTAGTCAGCCTTTCCATTGGCTAGCAACTTCTTAATTAGTGGGATTTTCCTCCTCCAATTGACATTCAATTTCTTGTGACTCTTTCCCTTGGTAACAATTTCCTCTTTATACGATCCCTTCTTTGGCAATGCTACAAATTGATCTCTTTTTGTGAGGCCAAGATCTTCAAAGACACAATGGACATATTCCTTTAGTTGAAACCTTTTTTTGACAATAATCTCTTGAAACTTTGAGTAGCTAGCACTCTCAAAATCTCTATCTTTATTGATAGCCTCAAATATCCTTGGATCTCCCTACTTTGATACCAATTTGAAGGAAAGAAAGTGGAGGAAAAAAAGAAACAAAAATAGGCATGGAAATTTATATAACATTACACATTGTCTAAGCTTCAACTCTCTCATACAAACACTACACTTTTCTCTTACACATAGCTTCTTACACATAGAGCTTATAATAGCTCTATAGACTTGGACTCTTTTTAGAGAGTGTTTACAAAAATTCAAACTCAAACCATATATAAAAAATTATGCATTTATGGAGGAGAGATAATAATACATAAAATAATGTATTTCATACTACCCACAAAGCATGGGAAACTTGATGAAATAGAAAATAGTTTGGAGGAGTTAAGATGAAATACATTTGAATCCTTATCAAGATCCAACTTCAATGTTTGTATTTAGTACTAATATTTACTATTGATATAGAGGATATTAAGATGATAGGTGTTAAATATGAAGTGCAGATAAATAATTATAAAGCAAAGATTTAAAGATGCAAGAAAAAATAGACAAACAATACACATGACACTAAATTTACAAGGTTCACCAAATTGTCTACATCCAAGGAAAGTAGGGGAAAACTCTATTTTATTGATAATGTTATTGTAGATGCATCTACAATAGCATGATTAATTCTATATATTATATTATCCAGTTGAAAGTCACCAAAGAGTCATGATGGTGGGAGAAAATGAAGGAAGTGGAAAGGATGGAAGTATGTTGGAATTCACACTTCCAATATCAGGTTTAGATGGTAAAGTTAATGTAGTAGTATTGTCACATCTCAAAAATGCCAAGAGAATCCTTGTAAAACTTGAGCTTCTCCCTTGAAACTACCTTTTTCAATCCATCAACCAAATTCTCCTTCATTTGGATCTTCTCAACTTTAAGTTTTCTCTCATCAAGAACAATCCCTAGATGAAGTGATATCATAGCTCAATATGCTTAGTTAGATAATAGAATGTTTCATTCTTATCCAAGTGAATACCATTGTTACTATCACAAAAAAGAGTAAAAACTTGTTGTTTGCATCCCAATTTACCCAACAACCACTACAACCATATCATTTTGTTTGCACCTTTAGTGAGAAATATATTCCACCTTGGTAGTGGAGAGTGCAACCACTTGTTGCAATCTAGAAACCCAACTAATTGTTGCCCTAACAAATGTAAACACATAACCTATAGTTGATCTTCATTTGTCCAAGTCATCGACCATATCAAAATCAATGAAACCTTGCAACTATGCATCTTTCCCTCCAAAGCATAGAACATAATTTGAGGTACCTTTGAAATACCTTAATATCCACTTCACCACTTGCCACTGAGTTTTATCGAGATTACTCATAAATCTACTCACAACTCCCACGACATGGGAAATTTCAGGATGAGTGCATACCATAGCATGCCCGAGGCTCCCAAGAGCTAAAGAATATGAAATACCTTTCATGTCTTCTTGGTATTGTGATTTTTTGGGACACATTTTGGAGGAAAAACCAAAGTGATTAGCAAGTAGAATGCTTACAACCTTAGCATCCTTCATCTTGAATTTGTGCAAGACCTTATTAATGTATTTCTCTTGTGACAATATGATCTCTCTCTTTCATCTATCCTAGATTATGTCCATACCAAGAATCCTCTTTGTTTCCCCTATATCCTTCATTACAAATTTGTGAGCTAATTTTTTCTTCAAATCATGAACAAAATTCATTCTAGTCCCACTTACTAGCATATCATCAACATAGAGCAACAATAAGACAAACTCACCATTGTCCAATACCTTGTAGTAGACACAGGGATCAAATTCACAATAGATTAATTGTTGCTCAGTCATGAGAGTAAAACATGAGATACCATTGTCATGGGGCTTGTTTGAGCCATTACAAACTTATCCTCAATCTACAATATAAATCATCTTTCCCTTGTTTAACAAAACCTTCCATCTGCTACATATATAATTCCTCTTGTATGTCACCAACGACAAATATAGTTGGACATCAAGTTGTTCAAGTTCGAGGTCATATACCATTGCGAGGCCCAAAGCCACTTGAATAGTAGTCACCTTCACAACTAGTGAGAAGATCTCATTAAATTCAATTCCCTTTTTTTGATCACATCCCTTCACTACCAATAGCTAGCTCGATAATGTTTCCTGCTTCCTACTTCCTCTTTCAATCAATATACCCATCAATTGTTTAAGGCTCCTCGATTCAGTGGAAGCTTCACCAAGTCCCACCTATGATTGGATATTAATGAATTCATTTCCTCCTTCATGGAAACCATCCTTTTTGCACTATTTAAGTCTATGCAAGAATCTTGGAATGCCACTAGCTCTGCTTGATCAAAGACCAATAAATGATAGTCTTATAATTTGGTTGCAAGCGTATGCTCTTGGGTGGACCTTCACAATTGAGGAGTTTGGATATTTGTATTTTTTTTTGTATAATAATGGTTAATCACAGAGTAGGTGTTTGCAATGATTTACATCATCTGATCAGTCATATAGTGGCACATACAACCATCCAAAAAGTAAGATACAAGAATACTACACTGTAAAGTGTCACTACATAGGATTGTATTTGCATATATACATAACTTTTCATAGCAAGATACACAAAATACTAAAAGGATGGGTTTACTATAGCATTAAAACTCATCATCCAATGCACCCTAGTTCACCAGGGTGTTAACTACATCAATTTCCTCATAGAAAAATTCAAATTCATGGTTGGAGATAGGCATTTTGTCTTATTTGGGGTCCTTCCATTTTTTGACCTTTCCTTGGATATCTTCTTTAAAATAATCCAAAGCCTTCATGAAAATTGCCAGGATGGGCTATCCCTGCTGCCAAGAATGGTCATACATGACTTCTTTCTAGTGGATGAGCACTACTCTGTCTTTGAGCAGTTTGAGAAACTTGCTTTCTGCAATCTCCAAGGTGGCCACAGCCTGCAATGCAACATTGTAAAGCATGAGTATTTTGTTTGACTCAGTAAGCAACCTTCAAACCCCACTGTATTTTTCCTCATTTTTTGCCTTCCAAATAACCCACATGATTTCAATAGTAAGAGTAAACTAGAACAATTGCAAATCTTTATTTATCTTTTTATCAAAACCAAAAAGAATTACTTTCCAATTAATTTTCCCATTTGAACCCCATAAAACATTAATGTTCCAGAATAGATTCCATATTTCATTCACATAGAAACAATTAAAAAAATATGAAAAACTATTTTAGGCACCCTGCAAATTTCACACATGTCAATATCATTGTTTTTCAATTTAAATGAAACTCTTTGCAATAAAAAAGGCCATCTAAAACAAGTTTTTTTAGCATCAATACCATTGTGCCACAGAGAACAAAAAACCTTTTTCCAATCTTTACCTTCAACCTTAGTCTCCTAGACTTTGTTAAGATAATCAGTTGGAGTATTAGAATTAAGGATTTATTTGTAGATAACTTTAGTTTTGACTTCCTACAATGAGAGGGAACCCTTCCATAGAATCTCAATATGGTCCTTTGTACTATCTCCCATTTGGATAGTGTGAGCCAAGCCTTTACATGATTCTTTGATAATATAGTAGATCTTAAAATTAGAAGGGGGTAAGCCAACGTCATCTCTTAGATGATCCCATGAAACCAAGGATCCATGGACTTGAAGATACTATTGAAGGCCTTAATTCCATTGAAGATTTCATTTTTTTGTTGAACAGTCTTGTAACAAGGCCAAGGGCTTCCCATTGTGATGAAGATTCCACCATATAGACCTCCATGGGAGGATTAGGTTGCTATAGGGACCAGACAAGAGAGGACTAGTGAACTTATCCTTTATAAACTCCCACAATTTCTAGATACTCCTAAAAACTAGTGAACCTATAGGTATTATTGGATGTTTTGTGATGGGGAGATCACTAAAAGGAAGAGCCTCCTAGGACCTTACAAGTTTGGGGATAGCTTGTGCAATATTATTCTTGATTAAGACTTTCCAGGGTTCATCCCCATCTAGGGCTTTGATAACCCATTTTGCAACAAGAGCAACACCATGCTTCTTCAGATCTTTGAGACCCAACCCATCATTAGCCTTTTCCAAACAACATCACTCCCATTTGATAGAATGAAACTTCGTTTTCCCTTTCCCATAAGACCACAAAAAGTTCTTGATCTTCTTTTGGACCTCATTAATTTGGTAACTGTTGAAGAACCACACTGAAGAAAGTACAAGGTGTAAGAAGAGAGAATATTTTGGCATACCTGTATTCTACCAGCAAGAGACAAGTAATTCCTATTCCAACCATCAATTTTCTTCTCAATTTTAGCTTTTAACCAATGCCACATGTCCTTGAGATTGCACGAGATTGAGAATGGGATCCCCAGGTATCTAACCTACTTTTGAGGTCCCCTCCATTGAAGCTCAAACTTCTATATCTAGTTAGGAGAGGCATCAAGCCAACCTAGTAGGGTAGAATTTGCCTTGGAGACTCTAGCCCTAGATGCTAGGTAGAATAGATCCAATTTGGTCATTATGTTACTTAATTTTTCCTCTTCCAATTCCACAAAGATAGAGGTATCATCAAAAAATTGAATGTTTAGGAGCTCACAATTATGAGGAAGAATCAAAAGTTTTACTTTGGGTGACATGTAATTATCTCTCCTAGTAGATAATGAAGAGCATCAAAAGCAATCACAAATAGGATAGGAGCAATGGGGAACCCCTACCTAATTGACCTTTCAAATTAAATATGCTCAAACCTAGAACCATTTACTTCTACCAAGGTAGATGAATATTCTTCTTTGACGAAGAATCATACTTGGGATCTTGTTCCTCTTCCTAAGGGAAGAAAGTTGGTTCAGTTCAAGTGGGTGTATTGTACTAAGTTTGCAGTAGATGGTTCTATTAAAAAGTACAAGGCTCATCTTGTGGATAAGGGGTTTTCTTAGGTTGAGGGCATTGATTATTTAGAGAGCTTTAATCCTATAGTAGACATGGATTACATTCATCTTATACTTTCTATTAATGCATCTAAGGGTTGGTTAGTGTATTAGATTGAGGTGAACCATCAATTTTGAGGATTTTATGTGCTTGTCTTGCACTCTTAGGATATTTCACCTAAAAGGAGAGAGATAGAACACTAAAAATATTGTGGTTCACTCAAATAAAGGAGTGTATGATGTGATTAAGACTAAATGAAATAACGCGAATGAAACTAAGTGATGAAATAGATTGATTATGAATGCAAAACCAATGAAATGTGCAATGTTTGAAAACATAGTGGTGTATGCAAGAATGAATTAAAACATGAACAAACATAAACAAAATTGAAGAAGGCTGAATAGAGTGCACCTAGGAAATCAATGTTGAATCTGGAAGACTCTGGAGATAGGAAAAAATCAATGTAAATCACCAATGGGACTCATTTGCCATTGATGGCGAATCAGTCCTGCTACTAACAAAAACACATATTTAACTGTTTTCTGACTGTCAGGAACTGGAATCTGAAAAAATCAACTTTTTTAGCCTTCAGGTGGGACTCATTCGCCACTGATAGCAAATCAATCCCCCTCCAAATTTTTTTGAAATTAAAGGTCAATTATGTAGCTCTAGATCTGCACTTGTCTTCTTGTTGGGTTGACAGAGTCAAATCTGTAGAAAACAGACTGTAGGTGGTCTCCAAGCTTGAAATAGGGTTTGGTTGACTTGAAACACTTTGTTGACTTGTTGACCACCTTTCAACACCTATTTTCTTGACAAATCTGCATACAAAATTCTGTAAACACACATGCAAAAGGGGGAAAATGGTTAAGGGTTAGAGTATAGGGATTTTCCTTGGTCAAATCCCACTTTGGTAATCAAACCCTTAATGAAGAAATGGAATGAAATGAGCAAGGAATGATGAATAAACAACATGAAAATGTCCTAAACTCACCACAACCTTGTTGAAGAAAGCTAAAGATATGTCAATGGCTACTCCAAGATGCTTGAATGATTGCTTGATTGAATGATGCTTTAATGGATTGAATGCAAGAGTGTTAATTGATGTTGTATGAGTGAATGCAAGTGAATGGGAGGGGGTTGAAATGAGAAGAAAAACACTTATTTATACACATTTATGCCCTAATAACCCAATAATACGTCATCACAGGCTAACATAAGGTATTTTTGAATAAAATCGCGAAAGGAAATTTGAATTATTTTGAATTTGGAGCTAAGAGGGACTCATTCGCCACCCATGGCGAATGGGTCCCACCTTAGGCTTGTAAGTGGGTGTCGGGAATTATCTTGCATTTAATGTTGTTTTTCGGGTTTACATTCAAAAACACACTTAATTAAGTCTTATGAGTGCATAAAGGGGTCAAATAAAGTATAAGAAAGGTGTAAGTAGTGAAATCAAGCCTAGAAAAGTGTGAAATCTTGTTACAAAACTTTACAAAACTTTAGAATATGACTTCATAAGTGATAAAAAAGGTAATTTTTAGATGAATTGTAATTAGAAGAGTCTAGAAAAGTTTAGAAATGTGTTACAACACTTCACAATACCTTCACAAGATATCATAATTTGAATATTTAGGACCTAATGTGAATGTAGAAGTTACATTGTAACATTAAATCAAGGAAAAATAGATCAAGCATCATGAGAGAAAGACCTAAATAACCATGAAAATTTCAATGATCCATTTTTCTATGGTACATTTAGCCCCCACTTTAGTGAGAGGATGAACTTGCTTGAAACTCACACTAAAGTATTCATACATATCGAGAGGGATCTAAATGTACTTATGCTAGCAAGATGGAATGACAATGATCAAGAGGGGTGATCAAGCCCCTAGGATGAAGATCCCATGGAAAAATAAACATAAGAACAAAGGAACACATGTCTGAAATAGAGTGAAAGAGGGAAAGGGAAAAGGAAAAGTCAGATCAAGCTTCAATATTTTGTTCAGCTAGTTGTGAATCAGATCTAGGTTGTTTGTCCAAAAAAGAAAATGCATACTCACTTTGGGGCAACAAAACACATCATTGTTTGTCGGGTGAGAAATCCCAAAAGGTGAGAAACATACACTAGTTGGTATGCACTCACAAACACATAGGTGGCTATGGGGAAGTCGTGTCATGAAATGGGCTTCCCTCTCAACCATATCAAAGTTATACCTCCTGATAACTTTAACAAGGCGCCACAAAGGAAAATATTGGTTCGTGCTTCACGAGACAAGCAAAGCTTCATATGCTTAGAACTCTGAACAAACACAAAGGTACCATAGGCATGCAAGTTGCATTATGCAAGGTGGTAAAGATGTAAAATGTAAAATGTAAAAGGTGTTCAAAGGAGTCTTGTTTAGTTCATGCGAGGTCTATAACTTAGGGAACATTGTGTCTAATGTCTCCAAGAGAGGAAAAATCAAAGAATATAATATTCACAACTTAGGGGATGTAGTGTTTTGCATCAAGCCACCAAGAGGAATGTAATATGTTAGTATATAGCACACTTATGAAGGACATCACACGCAATGTCATCCACAAAGTGACAAACGCATCGTATGAAGTGACAAGGCTGCACTAAGGACCGAGAATGCAAATGAATAATGCCAATGTATGCCCCCCACTTTAAAGGAATTGCTACACACCGTTCTATGATAAATTACTTTAAAGTAGCAAAGGGAAAAATGTAAAAAAGAAAACAAGACATGAGAGCCCACCTGGAAATCCCGTATGCCAAGTCATATGTTTCCAAGTAAGGTTGCATCATGTAAATGAAAAAGAAAACAAAAGAAATGGAGTTTCCGCCCAGAAAGGAACACACCAAACACATAAGTGATCTATGGATTTGGGGTCAGTATGTTCTTTGCTGCAATGTTTTGATTAAAGAGCTTGGAACTATCATCATTCCCCAAAACACATAGAACTGGAAGAATGACACAAGGAGAGCGAAAACAAAAGAAAAATAAAGTCTATTTTGGGTCAACATGGAAGAGACATTGCGGTCTCAATGTGTTGCATCATCCCCAAAAGGAAAACACAAGAGAAAAGAAAAAAAAAAGGAAAAAGGAAAAGGAAAAGGAAAATATTTTGGGTCAACATGAAGGAGACATTTTGGTCTCAATGCCTTGTGTCATCCCCAAAAGGAAAAAAAACAAGAAAAAGACAAAGTAAAAAGGAGAAGGAACCGATTGGGTCAACATGGAAGAGACATAGGATGTCTCAATTCTTTGCGCCATCCCCTAAAGGAAAACATAAAACAAAAAGAAAAATAAAAAGGTAAAATGTACGACATATAGAAGAATAGTGGTACAAATAGAGGAAGTGCACAAAGAGAGATAGAACATCAAACACACATTACAGGGGAACACAATACACACATAAAATTGTAAAAGAAAGAGCAAATAAAAGAAAAATACAAAAGGTTAGCAAGGCGAATGCAATTCAACCATCTAACAATCATCCACCTCCCAATCATATTTAGTGTATTGTGAGGGCGGTTGACTGTCCAATGGAATAATTGCAAGTGTCGAACTAGGGGAAGTGTCAAGTTCTTCACTTGGTGTAGAATATTTATCATTTAAGCTCATGGTAGATCAAAATAAAGAGTTTAGATCATTATGCACTTCTTCATCTATTTTAATGATCTCATCATCAGCATCATCATCATCATCATCAAAATTAATTACGATGGGTGGACAGAGAGTGATTTCCAAGGAATGATGTATCAAAAGTTGTGGTTGTTGGATCAGATCATTTTGTTGTGACGGTTGGATTGCACTATCTTGTGGTGGGTTAGGAGGAGGAGGGTGATCATTTATTGCTTCTATCAAAGGCAAAGGTTGATTTTCTTTGTTTTCTTCCATTCGTGACTGATGAGCAAGGAGACGACGAAGACGCCTATGCTCCCTAGCACCATAGTTTTGTTTAATTTTATTTTGAAGCTGTTGAGGGGTAAGAGTGGGTTGATCCACCATAGGTTCCTTTTCTTCTAAAGGGGAAAGAATGGAAGAAACTGAAGAACATGGGTCAATCACTTTCTCTTTAGCTTTATACACTTATTTAATGCGAGGAGGCATGACGAGATTGGTTTCATTATCTCTTGGGCATTTAAATGAGGAAGGGGAAGTGTTTATGGTTGGTTGCTCATGGGGTTGTATTGTTTGTTCAATTTTAGACTCAAGTTGAAGCATTGTCTCATCTATGATGGGAGGAGCGGAAGTGGACGAGCACATCGAGCAAAGAGACAAGTCGGCTATTTGTTTGGCTTTGAACTTTTGATAGGCTATGAAAAAGAAATCTTTACGAGGAGTGATGGGCTCCATAGGTTCAGGCCAAAAGGCTTCTAATGAGAAATTACCTTTAGAAGACAATGGATGAAAACCTCTATGGTGCATGGTAAATATTTAATTGCCATGTGGAAACTTCAAACATTTGTGAACAATTGAAGGGACCACTTTCACCGAGAGAAGCCAAGGATGGCCTAGCCATAGACGAAATTGATTTGATTGTGGAATAATAGAAAATGTTACATCCAAAGTCTTGGGTCCCATTTGTAATAGGAGCATGATCGATCTGATTGTAGGGCACACAAAACCAGTATGTGTTTTAATCCATGCGGTTGGTTTATCATAATTTTCTTGATAAAGCTCATGTAATACTAAAAATTCTTCCATTATCACATTCTTGCCACAGGAAGGATCTATTAATATCCCATTAGTGGGCTTATCATAGATGTTCCCGACTATGTAAAGAGGACCATCAAGAAGCTTTCTAAGTATATTGTGAGAAGAAAAGGTAATATCAAGAGATTTTTTGGTTGGGCCCTTATGAGGGATAATGTCTATCGTACCCACAAGTTCATCCATAGGATTAACTTGGGTAACATTTGGAGTAGTATCATATTGTTCATTATTTGTATCAATGTTCATCACATGAGTGTTTGAAGGTTCACTAGCTTTGACAAATGAAACATTGTGTTTAGGCATGGGGTTGGTGAAAATTTGTAAATTCTAATTCAGGGGTGCAACAGACTTATTTCCTTGATCATTGACACCTGCAATGGACAAATGGCCAAAATCAATGAGGTCTTGAACTAAGTGTTTGAGATGCTTACATTGTTCGGTGTCATGTCCATTTTGGCAATGAAAATGCCAATAAGCATTTGGTTTAAAGGTGGGTGGTAAAGGATTGGTAGTATCAAGGGGTTTAACGGTAGGTAAAGTGATCATCTATTGTTGGATAAATTGATTCATTGTGTTATGGAGGGTATTGAGTAAGGGGGTAAATTGTCTCTTCGGGCCCCCATAAGTAAAGGGAACTGCTGCTTTAATGGCGGCCACTTGATTAGGCATTGGTTGAGTTTGTTGTGAGAGAGGTGGATTGAACTGTAAAAAGCCTCTATTTGGTTTTCAAAATTTTTGCGTGTTGTTTTGGTTGCTTTGTTCAGACTTCTCAGCTAGGTTAGAAGTGGACTTTGAATCATGACTAGTAACTGAGTTGTGATAGTCACAAAAGGTTGTACATAAATGCATAAATGAAGGAAATTTCATCATAGTCAACTTACCCTGAAAGTGAGTGTGCAAGTTTTCAATAAACATCTTTTGGAGATGTAAATTAGGAATCTTGACATCAACTTGAGCATACAATGACTAATAACGTGAAATGAAATCAATTACTTTTTCATCTGCATTTTGTTTACATCTCATTAAATCAGCCATTGTCTTTTTGGGAGTCATATGGACTTGGAAATGACTTGTAAAGGCTTCAAAAATTTCATTAAATAATTTGATTGAATGATTGGGTAGGTTTGAAAACCACTCCAATGTAGTGTCCTTCAAGGTCCTAGGAAAAATTTTGGCTAATAGTTTATCATCAAGGAAAAATCACTGCACAATGTTGTATAAGCATTAACATGATTAGTAGGGTCTCCTTTACCTCCATACTTCTCAAACCTAGGCATCTCAATTCCTTGTGGCATCGAGGTTCTTAAGATCTCTAAAGATCTAAGGGGCTACTGTGAACATGATATGTGGGTGGAGCGTTTTGACTTTGACTAATGGTGGATATTTCTTGTTGCATGGAAGAAACAATGTTAAAGAGTTGTGTAATAATGGGATCGGTGTAAGTGGTATGAGGTGGAAGGGAAAATGGTGATGGAGTTTATGTAATGTTAGGAGAAGTGAAAGGGACACTAAGAGGGGTGAAGGTGGAAGAGGGATCATTCGATGCCATAAAAGAACTAGGAATGTTGGTTGGAATAGCAAAAGGAGTCACATGACTAACCTATTGCATGGTTGTTGTAACTTGAGGAGTGGTATAAGTGGGTATGGATGCTATGGTTGAAGGAGGAGGAAGGTGAATTCCTCCTTGGCTCACAACAATGTTTTCTGATTGGGAAGTAGAAGGAACATGTTTGTTGTATATTTCAGCAATTCTTTTCATAACTTGTAAGCCATCGTCACTTTCAATTAAGTGATGAAGGTTTTCAATGGTAGGTATGGCAGTGGTTGAAATGTTTTCAAGGGATAAATCTTGTTGTAAATGTGCAAAATCCTCATGAATACTAATGACTTTATCTTGCGAGATTTGATCATGCATTGTATGTGAAGGTAAATGTGTATTAGTGGTAGTATCCATGCCTAATGCACCATTGTCCATACTAGGAGTAGGAGCTCTTGAGATCCCAAGGTCCACAATGAAAGTGCTATTGCAGGAAGCCATGAGTCTAGAACTTCGTCTCACTAAATTATTATCAATGGGGCACCAAACACTCATACAAGTACCACAAAAGATGGGATGAATGCAAATGAAAACTAGGAACAAACAAATGCTAATGACATAAATTTTGTAAACTGAAACAAGAAGACAGTAACAGGAAACAAAAATGCAGGAAATATTGTGAAAATGCTAGAAATTTCAATGCAGAAAATGAAATTGGACTGATTCGCCCAGGGTGGGGAATGAGTCCAGGTATGAGATTTTTTTTGTATTTTTCAAAAATATTAAAATAATTTTAATGCTTTTCAGATCCCAACTGAGGATGCCAATGCAAATTTTTCAATTTTGTAATGATTTGATATGCAAAAATGAAGTCTATATGAGTCTTTCACTAATGCAAGTTTAGAAACCCAAGGATGCAAAAACAAAAAAAAACCTAATTGAATGTTGATGCAAAGGACACTTAGGATGCAAGATGCAATGGAAATTAGAAAGATAATGTGTTCAATATGCAGGTTCACCAAAATGAGCCATCAATTTTGAGGTGTCCTATGTGCTTCTCTTGCACTCTTAGGATCTTTCACCTAAAAGGAGAGAGATAGAACTGTAAGATTTGATGAAAAACAAATCTATTAAGCCCAAGAAACCTGCATGCAAAAACCTGTCACAAGGAAGAAATCTGTAGGAAACAAAACAAGGGTTTTGCTCTGACAATGTGAAGAGTTTATTATCAGAGAAAAAATGAATCAAGAAAATGAATACAATACAAGAGATCAATCCTTATAAAGGAGATCAACACCTAAAGGAAAACCTAACCCTAAGGTGAGTGCATTTAATAATTAATATTAATTATTAAATGACTAATATATGTGCATAAAGTGAAATCTTAAGAGGAGAGTAAAGTTAATTAATTACTTTACTCTAACACCCCCCCTTAAGATGAGCTACAATGCAGCTACAAACAATGCAAAGAAAGCAAAGGAACTACAATGCAACAGAGGGTCCCGACAACATGGCCTGATCAGGTACCCGAATACAACAAAATCTCTATAAAGCGAGTAAAGGAGAAACCGGTGGGAAAAAACTCCTCTCAAAAAGAGATAAAGAAACATGTTGAAAACATGAAGGAAGGAAGGCCTCCTGAGACCCCCAAGGACAACTTCCTTCACCCCAAGCATGGGCCAACTGAAGATAGCGGGATGCCAAAAGGTTTAGTGAAGATGTGCAACTTGCTCCTCAGAATGTACTCCAAGATGAGAGAACCATCCAGATCAATTGCCGATGAAGTGCATGTGGATTTAAATGTGCTTTGTCTGATGCTCCACTGGGTTGCGAGAAATGTGAATGGCACTCGATTGTCACACCAAAGAATAGTGGGACTATCTGGTGGAAACCTAAACTCTGTCATCAACTGAAGCCATAAAACCTCCGGGCTAACACTTTGCACGGTACTCAGCCTCTATAGATGATAATGCAATAGCAGACTACTTCTTGCAAGACCATGTGATAGGACTAGAACCAAGGCAAAAAAACAAAGCCAAAAGTAGACTTTTGATCGTTGACATCACCAGCCCAATCGGAGTCACTGAAGCCAATGATGTGAGGGGATCCTGAAGTGTAGTGAATGCCATAATGAGTGGTGCCCTGAATGTACCTCAAAATACATTTGGCTGCTTGCCAATGGCTCTCATGAGGATCATGGGAAAATTGAGAGACAAGGCCAACCGCAAAGGAAAGATCGGGACGAGAATGTGTCAGGTACAACAAACTGCCAACCAACTGCCTGTATAAAGTGGGATCTACTGAAGGAGTAGAGCAAGTGGAAGACAAAACAACACCTGACTGAAATGGACTGGGGGAAGACTTGCAATCAAGCATGCCAAAACGCTGAAGCATGTATCAAGAGCATACTTCTCCTGAAATATGGAAATCCCATCCGAAGACTGAATAACATGAAGACCCAGAAAGAAGTGCAGGAGACCAAGATCTGTCATCTCAAACTGCTCCATCAAAGCTCTCTGAACACTCTGAATCATGGAGGATGAGTTACCTGTAAGGATGAGATCATCTACATATAGCACAAGAATCAAAAGATCACCCTCCTGACGCTGAATATACACTATGTGATCGGAATGACAGCATGTGAAGTGAGAGGAAAGCAAGAAAGAGTCCATCTTCTCATACCAAGCCTGAGGGGCTTGTTTGAGACCATACAATGAATGCCAAAGTTTGCAAACCAAAGAAGTGTCCTGCACAAATCCCTGAGGCTGCTCCATATAGATCTCCTCATGTAGGTCTCCATGCAAGAAGGCACTCTTCACATCCATCTGAAACACTGTCCATCCCTGTGAAGCTGCAAGTGAAAGTACAAGGCGTATAGAGTTCATCTTGGCGACAAGAGAAAAGGTCTCGGAGTAGTCAATACCCTCTACCTGAGAAAACCCCTTCGCAACAAGACGTGCCTTATACTTATCAATAGAACCATCTGCAACATACTTGGTATAGTACACCCACTTGCACCGAAACAACTTTCTTCCCTTAGGAAGAGGACAAAGATCCCAAGTATGATTCTTCATCAAAGAAGAATACTCCTCATCCATGGCCCTATCCCACTCAAGGTGACCTGTCGCCTCTGAAAATTTTTGAGGATCATTCGAAATGGCATGACTCAAAATACTAGAACCAGATGTCTGATCACGAGTATGACGAGTATCTGAAGGATCACCTACCAAAGAACCAGCTGCATCAACAGTGACACGGGCCCACCTAGGCAAAGATAGAGGAACTAGTGATGGTGGAGATGGTGGATCATCATCTACATCATCCTCAAGAGATAAGTAATCCTCAAGAGATGAAGAGGGAGGAGTAGGCAATGAGGGAGAAGCTGGTGATGGTGAATCCATCTGAGGATAGCGCTCATCAAACTGGACATCCCGTCGAAACAAGACCTCTCTGGAATCAGGATCAAACAACCTGTACACCTTAACATCCTCACAGTAGCCAACAAATATGAGTGGTCAGCTCTTCCTCTCCATGGCTTTCCACTAAGCATCAAGAATAAATGCCCAAGCCTCACTACCAAAAACTCAGAATGTAGAAACATCAGGCTTGACATGGGTCCAAGCCTCCTCAGGAGTCATATGTCGCAATGCCTTATGAGGCATCCGATTCTGAATATAATTGGCACAATTGACCGCCTCAGCCCAAAATGAAGAACTCATAGCTCGAGACTGTATCATACAATTTTCCATCTCCCATAAGGTTATGTTCTTTCTCTCAGCGACACCATTCTGATGAGGGGTGTAAGGGACTGTAAACTGATGTTGTAAACCATGCTCAGTGCAAAAATTTGTAAAAGCTTGATTAACATATTCCCCCCCATTATCAGTGCGTATCCTCCTGATAGAAAGTCCATATTGCTTCTCCACAAATGTCTTAAAAGTCCTAAATGAGTCAAAGACATTAGACTTGTACTTAAGAAAGTACACCCATGTACGTCTGGAGAAGTCATCAATAAAAATGAGTACATAGCGGGCCCTTGAAAAGGAAGGAGTCAGAAAGGACATAAGATCACTGTGTACCAACTCTAGGGCTGCCCTAGCACGAGTGGCTCGACCCTTAGGAAAAGGACCTCGATGATGTTTGCCAAGGACAGAACCACAACATACACCATCAGTACAAGAAATCTATGGAAGCCCAATCACAAGTGCCTGTGTACTCATCTGCTATTGATATCTGTAATTGACATGGCCAAAACGCTCATGCCAAAGCCTGCTCACTGAATCTGCATGTGCTATAAGAGAGGAACCAATAGTGTTTGAACTCTCAAAGCCATCAAATCTGTATAAGGGAGATGCAAAATCCACACTCCCAGTAGCCACAACCAAGTTAGGATCATGAAAGTCTCGAATAACCACATCATGTGGTGAGAACTCAACTGTCTTACCAGAGCCAGAGTGGAAAATCTGATAAACGGATAGAAGGTTTGTCGAAATGTTAGGAACCAGAAGCACATCCTGTAGACAACCACCATCCAATGAAACAGTACCTGAACCCTTAACTAAAAGTTGTGCTGAGTCACCAACTGCAATATGTCTAGTGCCTATGGGGGCAAGAGCGGTGACCAAATCCTCTGTGTGTGTCATATGGTGAGAGGCCCCAGAATCTAGAATCCAAGTGGATTCTGAGGACAATGGTCATGTAGAAAGAGCATGACCTTTCCCTGTGGGCTGTGAAGGAGGCTGAGGTGCACTGATATTATGTTGTTGCATGGCTTCCTCCAAAGCCTCTAAACATTTCCAACACCTGGAAACTATATGTCCTTCCTTGCCACAAAAACTGCAAGGATCACCAGATTTCTTCTTAGTCTTGGAGGAAGACTCACCAGACTTCGAAGATTTGCCCTGTTTAGAATTGGACTATGGTTTTGAATCAAACTTAGGTGGTGGCTTGGAGGAATTCTCACTAGCCCCTGAATCTTTCTTAGGCTTCGGTTTATGCTTCTATTTTTCTTTGGAGGACTAGGCTACCAATGCTTGGTTCTGTGAACCTGAAAGTGAATCCAACTGCTTGAGCTTAGCTTGCTCACGAGTTAGACGATCACAAAAGACCTCAAAAGAAGGCATGACATGTCGAGCACCCAAGGCATCCATGGTGGAATAGAAGGTTGAAGAGAAGATCTAAAATGGACCCCGAAGCTTGGAGAGGATCAGGAAAATGCACTCTGTATCAGTCTTAGTCTTACCACAACCCTGCAAGATAGATCTTTGTTGTTTGAACTTCATCAGAAAGTCCTCAATAGAGGGAAATGAATCAGGTACCAAGGAAGTTAACTCTGCCTCAAGCTGCAAAGCTCTGAACTCGTTGACAGTACCAAAAAGTCCATCAAACTTGGTCCAAATGGTTTGAGGAGTGAGACAACCCTCAAGATGAAACAGGAGACTGTCAGAAATGTGTAAAGCCATCAATCCCATAGCCTGATCCATATTGTTCTTGTGCTGCATAACCTCAAAGGCGCGAGTCAACTGAGGCTGAACCTCATCCAAACAGGACCATAACCCTCGAGACTAGAGAAGATTCATCATGCAACCCTTCCAAGTGTGATAATTATGCGGTGTGAGAGATTCAATAGATCTATCGGCCATCCTGTGAACTGTGCCTCAATTGCTCTAAATTTTTTTATTATTATTTAGTGGTCTTTCAGAACTAGACAAAAGATGCAGAAGGGGTTTGTTTGTTTGTTTTGGTGTTTATAGATTCTGGTTTTCTGATGTAAACGATAGAAAGCAAGAAAAAACACCCCCCCACAATGCAAAAATCCAATCCCCAGTACAAACTGAAAGCTAGAAAACAATAGAAAGCAGTAGATGATTGAGACAAATCTTTGTGTACCTGAAGAATTTACTGATGAAATAGACTGCAAATCTAGATAGCAATTGTCAGTAAAAAAACTTTCAAGTCAAAGTACGGTGCCCGCGGGGGTTTGAAGTTCTACCTTTTCAGATCTGCCAACGCAGACATCGGCTCATGCACGGCGTTCAGAGGAATAAGGTGAAAGTCTGGTAAACGATACCAGGAAGGACACCATTGTGAATAGCACAGAGAAGGACACCACAAAAAAATGCCTTTTCACATGCATGCGCTTGTAAAAAAACCTTGCTCCCTTTTAAACTACACCTAGAACCTCTCAAATTCGCTGATACCATTGTTGGGCAAGGAATACCAGATCTTGTAAACGATACCAGGAAGGACACCATTGTTGGGCAAGGAATACCAGATCTGAAAACTACACCTAGAACCTCTCAAATTAGCTAAAGAATCCCAAAAAAAAAAAATTCAAACCCTTGCTCCCTTTTTTCTTCAAACATGAACAAGCTACAGCAGATCCAGCTCTGATACCATGTAAGATTTGATGAAAAATAAATCTATTAAGCCCAAGAAACTTGCATGCAAAAACCTGTCACAAGGAAGAAATCTGTAGGAAAAAAAACAAAGGTTTTGCTCTGACAATGTGAAGAGTTTATTATTAGAGAAAAAATGAATCAAGAAAATGAATACAATACAAGAGATCAATCCTTATAAAGGAGATAAACACCGAAAGGAAAACCTAACCCTAAGGTGAGTGCATTTAATAATTAATATTAATTATTAAATAACTAATATATGTGCATAAAGTGAAATCTTAAGAGGAGAGTAAAGTTAATTAATTACTTTACTCTAACAAGAACAGGGTGATCCCACAATAGTGGTTTACAATTTTTTGTCAAACTAGACATTGAAATTATTTTTTTAAACTAAATCTTCACATTCAGGCACCTATAGCGGCTAAACCATGAAGAATTTGAAGATAATGCAAACTAGAGTCTCATCACATTTTGTCTGTAGATTCTAAAAATATTTTTTTCAAAATTTTTGGAATCAGATTCCACTTCTTTTTCCATCTCCACGAAAATTGGTTTTTTTCAGAAAACATCATTTTAAAAAAGTGACGCACACCGTATAACGCATAAATTTTTTTCCATGAAGGATAAAAGTCTAATTCTTTTGAATTTAGATTTGTAACTCCAATATCTAGTGCTTCCACTTGGTTAGATAGTTTTTTATTGAATATTTTTTCTTAAATCAAGTTTCAAAGTCAAACCAATTACAATTCAGACATAGCGCGATCGTATAACACAATTTTTTTTGTATCTATCGAAATTCAATTTATTTTTTCTATTGGATCAAGGACTTCAATATCTGGTGCACTCATATTTTTCAAAAAAAAAATATGATAATCTGCTATTTTTCCACATGTGCAGAACATAGACCTTCATTTTCGATGAAAAACCTATGTTTAATAAAACTAAAAAAACAAATACATAATAAAACCAAAACATATTAAAATTATATTCGTTGGATAGCTCATTCTGAGGACTACCTGATTCCATTTGGGTTTGTGAATATTCCCCCATTTTCATCCTCAAACTGAGCTCCGAAGTGCCAAAATTCAAGTTTTTTTTCTGTCTCAGGGGGGGATGAGGAATAAAGGGGGTTTGAGCGAACCCCTAGGGGTTCGAGCAAACCGGGGTTCATTTGAACCTTGGTTCATTCGAACCCTGGTTCATTCAAACCCCCCTTCTATAAGGGGTTTTGATGGCTTTTTTGGCGGGAAATTATTAAGAGGGTTCGACCGAACCTAGGTTCTACGGAACCCCTAATAGGTTCGTACAAACCCCTAAAATCAAGTTTTTTGCCATGCATTCATTTTTTGTGAGTTTTTCTTCCTCACTTCAATTATAAACCACTATTGTGGCTTCACCCAACACTAAAATTGTTGTGGTTCACTCAAATAAAGGATTGTATGATGTGACTAAGACTAAATGCAATATTGTGAATGCAACTAAGTGATGAGATAGATTGATTATGAATGCAAAACTAATGAAATGTGAAATGTTTGAAAACATAGTGATGTATGCAAGAATGAATTAAAACCTGAACAGACATAAACATAATTGAAGAAGGCTAAATAAAGTGCACCTGGAAAATGAATGTTGAATCTGGAAGGCTCTGAAGACTAGCAAAAATCAATGTAAATCACCAATGGGACTCATTTTCAACTGATGGCGAATCAGTCCTACTACTAACAAAAACACTTGAAACTGCTTTTCGACTGTTGGGAACTGGAATATGACAAAATCACCTTTTTTAGCCTTTAGGTGGGATTCATTCACCACTAATGGTGAATCAATCCTCCTCCAAAATTATGTGAAATTAAAGGTCAATTTTGTAGCTCCAAATCTGCACTCGTCTTCTTGTCGGGTTGATGGAGTCAACTCTGCAGAAAATAGACTGTAGGTTATCTCCAAGCTTGAAATAGGATTTGGTTGACTTGAAACACTTTGTTGACTTGTTGAACACCTTTCAATACCTATTTTCTTGACAAATCTGCATACCAAATTCTACAAACACACATGCAAAAGGGGGAAAATGGTTAAGGGTTAGAGTATAGGGATTTTCCTTGGTCAAATCCCACTTTGGTAATCAAACCCTTAATGAAGAAATCGAATGAAATGAGCAAGGAATGATGAATAAACAACATGCAAATTTCCTAAACTCACCACAACCTTGTTGAAGAAATCTAAAGATATGTCAATGGCTGCTCTAAGATGCTTGAATGATGCTTTGATGGATTAAATGCAAGAGTGCTAATTGATGTTGTATGAGTGAATGCAAGTGAATGGGTGGGGGTTGAAATGAGAAGAAAAACACTTATTTATACACATTTATGCCCTAATAACCCAATAATACCTCATCACAGACCGACATAAGGTATTTTTGAATAAAAACCCAAAAGGAAATTTGAATTATTTTGAATTTGGAGCCAAGAGGGACTCATTTTCCACCCATGGCAAATGGGTTGCACCTTAGGCTTATAAGTGGGTGTCGGGAATTATCTTGCATTTAATGTTGTTTGTCGGGTTTACATTCAAAAACATAATTAATTAAGTCTTATGAGTGCATAAAGGGGTCAAATAAAGCATAAGAAAGGTGTAAATAGTGAAATCAAGCCTAGAAAAGCGTGAAATCTTATTACAAGACTTTACAACACTTTAGAATAGGACTTGATAAGTGATAAAAAGGTAATTTTTAGATGAATTTTAATGAGAAGAGTCTAGAAAAGTGTAGAAATGTGTTACAACACATCACAACACCTTCACAAAACATCATAATTTGAATATGTAGGACCTAATGTGAATGAAAAAGTTATATTGCAACATTAAATCAAGGCAAAATAGATCAAGCATCATGAGAGAAAGACCTAAATAACCATGAAAATGTCAATGATCTGTTTTTCTATGGTACAAGATGTGAAGAGTGCTTTCCTACATAGTGATATTTAGGTGGAGATCTATATGGAGCAACCATCAAGCTTTGTGCAGGACCCTTCACTTGTTTGTAGGCTTCAACATTCATTGTATGGTCTCAAACAAGCCCTTCGAGCCTGATATGAGAAGATTGATAGTTTTTTGCTTGGTTCTGGATTCATGAGATGTCACTCTAACCCTTCAGTTTACATTTAGAGGCATGGAGGGGATCTTCTCATTCTTTTTCTCTATGTGGATGACTTGATTCTCATCAGGAGTTCTCCTGCAATGATTGAGGATACTCAGAGAACTTTGACGGAGCGATTTGATATGACTGACCTTGGTCCTTTGCATTTCTTTCTTGGTCTTCAGATTCATCAGTCTTCTGCAAGTATTTATATTTTTCAATAGAAGTATGCTCTTGATTTCCTTCAAATATTTAGGATGGCTAATTGCAAGACAACCCCTACTCCTTTTCATTCAGGTGTTGTGTTGTCTTCCAGTTGTAGTACTCTATCAGTGGATGCTACATTGTATTGGTAGTTGGCTAGAAACCTTTTTGTACTTGACACAAAGTTATCCTAATATTTCTTTTGTAGTTAGTCTTTTCTCTCGTTTCCCTCAAGATCCTCATGAGAGTCATTGGAAGGTAGCCAAATGTATCATGCGATACATTTAGGGAACTACTCAGTTTGGAATTCATTATACATTAGGTTCTACTCAAATTTTGGGCTTCGCTAACTCAGATTGGGTTGGTAACATTGATGATCAAAAGTCTACTTCTAGCTTTATCTTTTGTCTTGGTTCTGGCCTAATTGCATGGTCTTGCAAGAAGCAAACTGCTATTGCATTATCATCGACTGAGGTCAGAGTATCGAGGTGCTAGTTTGGCTAGTTAGGAGGCTCTATGGCTTCAACAATTGATGGATGAGTTTTTCCTTCATGTTGATCATCCCACTACTCTTTGGTGTAATAATCAGAGTGCTATACATATTTCTCACATCCTAGTGGAACATCAGCATACTAAGCATATTGAGATCGACATGCACTTCATTTGATAACAAGTTGCAGACATCTTCACTAAACCTTTGGAATTTCCTTGCTATCTTTTGCTAAGATCGATACTTGGGGTGAAGGAAGTTGTCCTTGGGGAGTCTTGATGAGTCCTTTTTCTTTTTTCTATTTTCTCTATTTTGGAGAGGAGTTTTCTCACACAGGGTTTTTCTCATTTTCTCTCATTGTGAGAGCTTTCTTGTTTTGCATTGTAGTTGTGCATGGGTACCTAACCTGGCTTTGTTGTTGGGGCCCATCTTGCATCTCATTTTTCATTTTAGTTTGCCTAAGTTGCACTTAACGGGGGGTGTTAGCGTGAATGGCCTTTTACCATTCACATTCTCTTAAGTTAACTTAGGCACACCAATATTAATTATTGGTGGTTATGCATTTAATAAATTGTAACTATATTTTTATTGTGTATGTTGGTTATCTTTCCCACATTGACCTTCTCGTGCCTTTATAAAACATGCTTTGTACATTATTTTTTATCTCAATTCATTTTTCTTCACTTCTGGTGAAATCACCTCTTTGTGTTGCTTCTCTTTTTTGTGAAGGTGTTTATTTGGTCTATAGAAATTCCTAGAAGCTTGCTTCAACATATTTATTCAATAGATCAACCAAGGGCATGACAATTTTTTAACATCCTCCACTTAATTCTTTCAAATTCTTCCAAGTCTTTAATTTTGTTGATTTTTTTGATCCAATACCTAGGAAACATTATAACACAAAGCACACCTAGGATCTAGCTAAATTTGGTGAAGATAAGTTCCAATTGAGTAATCACACTAAGAAGGGCATGCAGTATTACATGGATATTTCTAGAGGTATCTCATGGTAGGGACACATGCCATCATTAAGACAACTCCAAAGAAGCCACATGATAACACTTTTAATATGCTCTAAGAGAATTCAAACTCAAATCCATGCAAAATTCTCACAAATCTAAAACTAAAATCTAAATAGATGGCAACACACAATTAATGAAAAAAAATCAAGACCCTTCTGATAAACATTATGGTCCTACTAGTAGATCTTTGGAGTTTAATTGAGGTAAGTCATAGAACTGAAAGTTGTCTAAAATGTTGGTTAGATCTCAAATCTTTTTCAAGTTATAGAAATTTAAAGCACCCACTCTTAGGTTGACATGTGGTAGAACAGGACCAAGTCTAGATGAATCTAGACTTGAAATAGAATAAAGCAATACTATTTGATTCTTTGTCTTCGGGGAATTTGAGAGGCGATAAAGCAAGATTGTGAAAGGAAATTTGAACTCCCAATAAAATTCAACCTATGCATACAAAGAAATTTCACAATAGGTTCCATTCATTAGTTGAGGAAATGATTTCTATTGCAATAACAAAATATTCTATGGTATCGCTATTGAGGGTGAGGACATGTGTTCCTACAACATGAAAAATGAAGGCCTTGTTAATGGTGTGAGGAGAAAATTTTTGTGGGCCTAAATGTTGAAGCTTTTTCTATTTCTTGTAGTTTCGAGATTGTGTCCAATGGGAACTATTTGCCTTCAATTGAGAATAGACTTGAGCTAACTGAATGGTTTATACACGGGTTTTTTTCTTCTATAAAACCTTAAACAAAGAAATGTCTTTGTCTTTCTTTCTTTCAGTTAAATTTCAAAGTTATTTTAATCCTTTGATTAAAGAGAGGCATTATGATTATTAAGTTTCTGGTAAGCAAAAATAAGGTTGGTTTAAAAAAAATCCATCTTAATCATATTTTCACTATATTTATCCATTTTCCTTTCTTTTATAAAGTTAAATTAATCAAAACTCTTTGAAAATCTATAAGTAGACAACCTTTTTATCCCATAGAGTATCTTACAAATTGGGACACTATGTCTACAAGTTGTTCCATGCTTGATATTTATATGAGCATAAATTTTATATTGAAATATGAATCTAAATATCAATTGTCAACATAATCAAGATTTAAGAGTTAGAAAATATGGAAAACCATAATAGTAGCTAGACATATGTGTAACTTTGCAACTTCTAAGACATGTATATAAATTTGTTGATTGACAAAAGATTGTTAAAAAATAAGAATAATTTCATAATAATATAATTACATAATTATATATTTATATAATTTATTTATTTAATTTTCACTTAAAAACTTCATATACATCAGAATAACAATTTAAAATATTGTACCTTTACTTTAAATTAGAAAGTAAGAAAGAGTTCCCCCAAGAGTTGGTCCTACCTGTTTGAAATATGATCTAATATCACCAAACTTAACAACTTTATATTTTTGTGGGTGTTCTTCATCTATCAACTCTTCTGGAGCTCGAATCTCTGTTTCATCTAAAACACCCAAAAAGAATGCCATAGACAATCGTCCCTGATTCTTTTTCAAGCCTTCATACACCACATGTGCTGAGCTACGATATCTACCATTATTCCACATCTGCCAAGTAACAGATGAAATCCATTTGATCGAAGTGTTAGATTGGAAACACGTCACAAAAAGATTTGACGTGTTAATAATCTCTATAGATTTTTTACTGTTAGAAATGTTTTAAAACTTTTACAGTCAATACCAGTCACCCTATTAACAAAATAAAGGTTTCATTTAGTGCAGGCTATTTTTTGTTTCACCTGTAAGCAGTCACCAAGGTTGACAACGAGGGCTCCTGGCAAAGGCTTACTATTAATCCAATCACCTTCTTTTGTTCGGATCTGAAGACCTCCTACGTTATCCTGGTACAAGATTGTAACAAAACCATAATCTGTATGAGCTTTAGAGATGTTCTGGACATTTTGGTTTTCTTCTTGGTCTTCTGTGTTGTAATAGTAGTTCATACGTAGCAAATTTTGTAGGGAAGGCCCAAAGGGATCTGAGTTGTAGTGCTTGGAAACATCCAGGCCTAAACTAAGTATAACGAGTTTTAAGATTCTATGTGCTACCTCTCTCATCTGGGAATTGTATTTGTGCACCGTTTGTCTGCATCACACCATTATAACAACCAGTGAGACTATAATATGTATGTACAGACCACTTTCTATTTAAAAGTTTAAAAACCTGCAAACAATAAGTTAATGATAATTTTACATTTCAAATTCCATTCATCATCACTCCTCTGCATTATCCCTTATGAATAAAAGACAGCCTTTGCGAATGAAGATTATAGTGATGTGGATCAGAAACCTTCAAACAGATTACTGTTCTATTTATAAAAACCAGTGAGAATATATGCCATTCTACTTGAACATTTCATATTTCATCTACACCCAAAATACAAACCCAAACACATAAAATTTATTAATCAAGTAAGCAAAGAAAATAAAAAGTGAAGATAGAAAAAATGTCAGAAAAAGAAAAACCCACAGGAAATCGTTGTTTCCCTGAGGCCATAGTTTAGCAGAGATCTGGTCAACTGAATTGGGTAGAAGACTGTCACCAGGGAAAGTCATACTCTCAGCCGTTGAATCTTTCCCACCTGGCCCTGCCCCTGGTGGGCAAAAACCACCATAAAACATAGGAAAAATGGCTCTGATCTTGTCCTCCTCTGGCAAGGAAAACATATCTCGAGCAATACTGTTAGTCTTCTGAATAAGAGCTGAGTCCACTCCATGGTTTACAATATGGAAGAAACCAAGCTCCTGGCAAGCCTCTCTCAGTTTTTTTAACTGATCATTTCCTTCCAAATAGAGATCTTCTTTCTCTCCAAATGTGAAGGGAAGGAGAGAAAGATCAACGACTGGAAGATCAGAAGCCATGATCACTTTTCTGATCTGAGCTTTGCACGTTCAATGACCGGAAGAGCTCGTGCTTATCTAGAAATTTTTGTAGCTAACCCTCGACACGTTAACTCTTTATCTGGATATTATTTTAATCGAGCGCTTCTTATTTTAACTCTTGTTGCATGATAATGGCTGACACGGTCTGCTTTGTACAGCTGAAATTTGGTTTATTAGACGTGGATTCATTTTGTCTGGATTCGTTTTAAAAGAAAATCTAAAATCGGAGGTCGTATAGTGTTGCAAAATTCACGTGAAGAATATGGGAGGGAATCTTTAGGAACTCCTCCTTCCCTCGCGGTTACCAATTTAAAATATTTTTCGACACTAACTTATTCCAGTTCCACATGCATTTTGGCAAACAAATAAAAATTCCTTTACGATTCACTTCCTTTATTAAAAGCGAGGTTATTTTTGAATATTTTATATAAGCGTTGATAAGGGAAAGGGGCCCATAGTGGGTAGGGGTCTAATGCTGGGTATAGAAGTAGTCCTGAGTGGGCCCCATAGTGGGTAGGTTTAATATCCAATAAACTTACAATTAATATCCAATTGCAAAACACTTTTATCCATAAAGTACGCAAACTGACAAATCATGTGATGTCACATCAGCGCACCAATAATACATGACTTAGTGACCCACTATTGGTCTCACCTTTTTTTTGGGCCGTTTTGGATACCTTGACAAAAAGCACGCTGATGCAGCATCAAATAATATTTGATGATGTGGCCTTGAAACCAATTTTTAAAGTAGGGAACTTGCCAAATAAACTGTTGTACAAATTTGGGAGTGATTTGAATTTTCACAAAGGACTTTGAGAAGTGTGAAGTTAGGGTGACCCACTATAGGCCCCTCTCCCTTATTGTGCTTGATTCATCACTGTGTATATTCTAAGGCAAAATAAAATAAAAAATATGTAAGCTCGCCAATTTCAAAGAGTTTGGCTTATTACTCTCTGAGGCAACTTATTACTGATTAAATAAGTAATATTAAAATAGGAGTTAGATGTTGGGTGTGAGAAGTTTCTATATAGTAGTTTTTCAAATCATAAATTTTTTGATTAGTATGTTTTTGGATTTGACTGAATATAGTAGTTGTTGAATAGTCTTTACAGAGATTTTAAGTTATTGTAGAAATTATGTAACCAATCTGAATAATTCCTAGATTATTATGGAAGAGAATCGATGAATCTACCTATCCATGTTGTGGAATTCTCTATTATTATTTTTATATTTGATTTTGGAACCTATAATAATATCAGAGTAGGTATAAATAAAACAATATAAGAATTGCAACAAATGATATTTATAATTTTTAGTGTTAAAATTTATATATTGGTACTAGTCACGATAGTATCTTTTGTGAATATTTTTTACTTCATTTGATCATTGTGTTTTATCTTTGAAAACATTGAAATTTGCTTAGGGCATTGGAATAACATTTTTACATAACAGAAAAAAGTATTGAAAATGTAACAGAAGAAGTTGAAAGCCAAAGAAAAATGTACTAATTATCTTAACTTCAATGAGTAGAATATTCACCCTTCCAATCATGTATGCATGCCTAAAAATTACTCAACTTATTCAACTTAAATAAATATTTGTTCTCAAAAAACTTTGAAAATTTGTCAATATTAAAATTTTAATTTCTTAATAATAAATTAAAATTTTGTTTGTCTCAAGTTTTCTTTAAAAGCTCAAGTAATACCCTAATATAACATCTCCCATTTTTATGAGATATCTCTATTCCCATTTTTGATGAGATGTCTCTTCTTAAAACTACGCTACCCATGACCAAATTATTTAATTTATTTCACACATACATCCTCTAGTTTTATGTCTTAGAATGGAGCCCATCCATTAGAGTTGCATCTATTATAAATTAACACCTTCCATTTACGTTTGTATTAACTCTGTCTAATAATTTTGAGTCTTCCTTTGCATTTCTTGATTCTTTCTAAAGATTATAGTAGAGTGTGGGGCCATGGCAATGCTTCACACGCTAATGATATAACTACTACATATGCTCAAAAACATTACAATATTTGCATCGTAATACTTGGTAAGGTGTTTAATAAATCAATTATATAATTAAAAAACTAGTCTTGTGATTGAATTTTTTATTAATTAATAATTTATTATAGTATTTAGCTTGAATATTATATATATGTCTCTAGTTTGTTTGTTTCATTTGTGTTTCATTTTCTTTTCTTCCATATAACATATATTATTCTATAAAGTTTTTTTTATTTTTATTTTTTAATTTAGTATGAAATTTTTCTTTGTTATCTATTTTATTATAGTATTTAGGTTGAATATTTTATTAAAATAATTTAATAATTTTGTTTTGTCTCTAGTTTGTTTGTTTCATTTGTGTTTAATTTCCTTTTCTTCCATATAACATATATTATTCTACAAAAAAAAAATAGTTGGTATGAAATTTATCTTTATTATCTATTTTATTATATTTTCCAATAGGTAACTTGTCATATTTGTAAATCATATTTGATATTTTTAATATCATTTTTATTTTGAATTTGGATTTAGTTACATACATTAGCTGATAAATATTGGTTGTATATATCATAAAATTATTATCAAACATTTAAATTTACTGTTTATTTGTCTCTATAGGAATAATATGTGAAATTGAATCATTATGATTCTACGGGCAATTGATAAAATACCAAACTAAAAAAAAAGGTAGCAACCACTTACCCAATGAAACTCCAATACACATGAAAATAACACAAAGCTTGATAAATAAAATAGAATAGTCTCATTAATTCATTACAAGAAATGTAATGTTCTACTCTAAAAAAAATAAATAGAAAACCACTTATACTACATCTATAATAAGGACCAAATATGTGTCCAACAAAGCACCCAATCATTACAAAAAATGTTACAAGAACCAATAAATCCATCATCAACATCTAAGAATATGATCATGAAAATTCTTTTCTATTCCTTTTTAACTTCAACTATCCCTCAATATTCTTGCTAGTCAGCCTTTCCATTGGCTAGCAACTTCTTGATTATCAGGCTTTTCCTCCTACAATTGACATTCAATTTCTTGTGACTCTTTCCCTTGGTAACAATTTTCTCTTTATACGATCTCTTCTTTGGAAAAGCTACAAATTGATTTTTTTTTGTGAGGCCAAGATCTTCAAAGACACAATGGACATATTCCTTTAGTTGAAACCTTTATTTTGACAATAATCTTTCAGAGTAGCTAGCACTCCCACAATCTCTATCTTTATTGATAGCCTCAAATATCCTTGGATCTCCCTACTTTGATACCAATTTGAAGGAAAGAAAGGGGAGGAGAAAAAAGAAACAAAAATAGACATGGAAATTTATATAACATTACACATTGTCTAAGCTCCAACTGTCTCATACAAACACTACACTTTTTTCTTACACATAGAGCTTATAATAGCTCTATAGACTTGGACTCTTTGTAGAGAGTGTTTACAAAAATTCAAACTCAAACCATATATCAAAAATTATGCATTTATGGAGGAGAGAGAATAATAAATAAAATAATGTATTTCATACTACCCACAAAGCATGGGAAACTTGATGAAATAGAAAATAGGTTGGAGGAGTTAAGATGAAATCCATTTGAATCCTTGTCAAGGTCTAACATCAATTTTTGTCTTTAGTACTGATATTTATTATTGATATAGAGGATATTAAGATGAGAGGTGTTAATTATGAAGTGCATATAAATAGTTATAAAGCATAGATTTAAAGATGCAAGAAAAAATAGACAAACAATACACATGACACTGAATTTACGTGGCTCACCAAATTGGGTACATCCAAGGAAACTAGGGAAAACTCTATTTTATTGATGGTGTTATTGTAGATGCAGCTATAATAGCATGACTAATTATGTATATTACATTATCTAGCTAAAAGTCACCAAAGAGTCATGATGGTGGGAGAAAATGAAGGAAGTGGCAAGGATGGAAGTCTTTTGAACTCCACACTTCGAACAATAGGTTCATATGGTAAATTTAATGTAGTCATAGGGTGATCCCACAAAGTTGGTTTACAATTTCTGGGAGATTCTAATTTTTGCTTAAATCACATATTTTTAGAAAATATAATGATTTAAGCCTTAAGAAGTTCCATTTAAATCATTTCAATTGAAGAGAGTTTGATCAAACTACCTTAGATAAAACCCCCTTGGATAGAACCCCACTAGTTTTAAACCATACCTATAACGGAGTCTCCTTTACACCTATCAAAATGTTGATAAAAAACCACTTTTGATTTACCTTTTAGGGGATCAAATGAATTCATTTAAAATTTATTTTTGTAAATATGTAGTCCTTATTATAAGCTTCTCAAAAAGTATAATTTTAAATAAATTTAATTTAATTATTATATTTATTTTTTATTTCTTGTGAATGTAGGTTTTTCACTGAAAAATCAAGCTCTTTGTTCTGCACATGTTGAAAAATAGAAGATTATCAATTTTATTTATTTTTAAATATCAATGCACTAGATATTGAAGTCCTTGATCAAACAAAAAGAAAAAAATTGAATTTTGATACATACAAAAAAAGTTGTGTTATACAGTTCGCCTATTTCTGAATTGTAATTGGTTTGACTTCGAAACTTGATTAAGGAAAAAATATTCAATAAAAAAATATGAAACCAATTGGAAGCACTAGATATCGTAGTTACAAATCTAAATTTGAAAAAAATAGAATTTTATCCTTCATGGAAAAAAAGTTATGTGTTATACGGTGAGCATCACTCCTTAAAAATGGTGTTTACTAAAAAAAACTAGTTTTCGAAGGAGATGGAAAAAGAAGTGAAATATGATTCCAAGAATTTAAAAAAATATCTATTTAGAATCTACAAAAAAAAAATTCACAAATCACTAGTTGTCATCATCTTCAAATTCCTCACGGTTTAGCCGCTATAAGCGCCTGAAAGTGAAGATTTAGTTAGAAAAAATCAGTTTAGTGTCCAGTTTGGCCAAAAATTGTAAACCAACATTGTGGGATCACCCTGTATTGTCACATCTTGAAGATTCCAAGAGAATCCCTATAAAACTTGAGCTTCTCCCTTGAAACTACCTTTGTCAATACATCAACCGAAGTCACCTTGGTATGGATCTTCTCGACTTTGAGTTTCCCCTCATCAAGAACTATCCAGATGAAGTGATATCATAGCTCAATATGCTTAGTTAGATAATAGAACATTACATTCTTATCCAAGTGAATAACATTGTTACTATCACAAAAAAGAGTAAAAAATTAAACATGCTTGGATCCCAATTCACCTAACAACCACTACAACCATATCATTTTGTTTTCACCTTTAGTGAGAAATATATTTGACCTTGGTAGTGGAGAGTGCAACCACTTGTTGCATTCTAGAAACCCAACTAATTGTTACCCTAGAAAATGTAAAAGTATAAACTATAGTTGATCTTCATTTGTCCAAGTCACCGACCATATCAAAATCAATGAAAACTTGCAACTATGCATCTTTCCCTCCAAAGCATAGAACATAATTTGAGCTACCTTTCAAATACCTTAATATTCACTTCACCACTTGCCAATGAGTTTTATCGGGATTACTCATAAATCTACTTACAACTCCCACTGTATGGGAAAGTTTAGGACAAGTGCATATCATAGCGTACATGAGACTCCCAATAGCTAAAGAATATGAAATACCTTTCATGTCTTCTTGGTCTTGTGATGTTTTGGGACACATTTTGGCAGAAAAACCAAAGTGATCAGCAAGTGGAATGCTTACAGCCTTAACATCCTTCATGTTGAATCTGTGCAAGACCTTATTAATGTATTTCTCTTGTGACAATGTGATCTCTCTTTTTCATCTATCTCAGATTATGGCCATACCAAGAATCCTCTCTACTACCCCTATATCCTTCATTACAATTTCATGAGCTAATTTTTTCTTCAAATCATGAACAACATTCATGCTAGTTCCAGTTACTAGCATATCATCAACATAGAGCAACAATAAATACAAACTCACCATTGTCCAATACCTTGTAGTAGACACATGAATCAAATTCACAACGACTTAAATGTTGCTCAGTCATGAGAGTCAATTATGAGATACAACTATCGCGAGGCTTGTTTGAGCCCATACAAACTTCTCCTCAATCTACAATATAAATTCTCTTTCCCTTGTTTATCAAAACCTTCCATCTACTACATATATAATTCCTCTTGTATGTCGCCAAGGATAAATATAGTTTTGACATCAAGTTGTTCAAGTTCGAGGTCATATACCATTGCAAGGCCCAAAACCACTTGAATAGTAGTCATCTTCACAACTGGTGAGATGATATCATTGAATTCAATCGCTTTTTTTATCATAGCCCTTCACTACCAATAGATAGCTCGATAATGTTTCCTGCCTCCTGCTTCCTCTTTCAATCAATATACCCATCGATTCTTTAAGGCTCCTCGATTCGGTGGAAGCTTCACCAAGTCCCACCTATGATTGGCTATTAATGAATCCATTTCCTCCTTCATGGAAACCATCCTTTTTGTACTATTTAAGTATGTGCAAGAATCTTGCAATGTCACTCGCTCTACTTGATCAAAGATCAATAACTGGTAGTCTTATAATTTGGATGCATGCTTATGCTCTCATGTGGACCTTCATAATTAAGGAGTTTGGATTTTTCTATTTTATTTTATTTTTGTATTAATGATAGATTAATCATAGAGTAGGTGCTTGCAATGATTTACAACATATGATTAGTCATAGAGTGGCACATATGACCATCCAAAAAGTAAGATACAAGAATACTACACTATAAAGTGTTACTACACGGGATTGTATTTACATATATACATAACTTTTCATAGCAAGATACACAAAATACAAAAAGGACTGGTTAACTATAGCATTAACACTCATCATCCAATTCACCCTAGTTCACCAGGGTGTTAACTGCATCAATTTCCTCATAGGAGAATTCAAATTCATGGCTGGAGCTAGGCATTTTTTCTTTTTTGGGGTCCTTCCCTTTTTTGACCTATCCTTGGATATCTTCTTTAAAAGCCTCCAAAGCCTTCATGAAAACTACCAAGTTGGGTTGTCCCTGCTACCAAAAATGGCCATACATGAATTCTTTCTGGTGGATGAGCACTACTCCATCTTTGAGCAATTTAAGAAACTTGCTTTCTACAATCTCCAAGGTTGCCACAACCTACAATGCTAAATTTTAAAGCATGATTCTTTTGTTTGAATTAGTAAGCAACCTTCGAACCCCACTGTATTTTTCCTCATTTCTTGCCTTCCAAATAAGAGTAAACTAGAACAATTGCAAATCTTTATTCATCTTTTTATCAAAATAAAAAAGAATTACTTTCCAATTAATTTTCCCATTTGAACCTCATAAAAAATTACTCTTCCAGAACATATTCCAGATTTCATTCACATAGAAAAAGTCAAAAAAGATATGAAAAACTGTTTTAGGCACCTTGCAAATTTCACACATGTCAATATCATTGTTTTTCAGTTTAAACAAAACTCTTTACAATTAAACAAGCCATCTAAAACAAGTTTTTTTAGCATCAATACCATTGTGCCACAAAGAACAAAAATCATTTTTCCAATCTCTATCTTCAAGGTTAGTCTTCCAGACTAAGTTGTTAAGATAATTAGTTGGAGTATTAAAATTAAGGATTTCTTTGTAAATAACTTTAGTTTTCACTTCCTACAATGAGAGGGAACCCTTCCATAGAATCTCAATATGGTCCTCCCTACTATCTCCCATTTGGAGATTGTGAGCCAAGCCTTTATAGGAATCTTTAATAATAGAGTAGGTCCTAAAATTAGAAGAGGGTAAGCCAAATTCATCTCTTAGTTGATCCCATGCAACCAAGGATCCATCCTTGAAAATTCTATTGAAGGTCTTAATGCCTACAAGATTCCATTTTTTTGTTGAAGAACCTTGTAACAAGGCCAAGGGCTTCCCATTGTGATGAAGGCTCCACCATATATACCTCCCTCAGTGGATTAGGTTTCTATAGGGACCAAACAAGAGAGGACTAGTGAACTTGTCCTTTATAAACTCCCATTCTTTCCAAATACTCCTAAAAACTAGTGGACCTGTAGGTATTATTAGATGTTTAGTGATGAGGAGATCACTGAAAGGAAGAGCCTTCCAAGACCTTGCAAGTTTGGGGACAACTTGTGCAATATTATTCTTGATTAAGTCTTTCCAGGGTTCATCCCCATCTAGGGATTTGATAACCAATTTTGCAGCAAGGTCAACACCATGCTTCTTCAGATCTTTGAGACCCATCCCATCATTAGCCTTTTCCAAACAACACCACTCCCATTTAATAGTGCAACTTCTTTTTCCCTTTCCCATCAAACCACAGAAAGTTCCTAATCTTTTGGACCTCATTAATTTGGTAACTGTTGAAGAACCACACTGAAGCAAAGTACAAGGTGTAAGAAGAGAGAATTTTTTGGCAGACCTATATTCTACTAGCAAGAGACAAGTAATGCCTATTCCAACCATAAAATTTCTTCTTGATTTTAGATTTAAACTAGTGCCACATGTCCTTGAGATTGGGAGAGATTGAGAATGAGAGCCTCAAGTATCTAACCTTCTTTTGAGGCCCCCCCCATTGGAGCTCAAACTTCTACAACCAGCTAGGAGGGGCATCAAGCCAACCTAGCAGGATGGACTTTGCCTTGGAGACTCTATAGCCATATGCTAGGTGGGTATGTGCAAGATCATGATGGGCCAAAAAGTGGCAATATGATGGGTATATGGCTGACAACTTTTTTTATACCCAAAATTGATGAAACGAAAAGGATTTTTAAAGGAGATTCTCAGCTTTCCACCAATATAAATTATTCTTTATTTTGAATTTAATAAGTAATTATTATTCATTTTCTATTCAAATTACGAGTAAAGTCCTAATTGATAGACTGATTGAAAAAAATCTATAGCTTTCAAATGGTATGACATTTTTTGAATCCAAAACATGTGTCACATTCTATGCTTCGCATGCTATAGGATTAAAAAAAGAAAAAATGAATTTCATGAAGTTTTGACCAAGTTAAGGTGGTCAAACATATGAGTTTTTTATATTTTTTAAAAGTTGTAATAAAAAATTTATAATTAATTATTTACTTGGAAAAAAATTACAAAAAAATATGCATCACATCAGGACATGAGTCCTCTACTTATATCTAAAATATTATAAAAAAATATTTGTTAGGGTTAGAGATGGAAGATCTAACAATTAAATGCAGATTTTATATAATAAACAGAGAAACTAAAACATGCACAGAATAAATCATAACACAGAATTTAACGTGGTTCACCCAATCTGGGCTACATCCACCAAACCGCAGCCATCCAATACTTTTATTATCTAGTGAAAAACTTATTACAATCTTGCGAATAATCGCGTTTTTCATCATACAATAATACCCATCCGAACCCCTTTTTAACAAGCTTAGAAGCTTCCAGATTTTTGGTTCTACAAAATTGGATTTTTCTTTTTTTCATTGATTTTTCCCATCTGGACCCTGGCAAGGACAGGGGGCCAGGGTGTACAGTATACCATGGGCTATACAGTATAGCATGATCAGTTGCCACATACCAACAATAATATCATTTTATTTTGGTTAGGGTGGTCAGACATACACCTACTTCTTTTTTTTTCCCTGAAATTTAAGCACTACTGCATTGAAATTTCAAATTATCACCACATAGAATTTTTGTTTTTTAAACAAACCTAGTAGTTTAGAAACTACATTAAATTTGCTAAAAATTCTATTCTTACATTTTTTTGAAATAATATAGATAACTTATTCAAATTTTTACGTCAAGTTGCTTAACTTTGATTTTTCTAATTTTTTTGCCACTTAAGGGCCTATTTTTTCCATGATGATCTTGCACATACCCAGGTAGAATAGATCTAATTTGTCCATTAAGTTAGTTAATTTTTCCTCTTCTAGTTCCACAAAGATAGAGGTATCATCAGCAAATTAAATGTTTAGGAGCTCACCATTATCAGGAAGAATCAGACATTTTACTTTGGGTGACATGTAATTATCTCTTAGTAGATAATGAAGAGTATCATAAGCAATCACAAATAGGGCAGGAGCAATGGGGCACCCCTACCTAATTGACCTTTCTAATTGGATAGGCTTAGACCTAGAACCATTTACCTCTACCAAGGTAGATGGATATTCTTCTTTGATGAAGAAGCATACTTTGGATCTTGTTCCTCTTCCTGAGGGAAGAAAGTTGGTTCAGTGCAAGTTGGTGTATCGTACTAAGTTTGCAATAGATGGTTCTATTAACAAGTACAAGGCTCATCTTGTGGCTAAGGGGTTTTCTCAAGTTGAGGGCATCGACTATTTAGAGACCTTTTCTCCTGTCACCAAGATGGATTCCATTCATCTTGCACATTCTATTATTGCATCTTAGGGTTGGTTAGTGTATCAGATGGATGTGAAGAGTGCTTTCCTACATGATGATCTTTAGGAGGAGATCTATATGGAGCAGCCACCAAGCTTTGTGCAGGACCTTTCACTTATTTGCAAGCTTCAACGTTCATTGTATGGTCTCAAACAAGACCCTTGGGCTTGGTATGAGATGATGGATAGTTTTTTGATTGCTTCTGGATTCACTAGATGTCACTCTGACCCTTCAGTTTACATTCAGAGGCATGGAGGGGATCTTATCATTCTTGTTTTCTACGTGGATGACTTGATTCTCACCGAGAGTTCTTCTACAATGATTGAGGATACTCAGAGAAATTTGACAAAGTGGTTTGATATGACTAACCTTGGTCCTTTCCATTTCTTTCTTGGTCTTCAAATTCATCAATCTTCTGTAGGTATTTCTATTTTCCAGCAAAAGTATGCTCTTGATTTGCTTCAAATATTTGGGATGGTTGATTGTAAGCCATACCCTACTCCTTTTTCAGTTTGGTGTTGTGTTTTCTTCCAGTTGCAGTACTCTATCAGTGGATGCTACATTGTATTGGCAGTTGGTTGACAACCTTTTGTACTTGACACAAAGTCATCCTAATATTTCCTTTGTAGTTGGTCTTGTATCTCGTTTCTCTCAAGATCCTCATGAGAGTCATTGGAAGGAAACCAAACATATCCTGCGGTACATTCAAGGCACTACTCAGTTTGACATTCATTACATATTAGGTGCTACTCAAATTTTGGGCTTCACTAACTCAAATTGGGTTGGTAGAGTTGATGATCGAAATTCTACTTTTGGCTTTGTCTTTTATCTTGGTTTTGTCTCAATTGCATGGTCTTTCAAGAAGCAAACTACTATTGCATTATCATTGACTGAGGTTGAGTATCGAGGTGTTGTTTTGGCTAGTTAGGAGGCTCTGTGACTTTGACAATTGATGGTTGAGTTTTTCTTTCATGTTGATCATCCTACTACTCTTTGGTGTGATAATTAGAGTGGTATACATATTTCTCACAACCTAGTGTCCAGAACATTAGCATACTAAGAATATTGAGATCCACATACATTTCATTTGACAACTCATTCAACAAGGTGTTTTGAGTTTGGAGTATTTTCCTATGGAGCAACAAGTTGCAGCCATCTTCACTAAACCTTTGACATCTCCTTGCTATCTTTTGTTGAGATCGATGCTTGGGTGAAGCAAGTTGTCCATGGGGGTTTTGATGAGTCCTCCTTCTTTTTCTTTTTTCTATTTTCTCTCTTTTGGAGAGAAGTTTTCTCCCATAGGGTTTTTCTCCTTTTCTCTAATTGTTAGAGCTTTCTTTTTTGCATTGTAGTTGTGCATGGGTACCTAACATGGCCTTGTTGTCAGGACCCATATTGCATCTCATTTTTAATTTTAGTTTCCCTAAGTTGCACTTAAGGGAGGGTGTTAGTGTGAATGGCCTTTTACTATTTGTGTTCTCTTAAGTTAACTTAGGAACGCCAATATTAATTATTGGTGGTTATCCATTTAATAAATTGTAACTATATTTTTATTGTTTATATCGGTTATCTTCCCCACTCTGGCCTTCTCGTACCTTTATAAGGCATGCTTTGTACATTATTTTTCATCTCAATTCATTGTTCTTCACTTTTGGTGAAATAGCCTCTTTGTGTTGCTTCTCTTTTTGTGGAGGTGGTTTTTTGTTCTATAGATATTCTTGGAAGCCTACTTAGACATATTCACTCAATAGATCAACTAAGGGCATGACAATTTTTTAGCATCCTCCTCTTAATTCTTTCAAATTCTTCCAAGTCCTTAATTTTGTTGATTTTTTTGATCCAATACCTAGGAAACATTATAACACAAAGCACACCTAGGCTCTAGCTAAATTTGGTGAAGACAAGTTTCAATTAAGTAATCACACTAAGAAGAGCATGTGGTACGACATGGATATTTCTAGAAGTATCTCATGGTAGGGACACATGTCATCATTAAGACAACTCCAAAGAAGCCACATGATAACACTTTTAATATGCTCTAAGAGAATTCAAACTCAAATCCATGCAAAATTCTCACAAATCCAAAACTAAAATCTAAATAGATAGCAACACACAATTAATGAAAAAAAATCAAGACCCTTTTGATCAACATTATGGTCCTACTAGTAGATTTTCGAAGTTTAATCAAGGTAGGTCATGGAACTAAAAGTTGTCTAAAATGTTGGCCAAATCTCAAATCTTTTTCAAGTTATAGAAATTTAAAGTGTCCACTCTTAGGTTGACATGTGGAAGAATAGGACCAAGTCTTGAAATAGAATAAAGAAATACAATTTGATTCTTTGTCGTCAAGAAATTAGAGAGGTGATAAAGCAGGATTGTGAAAGGATTTTTGAACTCCCAATAAAATTTGACCTATGCATACAAAGAAATGTCACAATAGGTTTTATTCATTAGTTCAGAAAATGATTTATGTTGCAATAACAAAATATTCTATGGTCTCACTACTGAGGGTGGGGACATGTCTTCCTGCAACATTAAAAATGAGCGCCTTGTTAATGGTGTGAGGAGAAACTATCATGTGCCTAAATGTTGAAGCTTTTTCTGTTTCTTGTGGTTTTGAGATCGAGTCTGATGGGAACTATCTGCCTTTAGTTGAGAATAGACTTGAGCTAACTGAATGGTCTATACATGGATTTTTTTCTTCTATAAAACCTTAAACAAAGAAATATCTTTTTCTTTCTTTCTTTTAGTTAAATTTCAAAGTTATTTTTGTCTTTTGATTAAAGAGAGGCATTATGATTAATAAGTATCTGGTAAGAAAAATTGAGATTGGTTTCAAAAAAATCCATCATAATCATATTTTCAATATTTTTATCTTTTTCCTCTCTTATAAACTCCTTGAAAATCTATAAGTAGACAACCATTTAATCCCATAGAGTATCTTACGAACTAGGACATTGTGTCTACAAGTTGTTCCATGCTTGATATTTATATGAGCATAGATTTTATACTGAAATATGAATCTAAATATCAATTGTCAACATAATCAAGATTTAAGAGTTACAAAATATGGAAAACCATAACAATAGCTAGGCATATTTGTAACTTTGCAACTTCTAAGACACGTACATAAGTTTGTTACTTGACAAAAGATTGTTAAAACATAAGAATAATTTCATAATAACATAATTACATAATTATATATTTATATAATTTATTTATTTATTTTTCACTTAGAAAACTTTGAGAATAACAATTTGAAATATTGTATCTTAATTTTGAAGCAGAAAGTATGAAGTATTTCCCCCAAGAGTTGGACCTACCTCCTTAAAATATGATCTAATATCACCAAACTTAACAACTTTATATTTCTGTGGGTGTTCTTCATCTATCAACTCTTCTGGAGCTCGAATCTCTATTTCATCTACAACACTCAAAAAGAATGCCATAGACAATCGTCCCTGATTCTTTTTCAAGCCTTCATACACCACACGATGTTCTGAGCTACGATATCTACCATTATTCCACAACTGCCAAGTAACAGATGAAATCCATTTGATCCAAATATTAGATTGGAAACACGTCACAAAATATTTGACGTGTCAATAATCTCTATAGACTATTTTACTGTTGGAAATGTTTTAAAACCTTTACAGCCGATACCATACATACTATGAACAAAATAAAGGTTTCATTTAGGGCAAACTAATTTTCGTTTCACCTGTAAGCAGTCACCAAGGTTGACAACGAGGGCTCCTGGCAAAGGCTTACTATTAATCCACTCGCCTTCTTGTGTTCGGATCTGAAGACCTCCTACGTTATCCTCATACAAGATCGTAACACAACCATAATCTGTATGAGCTTTAGCGATGTTCTGGACACTTTGGTTTTCTTCTTGGTCTTTTGTGTTGTAATAGTAGTTCATACGTAGCAAATCTTGTAGGGAAGCCCCAAAGGGATCTGAGTTGTAGTGCTTGGAAACATCCAGGCCTAGACTAAGTATAACGAGTTTTAAGATTCTATGTGCTACCTCTCTCATCTGGGAATTGTATTTGTGTACCGTTTGTCTGCATCGCACCATTATAACAACCAGTGAGACTATAATATGCATGTACATTGTACACACCACTTTCTATTTAAAAGTTTAAAAACCTGCAAATAATAAGTCAATGATAATTTTACATTTCAAATTTCGTTCATCATCAGTCCTCTGCATTTACCCCTTATGAATAGAAGACAGCCTATATGAATGAAGATTATAGTGATGTGGATCAGAAACCCTCATACAGATTACTGTTCTATTTATAACAACCAGTGAGAATATATGCCATTCTACTTATTAAACGTTTCATATTTCATCTACACCCAAAATACAGATCCAAACACATTAAATTTATTAATCAAGTAAGCAAGCAAAATAAAAAGTGAAGATAGAAAAAATGGCAGAAAAAAAAAACCCACAGGAAATCGTTGTTTCCCTGAGGCCATAGTTTAGCAGAGATCTGGTCGACTGAATTGGGTAGAACACTGTCACCAGGGAAAATCATTCTCTCAGGCATTGAATCTTTCCCACCTGCCCCTGCCTCTGGTGGGCAAAAACCACCATAAAACATGGGGAAAATGACTCTCATCTTTTCCTCCTCTGGCAAAGAAAACATTGTTGACCATCTCTTGTGTTGGCAAAATGCATTGGAAAACTACGTGGCAAAAACAAAAATAAAATCAACCTGCATATGCTTTGAAATTTGTGAATACGGCACAGTTTAATTAAAGGCTATTTTAAAAGAGAAGAGAATGTTTGGCGGCATCATAAATTAAAGACGGGACTGCATTTCGCCATCTGTCCATTTTGTATGGCGGACTTCAAAATGAATGAAAAAGACTTAAGGTTGTGGGCAGTTTGTAATCCAAAGCAATTTCATTATTTTGTATTAACTCCTGGTGCATGGAATACTTCGTCAGTTTCAGCAAGGTGTCTGTTTGTTTTTTTTTTGGGTTTTTAGTATGTTGATATACAGTGCATGAGGATTCTATTGCTACTAGTTTTAATGGCATTTGACTTCTCTTTTGATGATTGTTTGATGGGTTTGATCGCTGCCTTGGAGTCCTTCTCTGCATACAAAGATTGTTCATAACACAAATCTTGGTCATTGCATTCAGCATGAGGAACTGGGCAGAATCTCAAAACCAAAAGGGCATCACAGGTATTCTTTGTAAGTGTAGGTATGTCTGTTTGACATTGCAAAATAAAAAGAAATTTGATTAGTTCTATCCTATGACAGAGCACAAGTGAAACTTGTTTGAAAATGTTTGAAGAGGCATTTTTTTTTTTAATATGCATGAACAGTCACTATAGCATTTCTCTTGAAGACTGAATAAATTTTTGTGGGTATTAAACCCAGAATACTATATGCACTACTTTTGTACAAAACAAAAGAAAAGTTGATAGGAAGTTTCAGTTGTATAATATTTGGTTGCAAAATGGCATTTTGCAAAACTATTCTTGAGGATCTCAAACTCGAAATATGCTTGCTCAGTTTGGAAGCTTATAATGATTGTCAGTTTTTTTTTGAGACAGAAACAATTCCGTAACTGAAACTGTTTTTTGAAGTTAGTTTCTCAAACAACTGTTTAAAAGAAGTTTTGAACAATTCTAACTGGTTCAGTTAGATTCGTGTAACTTATCAAAGTTGAATTTCATATCTATATATATAGATCTATTGTAATCTTCAAAGAGTGTGTGAAAAAGATATATGTATTCATCTGAGGATGAGAAGTTTGAAAGTTTTATCACAAACTTGTGTACATATATAAATGACATATACACATTTGTATATGTATATGAGATGTATTTACAGAATTAAAAAGGATTAAACTCTCTGAGCAGTAGTTGCTGCTGATTGTAAAGAGTTGGAAATCAATAAAGGATACAGGTTTATGGAGTGGTTTTTCTCCCTATGACGAAACCGTGAGGTTTTGGAGGGTTTTCCACTCGGCACAAATTTGGTGTCTCTTCATTTTGTGAGTTATCATTACTTTATGTTCATGGTGAATGTTTACATTTTTCCAGCATAGTTTGAATATATTCAGTTATGGATTGTTAATTGCAAGAATTGTAATCAATTTTGAAATAAGTTAATAGTGTTCTGATTCACCCCCCCCTCTCAGAACCTTGGTACTTCCAACAAGTGGTATCAGAGCGTAGGATTCCCTTTAGGAATTGATCCCGGGATATTGGAAGTTATGGCACAGTCTGAAGGAGCTTTCCTTAATAGGGCACCTTTATTTGATGGAAATGATTATGTTTTCTGGAAAGTTAAAATGGAAGCATTTATACATTCCCTAGATGTAAGGATGTGGGATGTAGTAACAACAAAATACACTGTTCCAGCGTCAGTCCCTACTGATGCTAATGAGAAACTAAAATTTGAGTTGGATAAGAAGGCTAGATATGCTCTTCTCTGTGGTCTTACTAGAGATGTCTTTGCCAAAGTCATTTATTGCAAATCTGCAAATGATATATGGGTAAAACTTGAAACTATCTATCAAGGAGATGACAAAGTAAAAGAGTCTAAATTGATTACTCTTAAAACTCAGTTTGACAATCTGAAAATGAGTGAGGATGAAACTATTGCTGCATATTTTTTAAGAGTTGAGGAAGTTGTGAATGCCAGGAAGGGTCTAGGTGAAGACATAGAAGAACATGATGTTGTTTCAAAGGTCATTAGGTCAGTACTACCTAAATTTGAAACAAAAATTTCTACATTAGAAGAAAAGAAAAGTTTTTCAAAAATGACTTTACATCAACTTCAAGGAACTCTAACTGCATATGAAATGAGAATTAGCAATCAAGCTAGTTCTTCATCAAAAGAATCAGCCTTTAAGGCTGAAAAGAATGATGAGAGTGATTCAGATCTAACTGATGCTTTAGAAGCATTACTGGTTAAAAGAATGACAAAGAAATATAAAGGAAAACCTAAATGCTTCAGCTGTGGTCAATTAGGACACTTTGCTGCTAGATGCCCAAATATTGAATTTGACGATTGTGATGAGAAATCTGAGAAGTTTTCTAGAAAGAAGCCTTGGAATCAGAATAAAAGGTTTAAGGATTTCAAAAAGAAAAGTCTTCTTTCAAAAGAAGATCCAAATGAAGAATCCAGTGATGCAGATGAAGAAGGGGAAAAGTTGTTCATGGCTGAAATAATACATACTCCTAAATCTGAATCAAATGAGCCTGAATCCTCATCTGATTTAGATATAGAAGTAGATCTTGAAGAAGAACTTCTAAAATCCCTGCAAGAAATTAAAAGGTTAAAAAGGTCAGTTGCAAATCATGAGACTGAAAATCAAAAACTTCAAGATGAGTTAATAAAAGCAAATTTAATTATAGAAAGTCAAAAACTCTTACTTGAAGAAAAGGATAAAAAACTGAACATCTTGCAATGTTCATCTGAAGAATCTACTAGTCAGAAAACAAAGTTTTTTTTCAATGGATATTGTTTCAACTGTAATATTTTTGGGCACAAAGCAATCTTTTGTAAAAATAGCACTAGTCAAGGCAAAAGAAAAGTTATTAGATGTTTCAAATGTTTTTACTATGGTCATTATGCAAATCAGTGTAAATTAAATTTGAGACCTAAACAAATATGGAAACAAGTAAGGACAAATGAAAAGTCCTTAATCGTTGAAACAGTCTTATTTGCTCAGAAATCTGCAACATGGGTATTGGATAGTGGCTGTTCTCACCATATGACTGGATGCAAGAACAAATTCAAAACCTTAGAAAACTTTGATGGAGGATTTGTACGTTTTGGTGATAACTCAGGAGCTTATATAACAGGAAAAGGCTCAATAATCTTAAACAATGATACACCAATACATGATGTATACTTTGTTGAAGGGTTGAAACATAACCTTTTAAGTGTCAGTCAGATATGTGATAATGGATATTCTATCTCTTTTAATGCAAAAGAATGTTATATTAAAAATGGGAAAGATAGAGTCATTGCCAGTGGGTTAAGAACAAATGGCAATCTGTATAATCTGATAGATTCGACTATTCAAGAAACTTCTTTGGTCAATACCTGCTTTATGAGTCAAGTGGAAGAAAATTGGCTATGGCACAAAAGACTGGGACATTTGAACTTTGATAATCTTGCTAGAATCAGCAAGAACAAAAAGGTCAGGGGACTACCGCAAATAACTAAACCTGCATCTATTTGTGAAGAGTGTATTAAAGGCAAGCAAACAAGAGTTTCTTTTAAAATAAAAGAATATTTGTCAAATAGACCACTTGAACTAGTACATACTGATTTATGTGGTCCAACCAAAACAGCCTCATTAAATGATGAAAGATATTTCATGTTGTTCATAGATGATTATTCAAGAATGGTTTGGGTAACATTTCTGAAACATAAATCAGAAGCCTTTGAACGTTTCAAAATTTTCAGAAAGATGGTAGAAAGAGAAACTGATTTAAAACTGAAATGCTTAAGATCAGATAGGGGAGGAGATTTCACTTCTCAAGAATTTATTGAGTATTGTGAAAAACGAGGTATAAAAAGACAATACTCTACTGCTAGGACACCACAGCAAAATGGTGTTGTAGAGAGAAAAAATAGAACTGTCAAGGAAATGGCTAGGACCATGTTGAATGAAGCAAAGTTGCCTGACAAGTTCTGGAAAGAAGCTGTTCATACAGCTGTCTATATCTTAAATAGAGCACAAATCAGAATTAGAACAGCTTATACTCCATATGAATTATGGTATGGGAAAACAGCAAATGTCAAGAACTTTAAAATATTTGGTTGCAAATGTTTTATCAGAAAGAATGATGATTCTCTAGAAAACTTTAACTCAAGGTCTGATGAAGGGATTTTTCTTGGGTACTCTACACATAGCAAAGCATATAAATGCTATAATAAAAGGCTGAACAAAATTGTAGAGGCTATAAATGTCATGTTTGATGAAACATCTGTATGCTGTAATGACAAAGAAGAACATGAAGGTTTATCCTTTCAAGAGTCAAAAAGTTTACATAATGAGAATTGTGAAAATGATAAAGTTGAAACTGATGATGAAGATGAACTTGCAGGAAATTGTTCCAATCCTAAAATAACTAGTGATGGATCAAAGTTAAAAACATCTTCTAGAATAATAGCTAAGAGACATCCTGAGTCTCAAGTTATTGGAGATATTGATAAGGGAATTTTAACTAGAAGGAAAGCCAAAATAGGAGAACAAGTAAATATTGCTGAACAATTTTGTTTGATAGCAGATTTTGAACCAAAGAATGTAACTGAAGCCCTATCAAATCCCAGTTGGCAAAATGCTATGCAGGATGAAATAAATCAGATAGAGAAAAACAAGACTTGGGAACTTGTTCCCAGGCCTAATGATAAAAATGTTATTGGTGGAAAATGGATATTCCGCAATAAACTGAATGAGGAAGGGGAAGTGATCAGGAATAAAGCCAGGTTTGTTTGCAAAGGATATGCACAACAAGAAGGAATTGATTTTGGTGAAACCTTTGCACCAGTTGCAAGGATGGAATCAATCAGAATCTTTCTTGCATATGCCACTCATAAAAATTTCACTATTTACCAAATGGATGTCAAAACTGCCTTCTTAAATGGGTACCTTGAGGAGGAAGTTTATATGGAACAGCCAGAAGGTTTCGAATCTTCTGACAAGCCTGATTATGTTCTTCATCTCAAAAAAGCCTTGTATGGTTTAAAACAAGCTCCTCGAGCTTGGTATTCCAGATTGGATAAACATCTAATTGCAAATGGATTCATTAAAGGAAATGTGGACAACACATTGTACACAAAAATGGACAATGAAAATTTATTGGCTGTTGAAATATATGTAGATGATATTATTTTTGGTTCTACTAATGATCATTTAGCACAAACTTTTTCAGGAATCATGGAATCTGAATTTGAGATGTCTATGCTAGGACCTTTGACATTTTTCTTGGGAATTCAAGTCTCTCAGCTTGAACATGGTTTGTTTATCTCTCAGCTGAAATATGCTAAGGAAATGCTTAAAAGGTTTCAAATGGATACTTGTAATCCAGTTGGCACACCAATGGAAACTGGATGTAAGTTGATGAAAATTGATGAATCTCCTCTTGTTGATCAAAGGGAGTATCGGTCTATGATAGGGAGTCTTTTATATCTTACTGCTTCTAGACCAGATATAATGCACTCTGTATGTCAAGTTGCTAGATATCAAGCAGCTCCTCATCAATCTCATCTCAATGCTGTTCACCGTATCTTTAAATACTTACAAGGTACTTTGGATTATGGTTTGTGGTATCCCAAAAATGATGATTTTACTCTGATTGGTTATACAGATGCTGATTGGGGTGGATGTAAAGATGATCACCGAAGTACTAGTGGTGCTGCATTCTTCTTAGGTGATCGGTTAGTTGCTTGGCACAGTAACAAACAAGAATGTGTCACTATCTCTACTGCTGAATCTGAAATTATTGTTGCAACAGCATGTTGTACTCAATTACTTTGGATGTCTTATCAGCTTTCAGATTTGGGTATTCATGTTCAAAAACCTATGACGATCCTTTGTGACAATACTAGTGCTATCCAGATTTCTAAAAACCCTGTTATGCATTCTAGAACTAAGCATGTTGCCATCAGATTGCAGTTTATTCGAGAACATGTGTCATCAAATGAGGTCACTCTCATTCATGTACCTTCTAAAATACAAGTTGCTGATATTTTTACCAAAGCTCTACCTAGGGAATTGTTTGAACAGTTAAGAAATCGATTGGGAGTCTTCTCTCAATCCATGCTGGAATAATATTTTTTACTCTTCAATATTATGTGTTAGGTTTCTGCTCCTTTCACAGAAAGCATTCATGCAAAGCAGATGGTTAGATTTTTGATGCATAAATTTTGGGGGAGTAATCAGCATTTAACAGAGGGTTTTCACAGGTTAATCCACAGGTTTGGTTCACTGGTCAGGTTTGGTTCTTGCATTTCACAGATTTGGATCACAGGTTTGGTTCACTGGTCAGGTTTGGTTCTTGCATTTCACAGATTTGGATCACAGGTTTCAATCATAGGTTAATCATGCATTTCACCGATTGGATTGGATCATAGGTTAATCATGCATTTCACAGATTGGAGAATTGATTTCTCAGATTGATTTATCAGCTTTTGGTTGATTCTGGTTAGTTGGTCTGATGATTAGCATTTCATGGTAAATCAGCATTGTAATTCTGTTCATTATCTTGTATATATGAGATGGTGAAAAATTTTGCATCAAAAATGGGGGAGATTGTTGACCATCTCTTGTGTTGGAAAAATGCATTGGCAAACTACGTGGCAAAAACAAAGATAAAATCAACCTGCATATGCTTTGAAATTTGTGAATACGGCACAGTTTAATTAAAGGTTGTTTTAAAAGAGAAGAGAATGTTTGGCGGCATCATAAATTAAAGACGGGACTGCATTTCGCCATTTGTCCATTTTGTATGGCGGACTTCAAAATGAATGAAAAAGACTTAAGGTTGTGGGCAGTTTGTAATCCAAAGCAATTTCATTATTTTGTATTAACTCCTGGTGCATGGAATACTTCGTCAGTTTCAGCAAGGTGTCTGTTTGTTTTTTTTTGGGTTTTTAGTATGTTGATATACAGTGCATGAGGATTCTATTGCTACTAGTTTTAATGGCATCTGACTTCTCTTTTGATGATTGTTTGATGGGTTTGATCGCTGCCTTGGAGTCCTTCTCTGCATACAAAGATTGTTCATAACACAAATCTTGGTCATTGCATTCAGCATGAGGAACTGGGCACAATCTCAAAACCAAAAGGGCATCACAGGTATTCTTTGTAAGTGCAGGTATGTCTATTTGACATTGCAAAATAAAAAGAAATTTGATTAGTTCTATCCTATGACAGAGCACAAGTGAAACTTATTTGAAAATGTTTGAAGAGGCATTTTTTTTTTTTAATATGCATGAACAGTCACTATAGCATTTCTCTTGAAGACTGAATAAATTTTTGTGGGTATTAAACCCAGAATACTATATGCACTACTTTTGTACAAAACAAAAGAAAAGTTGACAGGCAGTTTCAGTTGTATAATATTTGGTTGCAAAATGGCATTTTGCAAAACTATTCTTGAGGATCTCAAACTCGAAATATGCTTGCTCAGTTTGGAAGCTTATAATGATTGTCAGTTTTTTTTTGAGACAGAAACAATTCCGTAACTGAAACTGTTTTTTGAAGTTAGTTTCTCAAACAACTGTTTAAAAGAAGTTTTGAACAACCCTAACTGGTTCAGTTAGATTCGTGTAACTTATCAAAGTTGAATTTCATATCTATATATATAGATCTATTGTAATCTTCAAAGAGTGTGTGAAAAAGATATATGTATTCATCTGAGGATGAGAAGTTTGAAAGTTTTATCACAAACTTGTGTACATATATAAATGACATATACACATTTGTATATGTATATGAGATGTATTTACAGAATTAAAAAGGATTAAACTCTTTGAGTAGTAGTTGCTGCTGATTGTAAAGAGTTGGAAATCAATAAAGGATACAGGTTTATGGAGTGGTTTTTCTCCCTATGACGAAACCGTGAGGTTTTGGAGGGTTTTCCACTCGGCACAAATTTGGTGTCTCTTCATTTTGTGAGTTATCATTACTTTATGTTCATGGTGAATGTTTACATTTTTCCAGCATAGTTTGAATATATTCAGTTATGGATTGTTAATTGCAAGAATTGTAATCAATTTTGAAATAAGTTAATAGTGTTCTGATTCACCCCCCCCTCTCAGAACCTTGGTACTTCCAACAAACATATCTCGGGCAATTCTGTTAGTCTTCTGAATAAGAGCTGAGTCCACTCCATGGTTTACAATATGGAAGAAACCAAGCTTCTGGCAAGCCTCTCTCAGTTTTTTTAACTCATCATTTCCTTCCAAATAGAGATCTTCTTTCTCTCCAAATGTTAAGGGAAGGAGAGAAAGATCAACGACTGCAAGATCAGAAGCCATGATCACTTTTCTGATCTAAGCTTTGCAGTCTTGTAAGTTCAATGTGACTATGCTTGCACGTTCAATGACCGAAAGAGCTCGTGCTTATCTAGAATTTTTTGTAGCTAACCCACTACACGTTAGCTCTTTATTTGGATATTATTTTTTTAGTTGAGTGCTTCTTATTTTAACTCTTGTTGCATAGTAGTGGCTGACACGATTTCCTTTGTATAACTGAAATTTGGTCAAATAGGCGTGGATTCATTTTAAAAGAAAATCTAAAATCAGAGATCGTATTGTGTTGCAAAATTCACGTGAAGAATATGGGATTGAATCTTTAGGAACTCCTCCTTCCCTCGTAGTTACCAATTTAAAATATTTTTCCACACTAACTTATTCCACACGCATTTTGGGAAACAAATAAAAATTCTTGTACGATTCACTCTCTTTATTAAAAGCGTTGATATTGTGCTTGATTCGCGAACTGAATGTATTCTAAGGCAAGGAAACAATGACCACCGCAAAAAAGTTAATAAATATGTAAGCTCACCAATTTCGAAGAGTTTGGCTTATTACTCTCCGAGGCAGCTGGCTTCTTCCCAAATTTGAAGCCTTTAACAGATTAAATAAGCAATATTAAAATAGGAAGTAGATGTTGGGATGTGTGAGAATTTTCTGTATAGTAGCTTTTAAAATCGTAGAATTTTTTATTGGTATCATTTTGGATTTGATTGAATAGAGTAGTTGTTGAATAGTCTTTTCAGAGTTTTTAAGTTATTGTATAAATAATGTAATCAATCTGAATAATTCCTAGATTATTATGCAATAAAATAAACGAATCCACCCATCCATATTAGTTGTGGAATTCTTTATTATTATTTTTATATTTGATTTTCAAACCAATAATAATATCAAAGTAGGTATAGATAAAAAGATATAAGAATTGCAACAAATGATATTTACAACTTTTAGTGTTAAAATTTATATATTGGTGCTAGTCACAGTAGTGTTTGATGTGAATATTTTGTACTTCATTTGAGCATTGCATTTTATCTTTGAAAATATTGAAATTTTCTTAGGGCATTGGAATAACATTTTTACATACGGTCAGATAAAAGCATTGAAAATGTAACAAAAGGAGTTGAAAGCCAACAAAAGGTATTGAATATCTTAACTTCACTAAGTTGCAGATATTTATAGAAATATATGTTACTAGAACTATATTGTATGTTAGGAGATCAATGTGGTTGCATACCTATCTGTGTTTGTAATTCTATTGTCATATCAATCATATCACTAAATCAAGAAACATACATTACTAGCTATTGAGGAGTGTCTATGTTCCAAAAGTTGGTGTGACTGTTGTATGCTTGCAATATCATGCATGCATCTATTTACTATAACAGGGGTGATTCGAAAGTCTATACTGAAATGTTTCAATTTTGTGTAGGTTTAGTGATCCTCAGGTCTCTTGTCTGGAGGTGTCGTGGGCTTTGCAATTTCAAAGGAAAGTATGCCTACACTTTCTCTATCATGTTCCATTGTTTTCAAGATATATGCTCAGCATGCAAAAAGTTTGGAATGATAGAGGGTTCATTGTGTTTGTTTGTCAATCATGTTGTGTTCCAGAATAGTGCGACAATGGCTAGTACCATGTGATATTCAAATCTAGTGTGTGGTGTTGAGATAGGACCTAATTAAGGTTCATGTGGTAGTGCATGACATCATCTTCTTTTGGCAGTAACATAATTTGTTTTTGGACTGACTTGTTACACAATTCATGTAATTTAAATATAGGTCTACCTCATACCATCCTAGTTATTTGTGGATCCTTGGCCGACATAGAAGAGTGATAATGCAATGTCATGTATATATTCCTCAGTTGTGCAGATGTACAATGTGAAGTATATTGGCTACAAAGAGTAAATTGAAGAGAAGGTGGTGAATAAGAGGGAGAGTTGCATCTCAAAGTATGCACCATTATCAAAAGACCATCTGAAAAGTGGAAGAGTTTCTTAAGTAACTCTTGCATGTGTATAAGATGTATTTTGTTGTATAGAAGATCCACGAGCTTTATCTATGTATTTTGGTAGAATTGATGTCTACTTGTAGAGCTGGTGCTTAGTTCATTATATTGGGGATTGGTGTCTCCAGTAGGTCGGCACCTATGAATACATTATGGGATTGGTGTCTTCGGTAGGTTGGCGCCTACTTAATGTTGTAAAATTCACTTGTATATTTTTGCTTTGTGAGGTTGGATTTGGACACTAGATCCAAGTAGCTATTCTCACCATGGTTTTCCCTATCTTGGGTTTCCACATATATCTGGGATTCAATCGTGTGAATATGTGCTCAATGCTTGATTAATAGTAATGAAGATTCAAGTTGCATGATCTGATATTTTGAGTTGAAGTTAAGAGTTTTGAATTGATTAGATCTACTGATTCACCCCCCTCTAAGTAGATTGTGCGCCCTTCATGTAGTTGGTCCACTTGTTTAGATTTATAGGGTTGCATAAAAAAATTTATCAGAATTGAGCCTCAAAATATATTATTTTTCTTCAAACTAATAACTTTATATACTTTTACCATATTCAAGTTTTAATTTATTAAATTTATACATTGAATCAACCTCTAAGTGTTGAAAAAATTACTCCTATAAACCACTCTATTCACTCAAATAGATTAAATTCTCTTGCAAGTAGGGGAAGATATTCCAAAAACATATACACATGATGTCTATTGTAACCTAATTTGGTTATCTTTTTTATTTTAAATTAATACTAGAAATCAATGCAAACTCAACTAAGTCATCATCATAATTTTCATTCAATTCCTAGCCATCTCCTCTATATTTAGCAAAACAATCACCTACCTATTTTTTCCTTTAAATGCTTCCTTTAGAAAATTTTAGACTTTATACATTTTATTCAATGACTAGGAAATTGCAGTATTAATTAATTAGTTTTAACTATGCCCATTAGTCAATTGCTGATATTAATTTCCTTTTAGATCAATGACTTTGATAAATTAATGGGCCTTTAAAATTCTTGTTGATGTCTTTTAGGGATAAATAAAAAAATACCACCTATATTTACTCAATGGATCAACCAATGGCATGGCATTTTTTTAACATCCTTACCTTGATTCTTTCAAACTCTTGCAAGTCCTTAATTTGTGTTGAATTTTTTGATCCAATATCTAGGAAACATTATAATACAAAGCAAACCTAGACTATACCTAAATTTGGTGAAGACAAGTTTCAATTGGATAATCACACTAAGAAGAGCATGTGTTTCTAGAAGCATCTTATGAAAGAGATGTATGTCATTATTAAGACAACTTCAAAGAAGCCAATGATGACACTTTTAACATTCTCTTTGAAAATTCAAACTCAAATCTATACAAAATTTCCACAAATCCAAAACTAAAATCTAAATAAATAGCAACACACAATATATGAAAAGAAATCAAGTAAAGACCCTTTTGATAAACATTATAGTTCTACCACTGAGTCTTCAGAATTTGATTGAGCTAAGTCATGGAACTAAAATTTGTCTAAAATGTTGGCATGCATATATTTCTGATAATTTGGAGATCTCAAATATTTTTGAGATTCGACTGTTGGGTTGGGGTGTGGAAGAACATCCCAAATCTAGAGGAATGTAGACTTGAAAGAGAATAAAGCAATACTATTTTGATTCTAATTCTTCAGGGAATTGGAGAGGTGATAAAATAGGATCGTGAAAAGACATTTAAACTCCCAATAACATTTGACCTATGCATACAAAGAAATGTCACATTAGGTTTCGTTCATTCGTTGAGGGAAATGATTTTGATGGCAGTAACAAAATATTCCACGGTCTCCCTACTAAGGGTGGGGACATGTATTCCTATAGCACAAAAAACGAGGGCCTTGTTAATGGCGTCAGAAGAAATCTGAAGGAGGAAACTGGCGTGGGCCTAAACACTGAAATTTTTTTTGTTTCTTGTGGTTTCGAGATCGAGTCCGATGGGAACTATTCGCCTTCAGTTGAGAATAGCCTTGGGCTAACTGAATGGTCTATAAATGGGGTTTTCCCTTATGTCTAAAACCTGAAACAAAGGTATTTCTTTAATGATCAGATGTTCAACTCTGTGTATGAGTTCTTTCTTTCTTTTAGCGAAACACATTCAAAAGTTATTTTAATGTTTTGATTATTAAGCTTCTGTTAATCAAAATTAAGATTGACTTCAAATTAATTCAAGATTTTTAATTGTAGAAATATTTTAATCAATCTTAAAAAAAAATCCATCTTAGTCATATCTTTAATATTTTATTTTCATGTATTTATTTCTTTCTTTTTTTCTTATATAAAACTAAATTAATAAAAACTCTTTGAAAATCTATAAACAAACAACCTTTTAATCCCATAGAATATTTTACAAATTAGGACATCATGTCTACAAGATGTTCCTTGCTTGATATTTATATGAGCATAGATTTTATATTGAGATATAAATCTATATAATATTTATTTACATAATCAAAATTAAGAATTACAAAATAAGAAAAATAATAAAAGTAGCTAGACATATTTGTAACTTTGCAACTTCTAAGACACAAATATATAAGTTTCTTGCATGACAAAAGATTGTTAAAACATAAAAATAATTTCATAATAACATAATCACATAATTATATATTATATAATTTATTTATTTAATCTTCACTTAAAAAACTTTGTACATATCAGAATAACAATTTGATATATTGTACCTTTACTTTAAAGCAGAAAGTAAGAAGAAATTCCTCCAAGTGTTGGACCTGCCTGCTTGAAATATGATCTAATATCACCAAACTTAACAACTTTATATTTTTGTGGGTGTTCTTCATCTATCAACTCTTTTGGAGCTCGAATCTCTGCTTCATCTACAACACTCAAAAAGAATGCCATAGACAATCGTCCTTGATTCTTTTTCAAACCTTCATACACCACACGATGTTCTGAGCTACGATATCTACCATTATTCCACATCTGCCAAGTAACAGATAGAAATCCATTTGATCTAAATGTTAGATTGGAAACAAATAATCTCTATAGAGTTTTTTACTGTTAGAAATGTTTAAAAACTTTTACAACCAATACCATTCATACTATGAACAAAATAAAGGTTTCATTTAGTGCAGACTATTTTTTCTTTCACCTGAAAGCAGTCGCCAAGGTTGACAACGAGGGCTCCTGGCAGAGGCTTACTATTAATCCAATCGCCTTCTTTTGTTCGGATCTGGAGACCTCCTACGTTATCCTCATACAAGATTGTGACACAAACATGATCTGTATGAGCTTTAGAGATGTTCTGGACACTTTGGTTTTCTTCTTGGTCTTCTGAGTTGTAATAGTAGTTCATACGTAGCACACCTTGTAGGGAAGCCCCAAAAGGATTTGAGTTATAGTGTTTCGAAACATCCAGGCCCAAACTAAGTATAACGAGTTTTAAGATTCTCTGTGCTACCTCTCTCATCTGTGAATTGTATTTGTGCACCGTTTGCCTGCATCACCATTATAATAACAACCAGTGAGAATAAAAGAATAAGGTCTAATTATACATATATATGTACACACTACTTTCTATTTAAAAGTTTCAAAGCTTGCAAACAATAAGTCAATGATAATTTTACATTTCAAATTTCATTCATCATCAAGTTTGATTCTTCTGCATTTACCCTCATGAATAGAAGACAGCCTATGTGAATGAAGATTATAGTGATGTGAATCAGAAACCCTCAAACCGATTACTGTTCTATTTATAACAACCAGTGAGAATATATACCATTCTACTCAAACATTTCAGATTTCATCTACACCCAAAATACAGACCCAAAGTCAAACACATAAAATTTATTAATCAAGTAAGGAAACAAAATAAAAAGTAAAAATAGAAAAATAGGCAGAAAAGGAAACACCCACTGGAAATCGTTGTTTCCCTGAGGCCATAGTTTAGCAGAGATCTGATCAACTGAATTGGGTAGAACACTGTCACCAGGGAAAACCACACTCTCAGGCAGTGAATCTTTTCCACCTGCCCCTGCCTTCGGTGGGCAATAGCCAGTATTAAATATGGGGAAAATGGCTCTCAATTTTTCCTCCTCTGGCAAAGAAAACATATCTCGGGCAATACTGTCAGTCTTCTGAATAAGATCTGCGTCCACTCCATGGTTTACAATATGGAAGAAACCTATCTCCTTGCAAGCCTCTCTCAGTTTTTTTAACTAGCCATTTCCTTCAAAATATAGATCTTGTTTCTCTGTAAATGTGGAGGGAAGGAGAGAAAGATCGACGACTGGAAGATCAGAAACCATTATCACTTTTCTGATCTAAGCTTTTCAATCTTCTCAGGTCAATGCGACTATGCTTGCACGTTCAATGACCGGAAGAGCTCGTCTAACCCACAACACGTTAACTCTTTATTTGGATATTATTCTAATTGAGTGCATCTCGTCTTTTTGGATTTGACTGAGTAGAGGAGTTGTTGAATAGTTGATGCAGGTTTTATAAGCTGTCGTACAAATAATGTAATCAATATGAATAATCTTTACATTAGTGTACAGGGAATTAGATAATCTATCTATCCATGTTACTTGTGGAATTTTCTATTATTATTTTTATATTTGATTTTAAAATCTATAATATCAGAGTAGGTATAGATAAAAAGATAAAAGAATGACAATAAATGATAATTATAATTTTTAGTGTTTCAAAATTTTTGATATATTGGTGCTAGTCACAATAGTGTTTGATGTGAATATTTTGTATTTCATTTGAGCATTGACTTTTATCTTTCAAAACATTGAAATCTATTTAGGGCATTGGAACAATATTTTTACATAACAGATATAAAAATATTGAAAATGTAACAAAAGGTGTGGAACATCAACAAAAGGTATTAAATATCTTAACCTCAATTAGTTGAACAATTTATATTCATCCTTCAAGTCATTTATGCATTCCTAAAAATTACTCAACTTATTCAACTTAAATAAATTCTTCTCAAAAAAATTGAAAATCAGTCAAATATTAAATTTTGAATTTCTTGAAAATAAATTAAAATTTTATTCGTCTCAAATTTTCTTTCTAAACCCAAGTAATACCTAATATAACCTCTCTCATTTTTATGAGATATCTCTTCTTAAAACTGCACTACCCATGACCAAATTATTTACTTTATTTAGCACATACATCCTCTACTTTTATGTCTTAGAGTGGAGCCCATCCATTGGAGAAGCATCTATCATAAATTATCACCTTCCATCCACTTTTGTATGAACTTTGTCTAATAAATTTGAGTCTTCTCTTGCAAGAAAGGAGTAATAGCCATCCACCACCTGATTATAACGTTCATTCTTCTCCTTATTTCAATAACACAGAATTGTCCTCTTATCTCTCTAACAATGGTATACTTGCAAATCAAAGAAAGTGTGTTGAATTCCCTTGCAGGGCTCAAAGCTTCCTTTGCATGTTTTGATTCTCTCTAAAGACTAGAGTAGCGTGGGGCCCTTGCAAAGATTCACACAGTGATGATAAAAACTACTACATTTGTTGAAAAATATTACAATATTTGCATCGTACTACTTGCTAAGGTGTTTAAGAAATCAATCATATAATAAAAAAAACTAGTTCTGTGATTGAAATTTTTATTAATTAATAATTTATTAGAGTATCTAGGTTGAATATTTTATTAAAATAATTTAATATTTTATTTTTGTCTCTAGTTTGTTTGTTTCATTTGTGTTTAATTTTCTTGTCTTCCGTATAACACATATTATTCTACAAAGTTTGTTATTTTTTAATTTGGTATGAAATTTATCTTTGTTATCTATTTTATTATATTTTCTAAAATGCAACTTGTATGTATATATATTAGTTGATAAATATTGGTATTTATATATCACAACATTATTATCAAATGTATAATTTTATTGTTTACTGTTCATTTATCTTTACAGGAATAATATGTAAAATCCAATCACTATGATTCTACAAGGGAATTGATCATACCAAACTCAAAAAATAAAACAAAAAAGAAGCAACATACCACTTACCCAATGAAACTCCAATACAAATGAAATCAAAATTAAACTTGATAAATAAAATAAAATAGTCTCATAAACTCCTTACAAATAATGCAATATTCTACTCAAAAAAATACAAAACCACTTATAGTACATCTATCATGAGGACCAATTATTGGCATTGGTTGTTGTTGATGTCAACAATTGGAAATATTGTTGCACGCGTGTTTATGAGATTGTTGCACATGTATTTGGAATTGGTTTTCATTGATGTTGTGCTAACAGTGGATTTGTTGATGTTCATGGATTCTCATGGTTGGATGTCATGCCTTGTTTGATGACAAGTAGAGATGTATTGAGTATGGTTGTGATAACGTGGAAAATAGGGGTTTACCAAAATTAAAATGATAGACCACTAATTCTACCCTAATTGATGTGATTTTGTGTGTGATATAGTGCAAATAACAATCATAAACTAACCCTAATTGTTTTTGATAAAGGGTAAAATGAGTTTTACAAGGACCTGAAGCCACCAAGTTTATAATAAAAGAGAAAGGACAAACAATCCAACAGAAAAAATAGGCTACTCAAAATATAAAACTAGAAAAAGCAGCAGCCACCCGCAAAAGACCGGGAGGGTCAGACAAAAAACCAGTCGAAAGCCAACAAAAAGACCAGCCGCAACTAACCCAAAGTCTTTAGAATAGACTCGGTTTCAGCCTCCAGATTCTGCATGTCCTAAACACCCTTCTTGAAGGTTTGAATCATTTGCGGCGTAGGAGGGGCCTTCCTCTTCAAATTAACCCTGGTCCTCTTAGAAATACCAACATCCTCATCCTGGTTTTTATCATTGACCTCTTCCAGATCAACCACCAAAGACCCCTGTTGAGCTTTGTCCAACTTTTCTGTCATGGCATTGATGATGATGGAATTGTGTCTTGCCATCCTATTGTTCTGCTCGGCTATAGTTTTAATAGTATTTTTCATTTTATCCAGCTCAATTTCAACTCTTCTATCCATGCCCGCTTGGTTCTGGGTTTCTTTTCTAGCACCATGATCTTTTCGCTCCGCCTCATTCTTTCCAAGCGCAATAACCTTAACATTCATTTCTTCCAGTTTACTTTGAAGGGCCCATTTTTTTATTTTAAGCTCATTGATTTCATGAAAGATCCATTTCAAAATCCTAAAATGGTCAGCAACATTATTCCTAGCTAAACCCAAGACATCCATAGTGGGTTCCCTTTCAGGGTTGAAGCAAGTTTTAGCAGGGTCGGGGGAAATAGGGGAACCAATTCTAGCATCTATGTCCAACGACGGGGCAGCAAAGGAAGAAGTATTGTTAGCTCCAGAATCCTCAGACTTAGGAGAGTCTTTAGAGTACAACACAAGGTTTTTACCCTTCTTACCCACACTTCTGGTTTTAAGGGTAGGACTTCCTAGCTTAGGCGTAGAGCAGGCTTTCACAGAATGGGGGTTAAGACTTTTCTTACCAATTTGGATAGAGGAAGGACTAAGGACCATCCTAATTGGGCTCAAATTAGGTAAATTCCCTTAGTAGCTAGGTTCAGTATCATCCTCCTCAGAATTAGGAGGGGCATCCAAATTAGTAGGGGCCGACATATTTTGGTAATGTTCAAAAATTAACCTAATCAAACCAGTATGCAAAATAGGAAATCTTTTTGGATTTTTCTTATGGTCATCCAGACTTTTTCTCAAAGAACAGAGAAGCTAGTAGGGAAAAGAAACCTAACCTTATAGCGGAAATGGTTGAGCAGGGCAAAGTGATAACCCTAATTGTTATAGCAACTATGAGGGGAGATTTTAGAGCTAAAAATGATGTGCACCTTCCTACAAGAAGCTTTTTTTTAGGGCACAAAGGACTCATTCGCCTTTAGTGGTGAATGGATCCCTATTAGGGTTTCTAAAAATGAGATTTTGGGTTCCTTGATTCCTCCACTCTCAAATCCTTAGTTATTAGCTTTTGAAAACCTATAGCAAATTCTATAGCCTTCTTTCCATTGTTCTTGCACTATGAATGACAACTTTGCAACTTGAGAACTTTGACAATTTTTCTTCCAATTTGTTCTCCACTTGATCTTCAACCTGTAAATCTGTAAATACACATTCAAGGGGAGAAAAACTTGTTGATTGTTAGTGAATAGGGATTTTCCTTGGTCAAACCCCTTGTAGGTAATTAAACCAAATGATGAAATAATGAAATTGAAGCATTAAACATGAAATAATGAATTGTTGATACCTTGGAAGTTGTCTTGGAGTGTAAATCTATAAACTAACATAAAGTCCAGCCATGAAGACTACAGATCTTGATCTCAAATAAGATGTGAAACAATTCTTGCAAGTAGATCCCCAATGCTACATCAACTATCTTAGCTCAATAACATGCATGAATGCATTATGCCTTTGGCATGATGAAATGACCTTGAATTGTTGCAATACACTTCACTAATACACCTTTGAATTCCTTTGAGATGATCTTGAAGTGCTCTATAATGGTCTTGTGAAAGTGCTCTAATGATAACAACTTTCTAGGTGAAACAATGTGAATTAACCTCCTATTTATACTAAATGAAGAGATTAACCCCAAAATTCAAATAATTCAAGCCGACACCAAATCTAGGATTGAAAATCATTAGAAACCCACTAAAATTAAATTCAAAAAGGGGTGTCCTATGTGAGGAGGACCCATTCGCCACTAAAGGCGAATGGGTCCTACCATAAGTTTCTAGGACATTGCTTCGGGGGGTTGAAAGAACATCAAAAGACCACCTCAAAAATGCATAGAAAGGGGTGTCATATGTGGAGAAGACCCATTCGCCACTATCCTAGCACCATTTTCTAGGACCTTTATTTTTTCAAATTAAATGTTATGAAATTTGATTATTGGGTGTCAGGATAGATCCTTTAGAAGGTGTCATTAAGAAGGCTTAAACTTGAATTAAAGGGGCTAATTAAGCTCAATTAACCACAATTAAATAATAAAACCCTAGATAAGTGTGAAAGTGTACTACAATAGTTTACAACACCATAAATAAGGTACAATTTAAGTACATTTTGTTAAAAAGGGGACCTATATTAATGTGAATGTGTACAATACATTACAACACTAAACCAAGGGACTATTAGGTTAATTATATGTCAATTATTCCCAAATTAAGGAAAAGGGATACTTTTTCTATTACTACATTTTTCCTCCACTTTAGTGAGAGTTTTCCCCAACGACAAACTCACACTAATGTAGACATTCAAGACACTTTATCATGGAACAATAAGAAAGGTACATAGCCATACCCTATCAATGGCCAAGAAAAATAAAGAAAAACAAAGGATCAAGCACAATCATTCCAATGTGATGGGGAACGAGGCTATTTTTCTATAGCATATGTTGCTCACTTTGGGATAGTGGAACCTTAGTCTGTCCACTAGGTGAGTTATGCCAATCATGTGTGCTCACTTTGGGGTAGTGGAACCTTAGTCTGTCCACTAGGTGAGTTATCCCAATGAGGTGATTTAGTGAGAAAGTCATTCCAGTGTGTCTGCTTCTCATCATACAATGAGAAAGTCATGCCAGTGTGTTATCTTCTCATCATACTAACCATACCAAAGCTATCCTCCTAATAACTTCAATAAGGCACCACAATGCTATGATTTTGTATGCTTTTGAATGTCATTTCTGTTTAAGTTTTTGTTAAAGGGTATTTTTATTTGTTCATGTAAGGTCTTCTTCTTAGGGAGCATCGTGCCTAATGTATCCAAGAGAGGAAAAGCCAAGAATATTAGATCGCCACTTATAGGATGCCTCTCATTTCACATCATGCCACTAAGGGAGATCGTATGCTTAGAAATATCACACTCTTGGAGGACATCAAACCCAATGATACCACCAAGAAAAGGACATATCACAAGAAGAAGAAAATCATGCCATGAAATGTGTTGAAAGATTTCATCAATGTATTCCCCCACTTTAAGGTGGTTTCTACACCATTACTATGAGCAATTTCTTTAAAGTAGCCAATGTTTTTCCCTAAGAAATGAGAGCTTTCCTCGGAAAACCCTATGCCAAGTCATATGTTTCCAAAATAAAGTTGCGAGAAGGGTTTCTCCCATAAATACATAAGGGATCTATGGATTCAGGGTCAGTATGTCTTTGCTACATTGTTGTTTTAAGAGCTATGAACTATCATCATTCCCTAAATACTCGTAGAACTAGAAGAATGACACAAAGAGAGCGAAAACAAAGAAAAATCCTTTTGGGTCAACATGGAAGAGACCTAAATGTCTCAACACCTTGCATCATCCCCAAAAGGAAAACACAAGACAAATGAAAATGATAAAAGGAAAATATTTTAGGTCAACATGGAAGAGACCTAAATGTATCGACACCTTGCATCATCCCCAAAAGGAAAACACAAGACAAATGAAAATGATAAAATGTTTATGACATAGAGAAGAATGTAGGTACATATAGAGGAATGCACAAAAAGAGAGAGAGACACATCAAATGAAACATCATGGGGGATCACATTACGCACATGCAATCACATAAAGAAACATGAAAAAGCCAAATACTAGTAAGGCACATGCAATTCAACATAAAGTAGGTCCTCTACATCCCAATCTTAGTCGGTATAAATGGAAGGCGGACAACTAGCCAAAAGGACAAGAGCAAGTACCGAACTAGGGGAAGCATCAAGTTTAACACTCTTTCTAGGATATTTTTCATCTAAGATCATGGAAGAAAAAAAAAATTCTTCAATTCATCATGCACTTCTTCATCAATATTTGCAATATCAATGTCATCATCTAAATTTATTACAATGAGAGGTCGAATGACAATGTCCATGGAAAGTTCTTGTTTTGAAACTATGGCGAGGGAATAGGGTCACCATGCATTGCTTTAGGTAAGTTCAGATTTTGATTTTCTATGTTGTTCTTGTCTTCTTGAGCTTGTAACCTATGAGAAATAGCACATCGTCTATGCCTACGCTCTCTAGCACTTCGATTTCATTTTAATCTGTTGTCATTTTTTTTTGTGTAAGAGTGGGTTTGTCAATCATAGGTTCCTTCTCTTCCTTGGGAGGAATAGAAGAAACAATAGGAGGTTGTTCAACCACTTTCTCTTTAACTTTGTAAGCTTGTTTGACTTTAGGAGGGGCAACGAGATTGTTTTGATTATCTCACAACTTCTCTTATAGGAAATGATAGGATATTTTTTCTATAGGTTGTTCTTGAATGTTTGGAAGGGATTTTGACTCAATCATTTCTTCATCAAGGATGGGTGGTTCAGTTATAGGCTGAGGAATGTTTCGAAGGGAGAATTATATGATTTTCTTTACCTTGAACTTTTGATATGATTTGAAAAAGAAGTCCTCACGAGGCTTAATAGGTTCCATAGGCTCAGGCTAAAAGAAATCTAATGAAAAGTTCTCTCAGGCCGATGGAGGATTAAATCCACTATGATGCATAGTAAAGATATCATTGCCAAATGGAAACTTTAGACATCTATATGTAGAACCGAAGGGATGGCATTCATGGAGAAAATCCATGGATAGCCTAACTTCACATGAAATTGGTTCAATTGTGGGATGATGGTGAATAAGGTCCATTTAATGTTTTCAATCCAACTTTTAAAGAGAGATCTATCGATCCAATCATAGGGAAAGAAAAACCATTGTGCATCTTGATCCATGATTTCGATTTTTCATATGTACATATTGATATAGTTCATGCACATATAAGAATTCCTTAGTGATCACATTCTCTCCACAGACGAGATCAACTAATATCTGATTAGTGGGCTTATCATTGATTCAACCAACTACGTAAAGAGGACCATTAGGTGCATGTTTAATTATGTCTTTTTGTAAGAAAGCAATGTAAAAATTATTTTTAGTCAAGCCCTTACGAGGTCTAGCTTCTATAAATCCTACCATTTTAATCAGTGGTTCTTCATTTATATCTTTTGTGTTTTCATCATTTGTGTCCACATTCATCACGTCATTCTTCGTTTCACTAGCTCTGACAAATAAAATAGTGTACTTACACATGGGATTGGTAAATATTTGTAAGTTTTGGTTAAGAGGGGCTACAGACTTATTACATTGATTATTCACACCTCCAATTTATAAATGATTAGAATCAATAAGGTCTTGCACAAGATGTTTAAGACACTTACACTATTCTATACCATGTCCATTTTGTTGATGATAATAACAATAAGCATTTAAACGAAAGCCTTTAGGAAATGGTATATTAGGATCTCACACTCTCTAATAAGAGGTAAGGTAAGAATGTTCTTCTCAATAACTTGCAACATGATATTGTGAAGGGTATCGGGTAAAGGAGTGAACTCTCTAGATCCCTATCCCCAAAAGAATTTGTTCTCTTTATAGCACCCACTTGATTATTAGCTTGACTTGTTTAAGGGGAATTCAGTTGTAAAATTCCCTTATATTCTACTTCTTGAAAGGTTGATAACTATTTTGAGTTGTGGACTCAGACTTTTCAGGATGACTAGGGGGAGTTTTCACATCACAATCACAAGACAAATTTGATAATCATGAAGAGTTGTACATAACTGTGTAAAGGATGGAAATCTCAACATTTCAAGTTTTCTTTGTAATTTACATTGTAAGTTTGCAATAAACATTTCTTGGAGGTTGGCGTCAACAATCTTAATGTTTACTTGTGAATAAAGTGTTTGGTATCTTGTGATGAAATCAGTCACTTTCTCATCCTCTTTTTGTTTGCATGCCATTAAATCAGCTAGGGTCATCTTAGGACCCATATGGATATGGAAGTGGTTTTAAAAGGAATCAGCAAGTTCATTGAATGAACCAATTGAACTATTTGGTAACGAAGAGAACTATTGTAAAGAAGTATCCTTCAAGGACCTAGGAAAGAGCTTAGCCAATAGTTTATCTAAATGATGAAATCACTACACAAGGTCGTAAAAGTGGAAACATGGCTTACAAGATCTCCTTTCCCACTATACTTCTCAAATCAAGGAACTTCTATACCTTGTGGCATTTGTGCTCTTAATATTTCCAAGGATAGTGGATTGGATTTGATGTATTGCAAAGGTTGACTATTGTTGGTTTGTTGTAAGGTTGCAACTCGTTGTTGAAGTGATTTCATGGTTTGAAAAAGTGAGTTAAGGAGAGGGTCATTTAATTGTAAGGTTGATGGGAATAAGGTGGAGTAGTGTATGTATGCGGAGGGCTAGTGAATTGTAAATTGACCTAAAGTTGGATTATTGAGGAGTTATTGTGTTTGATTGGAAAAAACTAGAAGGGTGTCCTATAGGAATACCTAAGGAAGTGTACACAGTACTAGTAGGTATGATTGTTGTAGTAGGTTGAAAGGTTGTTGTAGGTTGGAAGGTTGTTGTAGGTTGGAAGGTTGTTGTAGGTTGAAGGGTTGTTGTAGGTTGAGTACTAGTGTATTTAGGAATGGACATTGATATTGTAGAAGATGGAATTAGAATTCCACCTTGGCTTTGAGTAGACCCCAAAGCTTGAGTACAAGCAGTAATGGTAGGGACAGTGTTATTAAGGACATTGGTTGTAGAAGGTGAATTCATGGGAAATCAAGTATGCAAACTATGAGCCATGGAGGGTTGATTATCAATACTATTAGAGAGAGAGTTAGAAAACCCAAGATCCATGGCGAGTGAGATATCGCGGGATGACATGAGCCTCGAACTACATCTTACAATAGTATTGCTAATATGACACCAAGTTGTAAAGCTCATACAAGTTTTACAAACCTAGTGTGCAAACCCTAAATGAAAAGGGGTAATGAAATGACCTAGAATGCAATTTTTTAGATTCTACACAATTCAATTTACTGATTACACAATGTAATAAACTAAAAATGAAATGTTGTAAATGCAATTTTTATTTTTTCAGACAATGTGTTGAAATGAAGAAAATTAACCTAGATTCACTAAATTTGATGAAACAGAAAATCAAAAAACTGAAACAAGAAAGTAACAACAGCAAATAGAAGCTTAAAATTAAGATTTCAATTTCTAGAAAATGTAAATCAGGATCTAATAGGGACTAATTCACCAGTAAGGGCGAATGGGTCCTAGTTAAGTAATTTTGGAATGTTCCTACTGATTTCTAAGTTATTTTTAATGCTTTAGAGATGCCAGAAAGTATCAGTCTAGCTTGATTAGTAACTCATTCTCCAGTAAAGGTGAATGGGTCCTTTATTAGGGTTTTTAACTATTTTTGAATTATTTTCAAGGTTTTTGCAATGTCTTTCAGTTCTAGGTATGAGATAATAACTTTCAATTTCAACTTTTTTAGAAATGCAATGTAAAAATGTAATAAAATAATGAATGTAAAGACCTAACTTGAAATGCTTGCAATGTTGTTTTGATTTTCAAATACAATTTTATGATATGAAAATGAGTGATTTTCTTTTGTATTTTTAGATTTAAGAAATGCAAAACAATGTAATTTTAAACCCTAAATGAGATGCAAATGTGTATGCAAAGTAAGAAACCTTAAATGAGATCTAATTCAATGCAAATGAATGCAAGATCTAACCTAGAATGCAATGAAAGACTTCCAAAATTAAAAAATTGCAATATTCAATAGGTCGAGTTCACGATTAATGATTAGTGGGAAATATAGGGGTTTACCAAAATCATAATGATAGACCACTAATTCTCACCCTAATTAATGTTATTTTGTGTGTGATATAGTGAAAATAACAATTATAAACTAACCCTAACTGTTATAGCAACTATGAGGGGAGTTTTTAGAGCTCAAAATGATGTGTACCTTGCTGCAAGAAGCCTATTTTTAGGGCACAAATGACTCATTCGCCTTTAGTGGTGAATGGGACCCTGTTAGGGTTTTTAAAACTAGGATATGGGTTTTGTTCCTTGATTCCTGCACTCTCAAATCCTTGGTTATCAGCTCCTAAAAACTTATAGAAAATTTTCTAGCCTTCTTTTTGTGTTCTTGCACTATGAATGACAACTTTACAACTTGAAAACATTGACAATTTTTCTTCCAATTTGTTCTCCACTTGATCTTCAACCTGTAAATTTGCAAACACACATTCAAGGGAAGAAAAACTTCTAGATTGTTAGTGAATATGGGTTTTCCTCAGTCAAACCCCTCTTAGGTAATTAAACCAAATGATGAAATAATGAAATTGTTTAAAGCGTGAAACATGAAATAATGAAGTGTTGATACCTTGGAAGTTGTCTTGGAGTGTAAATCTGCAAACTAACATGAAGTGACCATGAAGAATGTAGATTTTTATCTCAAATAAGATGTGAAACAATGCTTGCAAGTAGATCCTCAATGCTACATCAACTATCTTAGCTCAACAACATGCATGAATGCATTATGACTTTGACATGTTGAAATGACGTTGAATTGCTACAATAGACTTCACTAATCTGCCTTTGAATTTTCCTTTGAAATTCTCTTGAAGTGCTCTATAATACTCTTGTGAAAGTTCTTTAATAATAACTTGAACTTGCTAGGTGAAACAATGTGAATTAACTTCATATTTATACTAAATCTAGAGATTAACCCCGAAATTCAATTAATTCAAGCAAACAACAAATGTAGGATTAGAAATCATTAGATTCCCACCAAAATTAAATTCAAAAAGGGGTGTCCTATGTGAGGAGGACCCATTCGCCACTAAAGGCGAATGGGTCCTAGCACAAGTTTCTAGGACCTTGCTTCAAGGGGTTGAAAGAACATCAAAAACCCACCTCTAAATGCATAGAAAGGGGTGTTGTATGTGGAGAGGACCCATTCGACACTAAAGGCGAATGGGTCCTAGCACCATTTTCTAGGACCTTGATTTTTCCAAATTAAATGTTATACAATTTGATTATTGGGTGTCAAGATAGATCCTTTGTAAGGTGTCATTAAGAAAGCTTAAATATGAATTAAAGGGGATAATTAAGCTTAATTAACCACAATTAATTAATGAAACCCTAGATAAGTGTGAAAGGGTACTACAACACTTTACAACACCATAAATAAGGTCTAATTTAAGTACATTTTGTTAAAAAGGGGCCCTAGATTAATGTGAATGTGTACAACACATTACAAAACTAAACCAAGGCATTATTAGGTTAATTATATGTCAATTATTCCAAAATTAAGGAAAAGGGATTATTTTTCCATTAGTATAGGTTTTTGTTAGAAGAGATAATATCATGATGATATATTAAGATGAGGATTAAAAGTAATGTTGAAGCTGGAGAAATTTTGTTGATGGTCTCTAATATATCATAAACTCTTTCTTGTTGTTCGAGTAAGTATGCATTTCTATAAGGATGTTCTAGTCTCCACATGTTGGTGAAAGTCTTTTCTACTTGAAGTTGCTTTGAGGACTGTTTCAGAGAATACTTCACATTATGTTTTCCTTGAAGATTTTGTCTTGCGATTTCCATGTTTATGTTTTGTGGATGTTGCACTCCTATCTTTTCATCTCACCTGTGTTTTCGAGGAGGTTTATGGTAATTGTAGTGGGTTGGCAGTTTTTTTGGTTGTTTGGATTGGTCAAAGAAATTATTTCCATCTCTTTGCATTGATGTTTCTTCTCTTGTGGCTTGGTGAACATGCTCTTAGTGTTTGTACAATGTATCAGTTCAGTTTTCATCTAATAGTGTTCTGCAAGTTGGTCTGATAACATTTTATCTCATAGTTGTGCATTTTTTTCTTTTGGGTTAAAGTATTCTACTTTTTTTCGGTTTGCGGTAGCTATGTTTGGCATGTCAGTGTGAAATAGGTTTCTAGAAGTGTTGTTGGATGTTCATGGAACATCTCTTTTTTCTCCACACTTTAATGGTTGATCTCCTTGGTACCACATATTGTGTTGAGTTGGTTTTCTGGGAAATTTGTGGATATTTGGCTAACATGGCTTGTTATCTTGCTTGTGTCATGTTCTTTAGGCTCTAATCCAACACATGAAATTGTGTTAAGATGTATTTGGGTCTTGACCTATATTGTTGAGAATTGCATTGAGTAAATTCAGTTGCAAGTGTTTTTTTTAGGTTGACTAGTATTGTGTTACACATGTTTCCTTGTTTCCGACTTCGGTTGATGTGCACCACTACATTTGTTGTTTTGGGAGTAGTGATCCTTAAAATAAAATTTAATTATGTAAGTTGTGAGCTTCCTATATTGAGAGATTTATCTCTGTGGTTTTTCCCTTCTTCGGTTTTCCACATAAATTTGGTGTTATCTTCTGCATGTGTGTTCAGGGTCTTATATTTCATTTTTGTTGATTTGATTAAGCATTGATGATATGTTTACAATTTGCTAACATTGCTAAAAGTGTGAATTTGGATATTGTTGAAGGTTTTAAGATCTGGAGGGGTTAAGTTTTTATAGATTCTGATTCACCCCCTCTCAATATTTGGGTGTGTTCAACAACTGGTATCACATACAATTTCCTCTATAGAATCTTAAACACTTCAAGAAAGGTCTAGGATGGTGCATGATAGATCATACAAGGATCCTAGGTTTGATGGGACAAATTAAACCTTTTGGAAAGTAAGAATCGAAGGCCATCTAAACTCTCAGGTTTTGGTGTTTGGCAATACATGTCAAGGATGGTTACACTTCACCTTCTACTCCTCTAATAGATCCATATGAGATTAGGTTGTATGAGAAAAATTCTAAGGAAAATAATGTTATTATGTGTGGGTTAACCGATTCAAAACTTCTAAAGGTGATGAGTTGCAATTCTGCTAAGGAATTATGGGAAAAGTTGAGCATCATTTATTAAGGAGATAATAAAGTAAAGAAAGAGAAGATGAAAATCTTCAAGAGAAGATTTTAGACCCTAAGGATGAGAGAGGATGAAGAAATTTCTAGTTATATGCTCTGAGTGGATAAAATAGTTATTGGCATTAGAAGTCTTGGTGGAGAAGTGAAAGAAGATGAGATTTTGAAGAAAGTTTTGAGATCTCTCCCTATAGCTTATAGTCATAAGGTATCTGCTATTGAAGAGTCTAAGGACTTGTATAAGTATTTAGTAGATGAAATGTTTGGTGCTCTCACTACCTTTGAAATGAGATAATTTGACAAAGATGTTCCAAAGAAGGACTTCAGCAACATTCAAATTCAGTAAAAATATAGAAGATGATGCAACAACTCAAAATGATTACTTTGATGAGGTAGAAGCAAAATTTGTGAGAAGATTGAAGAAAGACACTAACAACTGGTGAGTGTTGGTTGTCGCACAAAAGAATGGGACACATCAATTTTGACAATATGGTAAAGACCAACTCTACTCATGCAATGAGAGATCTTCTTAAGATAACCAAGCTTGCAAATACTTTATGCAAAGAGTTTCAAATGGGAAAGTAGAAAAAGACAAGTTTTAAGAGAAAATAGTGCTCTGTTATAATGCCATTAGATCTGATTCATACTAACCTATGCAGACCTACAAAACAAGGAGTCAACAAGGTGAAAGGTATTTCATGTTGCTTATTGATGATTATTTTAGAATGAATTGGGTTACATTTTTAAGATAAATATCATAAGACCTTGATAAGTTTAAGATTTTCAAAGTAAAATTTGAGAATGAAATAGATGCTAAGATCAAATGCATAAGATCAAATAGAGGAGGTGAATGTATTTCAAAAAAAAATGAATTTTTTTTTGAAGATCATGGTATTAGGAGACATCTTTCTACTCCTAGAACCCCTCAACAAAATGAGGTAGTGGAAATGAAGAATAGGACTATGCAAGACATGTTTAGGACTATGTTGAAAGATGTTGATCTGCATGATACATATTGGAAGGAAGAAAATCACACTACTGTCTATTTGCTTAATAAAGTGTATAGTTGGGGGTCAATAGCACTAAGACCCCTTATGAGCTATGGTATGGCAGGCCTCCTACTATTAGATACTTTAGGATCTTTGGCATCAAACGCTTCATCAAAAGAGATGAAGAAGACCTTAGAAAGTTTGATTCAAGGTGTGATGAAGGGTTCTTCCTTGGTTACTCAACCAAGAGAAAGGCCTATAGATGTTACAACAAGATATTGGGAAAGATGATTGAAAGAAAAAAATTTAAGGTAGATGAAGACATGTGTCATATCTCACAAGAACTAGAGGTTTTTGGGTTTGATATACCCCCTACATTGAAGAAGAAGAAGAAGAAGAAGAAATAAGAATCAGAAAAGGTACCTAAGACTCTTGCAAAGTATGTGCAAAAGAAACATTTAGCAAATCAGATCATTGGAGATAAGAATGAAGGTGTGTTGAGTAGGAGAAGGCTTGCAAGGCAAGTAAGCAAGTAAATTTATGTTTAGTGTCAAAGGTAGAGCCCAAGAACTTTTTTGATGCTAGCAAAGATGAAGGTTGGATGAAGACAATGGAAGAAGAATTGAACCAAATAGAAAAGAATCTAACATGGGATTCAATTCCTAGACCAACTGATAAGAATATTATAGGAACCAAGTGGGTGTTTTAGAATAAGCTGAATGAAGATGGTGAAGTTGTGAGTGTAGACATGAAAAATGTCTCGAGCCTGCAAGCAACATTTTCTCACTAATTTATCTTCTTTTATGCACAATTAAATAATTTTAATTATTTAATTATTTCCTAAGGTCATATTCTTCTATTAATTAAATAATTCTTAATTATTTAATTAATTCACTTTATCTTTATTCTTATTTTGATTAATTTAAATAAATATCAAATTATTTAAATTATGTCACTAATTATCTCTTTTTCTCTATAATTAAATAATTGTTTCTAATTATTTAATTATTTACCATTTCCCTCCATCTATTATTAAATAATTATTTTAATTATTTAATATTTCATATCCCTCTTTTCTTACATATAATTAAAAAATTATTTTTAATTATTTAATTATTCACTTTCCCCCTCCCAAATTAAATAATTGCTATTATTATTTATTTTATTTCTTCTTAGCTAAGCCCTATCTCTCATTCCAATTTCTTGAGTCGTGGTCCCTTCTTCCTATCCTTATCTCTTTTCTTCTCAATTAATCTCATCCATTGATCTCCATACCTCATCATCCAATCTTGAGCCTTCATTTGAAATGGGATTTTTGTAAAAGAAATATTTCAATTCATCTTGAAGAACCACAATCTTCAATATTTTTCATCTCATATCATTCATCTTCAAGAACCATAGTCTTCAATATTTTTCTTCTCATATCATTCATCTTGAAGAACCGCAATCTTTAATATTTTGCTTCTCATATCATACATCTTGAGAAACCACAGTCTTTAAAGCTTTTCTATCACTATCTTGAGATCTTGCTACTACACATCAAGCTTATCATAAAAATTGCATGCTACAAATCTAAGAGAAAACAAAGAAAAATGGAGGTGATTTAAATTTCACACAAGAACTGAGGTTTATTGCTTCATTATTTGGATTTCTATTGTCATTTGTGCTTCATTAATAGAATAGGGTCTTCATGGCTTAGATTTAGGTGGTTTAATGGTTTCTACTAATGATTCATGCTTATTTCCCTAAATTTTCCCTATCTACATTTGGTGAACCTAATGTGAACTAACAAAATTTTTCAAAATTTAGAGAAATTTAGATTTTTCAGGAAGTGCAACACAATCGTTTTATGTAGTGACATGATCAAGCTTTAGAATACCACAATTGTTGTATGAAATGATACATTCGAGGTCTATTGCACAACATTTGTCACCAAAAATGATGCATCTAATTGTTATCTTTCAAAAATTAAAATGCTCCAATCATTATTGTTTCAAATCATTTCCATTATCATATTTTTTGTTCTTTATAATATCTTTGTGTTTTTATAGCTATAGGTTCTACACCACAATCGTTCCTTGATACGTTGCAATCGTTGATCCGTATGATGTAGTCACCATTCCTTACGCCGCAATTTCCATTTCATAATCCACATTTGTTGAGTTCTACGATGCATTACAACACCACATATGAGCCTTTATGCACCACATTTGACTGTCATACAAGAAAAGGGTATAAATTATAGATTTTCATTTTTTGTTTCTTGCATTCATTAGGGAAAAGGTTTCTTAGTTACTAATTTCTGATTTCTAGCTTGTGGTGATCGTTGGGAGAAGACCTTTTGATCTAAACTAATAATCCAATTTATTGCAAGGTTCCATTGTATATTTGTAGTTTCTAAATTAGGAAGATTTGGGATTAGTGCGTAAAAATAAAAAGTGTCTTATGTGTTTTGTGCACTTGCACACATGTGTTATTATCAAAGGCATGTTTAGCTAAAGTATCCTCTCCCCTTGCACTACGTATGATTCCTGGGTGATGAGAAATAGTGGCACAACATAGTCTTAAGTATCCTCTCCCCTTGCACTACATGCGATTCTTGGGTGAGGAGAAAGAGCATTGCACAAGTCTTCCATTTTTCTATTTGAGTAGGGAGGGTTTGCAACTAGAGTTTCACCCCTAGGAACAACCCCTAGCATATATACCTGTAGTACACTATATAAAAGTACAAAAATTGAAAGGTTAGCTTTATCTGCTTGAGCCCTAAGAGGTGGGCCTTTTGATCGTGGGTGATTCTACATAGGGGTTAGAGGCTTCGGTCTTCCATCACTACTAGGACATGGTGTTCTTTGAAGTTCACATGTGAGTAAGAACCATTATTTTTAGAAACCTAAGACCTATTTTTTCTTGTAGTGTAGAAAATTGCACACTCTTGGAAATAGTACAATTTCACACTTAATTTGGACCTATTTTAGCACCCTTGTATTAAATACCCCTTTAAATCATCAGTAATATGCCCCTAAGACCTTTTATTTTAGATATCAATGCTTATTTCAACTAAAACCCAACAAAATCATCAAAAAAACTAAAATTCCTAACAACCCACCTCAAAAATCTAGGGTGGGACTTATATGCCACTTCTGGCGTATGAGTCCCCCTAGGTGGGACCCATACGCCAAGAGTGGTGTATGGGTCCCATTTGGACCTTTTTAGGGTGTGAGCAGGAAATTGAAGTTTTTAATTCAAATTTTTTGTTGATGTCAGCTTTTCAAATCTAAATAATGGTAACTTAAGTGTATTGCCTATATAAACAAGCTTCTAAGGTCATTTTTCATCTAAGAAATAATCTAGAAGAGTAATTTCAAGATCCAAGCATTCAAGCATTCTTCACAAGAGCATTCAAGAACAAGTAATCAACAAAGTTGAAGTCTTGGAGCAACATTATTGTGTTTTTCAAGGTCTTCAAGCTCACCTTCATTCAAGATCTAGTATTAGGGTTGATTATGGTTGTCTATGGTGAATCATGATGGATTCTAGGTTGGGGAGATGCAACTAGCCATCAAGCCAAGCCTAATGACTTATTTCCTAAGTGATTCCATCCTCCATTATCATTCTACATTTAGTCTAAGGAAGGTACATACATTATTAGGGCTCATTTGGGTGATTGGGGATCTCTCAAAGTGATTCATTCATGTCTATGGTTCATTCTTGCATCTCAATCTAGCATAATAGAATAGGGTTGCGTTGCATTTCAAATTTCCTAATCTTAGACACACTTAAGGTTAGGGTTTATGTTCACATTTACATTCAAGATTCATTGTTTCCATCAAGGTTTAATTACCAAACTAGGGCTTGACCAAGGAAAACCCTCCATAAGCAAATCAATTCTATATTTTGTTTCGTAGGTATTTTTACAGGTTCAGATCTAGAAATCAATTTGGAAGGGAAGAGTAGAGATTGGAGCACATATCTAAACTTTGAATTCCCGAATATGTGGAACGAGACTGATATACCAGAAGTGGTGTATGAGTCCCACTACAGGAAATTTTTTATATTTTTGCAGATCTTGAATCTACACTACTAGAAACATGTTCCAGAACAGAAACCCTAGTCTGGGACTGATACGCCCAGATTGGCGTATGCATCCCAATGTGCCCTAAAAGTAGAATTTTCAACATTTCAGAGTTATTTCCAGGCTCCCTCATATTTCTAGGTGAACTTCTATGTTTTTCCAGTTTTCTATTTAGTTTTGTAATCCTTTCTAGGTCATTTATTATACTTTTGCATTGCATTAGGTTTTAGCATTAGGTATTGTATTTCATTAGTCTTTCAAAGCCCTAGCTTGGTGGTGAGCCCCTCTTTAGTTTATAATCAGACTCTAAGACAACCTTATTGCAAGATCTCTTTCTCCTTTGCATACCTAAGATTGAGATCTCTAGGGTTCTCCTTGAATGAGAGTGAAGAAGATTGTTATTCTATCTTCCAATCATAGAACCAAACAATTTTCCACCTTTCATTTTCATCTACTATTGTTGGTGCATTGTGTTAACATCATCACAAGAAGTTACCATGACTGATGTTTGGTTGAGGTGGTAAGGTTCCTTGTTTGGATTTCATCCTTTCAAGGTGAGAGGTGCCAAGGTAGTACATGACCTTGGCATACTCTAGCTTCACCCACCCCTAGTACAAAGATATAACATCACTCAAAAGGGTGAGGTAAGCCCACTTTAGTAGATAACCCTACTACTAGCTATCTAGGTTGTGCTTGCTTATATTATTTGTGAAACAAGGCCTAGTGAGTTATGTGGAAGAAAACTTGCAAAATACATTCTTACCAAGAAGTAAAAGAGTAAAAAATAGCCAAATTTTTCTTTTGAGTGTTTGTTGTGTTTTATGATCAAATCTATAAATTCCCCAAAACAAAAAACCATTTAGTAAACATCAATTTGAGTCCAAAAACTAGAACACTACAATAATCAAAATATAACATCACAATTGTCAATAAAATGACACATCTTTCATAAACCCTAGGAAGTCAAAAACCCACATTTTCTTACGCATCACAATTGATAGATCCTACACTGCAATTGACTAGTCCTGCATTGCATCTATGGTGTTGTGCACTACATCTATTACTTTTAATTTTTTTGGGGAAATACCTATGTATGATCCAGTTTCCAATTTCTTATTAGATAGTGACTATACCATCAGACTTGAGACTTGTTCATTCTAGTCAATCCATCCATTGGATTTTATCATTTTCCTTAGCTTTATATTACATATCCTAGATTTCATTTATCATCTTAACTTAGTCATCAATCACCTTATCTGATTCTTGAGATTAGGAGGCTTTTCAAATCATTGATTAGACCATAGTCACATATTTGAGTGTCTTGACCTTATCACATTTCATTTATCTTATCCTTAGGTTGGGCTTAGAACTCATGTGTCTATTCTATGTTCATCCTTTTATCCAATCATCATCATCATCTTGGTTCTTATCCTCTTGAGGTCTTGGAATTTAGACTTTGTTACCTTGGCTTATCATAGTTTTCCTAGCATCCCCTTTTTAAGGTTCAAAGTTGCATACCCAACATCCTTAAGCATATGACATACCCTCATTATCACCTTGCATACCAAGCATAGGTCATACCCTCATTATCACCTTGCATACCAAGCATAGTGATACCTTCATTATCACATTGCATACCAATAATAGACATACCTTCATTATCACCTTGCATACCAAACATAGTCATACCTTCTATAGTGTCGAAAAATTATGTCGGTGAAATTTTCACACTTGTTTAGGCCTTCCTTATAAAATTGAGCTTAATGATGCCTTGACTGAGTGTTATAATGTGTTTAACACACTCACATTAGGTCTTGGGTCCCTGTAAATTAAATAAACTTAGTCACACCTTATTTGGAGTGTTGTAAAGTGTTGTAACACACTCTCACACTTTTCTAGGGTTGTCATTAATAATTGGGATTATTTATGCCTTAATTGGCCTTATTTTGCATCTACAAGCCTTAATTAATTCATCTTTTCGAGGATGATCCCAACATTAATCAAAATTCAATCATAATTCAGGTGCTTTTAGGTTGTATGGCCCAGATTTAGTGATTTGGGACTCATACTCTAGCTTGCGAGTAAGGGTTTCACCTAGGGTTTTGGGTCCCGATTTGGATTTTACACCTTTCTAAGAATTTTTGAAATTAGTCCCATAAATTATGCCTAATGGGACTCATATTCCACCTTGGGCATATGAGTCTTGTGTGGCCCAAAATAAAAATTAGTTCGAATTATTGGTGGGATTTTATCTTCCTAGATCTAATATCAGCTTGTAGTGTTGTAATTTTGGGAAATTTTCCATAATTAATTATAAATACAAGATTCTTTCACTCATTTTCACCTAAGAATTAAAGAGATCACCTAAGACTTTTTTGAGAGCACCCGTAATAGAAAATTTGAGTTCACAAAATAATTCAAGTGTTTACAAGAGCATTCAAGGGAATATTATCAAGTGTTTTACAGAATTATTCAAGCATCAAGCATCATGTCAAAGTCCTCATGCATCATGTTTTTTTTTTGAGCTAACATTTGTGATGTAGGGTTTTATGATTCAAGATAGCATTCAATTCAAGATCTATCACATTCAAGAAAGATTCAAGATCTACATCCATTGGAGCCATTTCATACATGTTTGTAGCCTCTTATTGCTAGGGTTTGGTGAGTTACAACATCATATTTTTTTATTCATCATTCTCCATTCATATTTTATTTCATTTTAAGGTTTGATTACCAAAATGGGGTTTGACCAAGGAAAACCCCTTTCTACTAACAAAATGATATTTTCCCTCTCTTTAGTGTGTGATAAGCAAGTCTAGGTTGAAGACACATTGAAGAGAAAATTTGGAGAATGTTGTAAAAGTGTTCAAATTTGTCACCTTGCATTAAAGATCATTAGAAGAATTATACAGGTTGTAAATCAGGGTTTCAGATCCATAAATCAATTGGAAAGGATAGAGCAGACATAGAAGAGTGTATTCAAAATTTGAAGTTTTAGAAAACCCTAACTAGATTGATACGCTAGTTCTAGCATATGAGTCTCAGTATTTCTCATTTTCCATATTTCTACAATTTCAGATACCCTTTTTTCATATTTCAGTTTCTTCCTAGAAACCCTAATTTGGGACTAAATCACCCAGACTAGCGTGATGGCACTTTCAAATTTTGCAAAATCTAAAGTTCTCATATTAAAACCCTAAGAATTTTCACCTAAAATCCTTGTTACATCTTGTAATATAGGGGGATTTTCTACTCACGAGTTCTCTTCATTTAGAGAGCCTCAAAGGTGAACTGCCCTATACTACCTCAATGGAATAGTGTGGAAGTTTTAGAATCCAAAAGAGCAGGTCATAGAGATATTCTGGACAAAGTGACAAGCTCTCGGCCAAAGGATGAAAGTGCAGGAAATGGACGAAAGTGTGGCACACTGGCATCCTAGAGGCATGTTGGCATCTCGTACAAACTAGAGAATGATTTTATCACAGGAAATGCCTAAATGACCATTTCAACTCTTAATGCTAAAAGCTATATAATACAATAAAATAACAAAAAGTGATAGAACTGAGATAAATTAAAGAGTAAATGAAAAAGATAAGGAGAAGAAAGGAAATAAATACTTACAATCACATGAGTGATGAAGCCTCCACCAAATGAACGTCTTCAAAACCTGCATACACAATATCTGGAGAGAATGTTGGGGTTGTATAGGGGTCTGCCTCAGTCAAACCCCCGTTTTGGTGTTCCCACCTCCACAGATAGCCAAGAAGATAGAGAGAAAAGTGTGATGAACAAAGCATGTGGTGAAAGAAAAACATTCTCAAGAGTAGAACCTGCACCACCAAATAAGTGTGTGATAAAAGCAAACCCCGCTTGAGGAGGAGAACCCATATCACAAAAGAGGTGATAAAAGAAAACCCCGATCGAGGAGGAGAAGCCATATCACCAAGTAAGTATACAAATAGTAGGGGATATGGAATCCCAGGATGCTCACAAGCATGAAATAAAGTTTTAAGAGCCAAGAAGGCTACAAAGAGTGTTTCTAAGAGAGCTTGAGAGAGCTTGAAGCTGCTACAACAAGTTGTAAGTAAGTGATGGAGTGAAGCTAAAAGCTAGAATGAAGCAAGAGAAGTGCTAGAAAGACTTGGAAGAAGTTAGAAGATCTTAGAGCTTGCAAATGGAGTGAAAAGACTGCATTTAAGGAGAGAAAGGAAGCAAAAGGAAGCTTCTTGGGTGGTTACAGGGAATCCCGAGTCGTTTCCACTGACAAACTTAGCTGACAAGTGGAAAATATGCTCGAAAATGGTCATTTGAGTGTTGAAACGTCGCAGGACACTAGCATGGTGTGCATATTTCTATGAGGCACGCTATTGTTCAGACATGTCGTGCTACAAAATAACACGTGTAAGAAAATCCCAAAGTCCAATGAAAAGTTAATGCACAAGGGTGGCTGCTGAAAAGGGGTGTTGGAGCATCCTGAGAGGGAAAGAGGCTAATGCAAGGGCTAAAATGAGCCTACTCAAGATGCTAATGGAGTGGATGCTAAATCAGATGCAAATATATCGGTGAAATTGCAAGGGTGCAATTTTACTCTTATATATTTTTCCCCCACTTTAGCAGGTCTATGAATCTATATTAATATGCATTCTAAAGGAAATCTACGAGACATAAATAACATAATATGCCAAAAGGATATTGTAGAGGAAGCAAATAACTCTTCGAACCATGGAAGCATCCCCCCAGTCTGAAGATCTACAAAATCAATACATTAGACAACGAAAACCTGCACCAGATAGCAATGTTAGAACATAAAAAGCTAAAGGATTTGAGTTAGCAAATTGAAAGAGACCTCGATGTAAAAGGTTGTCTCAATACTATGCATTGTCCCCAAACAATACATAGAAGAAATTTAAGATGAAGAAAGGAAGGGCATATACTCAGGATGAAGAAGATGCATATCTTTGATCCGGTATATACAAAAGAGAAGAGAGAGATAGGAATGAACAAAGCACATGGTGAAAGCAAAACCCACTCAGGAGTAGAACCCGCACCACAAAATAGGAGTGATAAAAGCAATCCCCGCTCAAGGAGGAAAACTTGTATCACAAAAGAGGTGATAAAAGAAAACCCCGCTCGAGGAGGAGAACTCATATCACAAAGTAAAAGTGATAAAAGAAATCCCCGCTTGAGGAGGAGAACCCGTATCACAAAGTAAAAGTGTAAGCGCCTCACAAGCCCGCAAACCTACAAGGAGGTATCCCCCAAGATCTCTCGGATGGAAGACACTGAGAAAGCACCTTATAGACCCACAGACCTACAAGGAAGGTATCCTTCAAGAACTTTCACATGAAGGGAACCCCAAGAAAGTTCCCTACAAACCCGCAAACCTGTAGGGGAGCCACCCCCGAGATTTCTCACATGGAGGAAGCTCAAAGGAAGTACCCTACAGGCTCTCAGACTTGTAGGGAGGTATCCCCCAAGATCTCTCACATGGAGGAAACCAAAGGAAGTGGACTCCACAGAGTCGAAAAGCGGTTCAAAAAGCGGTCGTGTAGGTGAGTAAGCGGACAGTCACGCAAACCATCGATAAGTTGGAAAAATTTCAAAGGGGTCCCTCAGAAATCCGACATGAAAAAAGAGGGGTCCACTCAAGGGACGTGTTGTTTGAAAGCCGAGGTCTATTTAGGTTGCCCCCAAGCTAGATGCAAGGAATTCAATTGAAAGAAAGGCTTTCAAAGAGGTCCCTCGGGCACCCTTCAAAAGAGAAAAGGGGTCCACTCAAGGGATGCTTCATTTAAAAGACATAGAGAAGAGAGGGGGTCCTTAAGAAGGACACACATCTCCAGGATGAGTTATCACTGCCCCCATCATACAGAGGAGGAGAACAACATAGGATACTTAGAGCATGTAGGATAGAGGTAAACCTCAATATCACTTGTCATTTGAAGAAGAGGCAGGTGCATCAATCAAATGGGAGTTTGATGGCACTTGAATCAAAAATATGTTGTATTTTATCTTTCAAGGCCTTACATTCACTAGTGGAATGGTCAGGAACTTGATGGTATGCATAGAAAGAATGTTTTTCTTCATGATGTTTATAAATTTTCTTACGAGTAGGAGAAGGAAGAATGATCAAGTAGGCTTTTAGAAGCCGTAACAAAATACACTCTTGCTTAGATAAAGGATGAGGAGCAGGAAGCAAACCTTTCTCTTGTGGAGAAAAGCTTGACTGCTCACAATAAGAAGATATGAAGGTAGCAGACAATGGAGGATCTACATGGAGAGTATTATTTTGGATAGGGGGATCATACTCTACTACGAGATCACCATCATCTTTCTTGATAGGATTTCCAACATTAACCTCCTTGATAGAAGTGTGATCATCTTCCTTAGAAGAAGGATCAACACCAAGAACATTACTTGCATTCACCTTACCCCGCGATACAAAAGAGTAATCATCTTTGATAGCGGGTGTGAATGATGTTATCGTAAGGTCTAAGCAGATCAAGTCAACTTTATATTCCTGAATGAAGGAATTTGTAAAATATAAGGAACCCCAATCATCACCAATACATGCATTCCTTTGAGAAGAGGTAGAAGGAGTACACTTAGGACTCCTTGTTTAGGAAGGATCTTCTTTAGGGACATTTATCTCGAGAGTACTCTTTGTAGAAGGTACTACAGGAGTAAACATCGACACATTAGAAGACATTGAGGGGATAATAGTAGGCACAACTGAAGCTCGACCAACAACTACCATCTTACATAAGTGCATAGCATCAGGGTTAGCCTTCACCATGACTACTTTGTTGTTGCAAATAAATTTAATAGATTTATCCAAGGTAGATGGGACTGCACCCAGAGCGTGAATCCATGGTCTACCAAGAAGAAGGTTGTATGGTAACTTCTCTGACATAACATATACAAGGGTAGGTACAATAACAGGTCCCAACCTCAAAGGCAATACTATCATGCCTATGGTTTTTCACACAACATTATTGAACCCACGAATAATAACAGAAGTACTAAGAGAAGATGAGTCAATATTAATCTTAGGAAATAAATCAATGCTGCATACATTGAGCATCAAACCAGTGTCAATGAGAGTATGTCTAATGCCGATATTATTAATATTGACTATAATCATTAGAGGATCTGCTTGCTTCTATACTTTTAGAGGCAAGAGCTCTCACGGATAGAATGTAATATTTGGCGAATTCACATGAATATAAGCTATCAATGCATCAACATCTTTCGGCCTAGTAGAAGAAGGAAAGAGTATATTTTGCAAGGATTCTTGAAGCATACCTTGATAAACTAGAGTAGACTGAAGCAAGTCCCACAGTGAGATCTTAGTTGGAGTAACTTGGAGTTGCTCGACAAGATAGTAATCACTAGGTGCTTTAATTGTAGGTTTAGGAGCTAAAGGAAGACTTGGTTGTTTATTCGTTCTATTCTCATAACTATGGGCTACCGCTCTATAAGAGGGAGCCTTAGAAATATCAGGAGAACCACTATCAAATGGAACGCCATCAATAGAACAAATCCTTTTAAGAGGACTAGTCGGAGTCATGTAAATGATCGATCTCTTAGGCCTTTGAGGGGAAGTAGAGACATAGATTACATTTACTGAAACATCACAACTATTAGAACAATTATTTGAAGACATATTCTCAACATCGATCCAAATAGGGTCAAATGTGGAATAATCATTTGAATAAACATTCTCAACATTGATCCAGGGAGAATCAAATGTGGAAGGAGGTTCGTCATTTTCTAATGTATCATCTCTAGAAGAGGGTGCATCAGAACAAATATGAGATTCATCCTTCATGAATGCAACATCTCTAGAAGAGAGTGCATTGGAAGGTATATGAGATTCATCATTCATAGATGCATCATCTCTAGAAGAGAGTGCATCAGAATGAAGAGTAGGTAAAGTAATATTGAGAAAGGTATCAATGATTTCTTCTTCTTGCACCAAAATATCCTCTAAACAAAGAGGAATTTTGTGAGAAGGGTCAAAGATACCAAGTGACATAGGCAAAGCCAAGTCACCATCACATGCATGAAATGGAACATCATTTACATTTTGAACAAAATTAGATACTGAACTAATAAAAGAAGATATTAAATCCATTACATTTTTTTTTTATATTTTCTATGTTCTAGTAATTCGCATTTTCGGAAGTCTTTAGAGTAGAATTTGAGATCAGAACTTCCATCGGTCCCTAAAATTAGATTTCCAAAGGCACTTATATTTTAGGGACTGAACTAGTTCTCTAGGAGACCTTTCCAACGGTGCAAACAGTTCTGAATTCTGAGTACCGAGTCAAAAGTTATGACCCCGCCAAGTAGGGGTAAATAAATTCCTAGTTTTTCAAAGAACAGTGTTCTTCACATTGGGTTCACCAAAATGTAATATAGGGTGATTCGTTACTCACAAGTTCCCTTCATTCAGAGAACCTCACGGGGTGAACTATCCTATACTACCTCAACGGAACAACATGGAAGTTTCAGAATCAAAAAGATTAGGTCACAAAGATTTTCTAGACAAACTGACAAGCTCTCGGCCAAAGGATAGAAGTGTAGGAAATAGGTGACATCGTGATGTGTTGGTGTCCCAGAGGTGCATTGGGATCTCGTATGGACCAGAGAACGAGTTTATCACAGGAAATGCCTAAATGACCATTTCTACTCTAAATGCTAAAAACCATAGAATACAGTAAAATAATAGAAAGTGATAGAACTAAGATAAAGTAAAGAGTAAATGATAAAGATAAGGAGAAGAAAGGAAATAAATACTTGCAACCACGCGAGTGATGAAGCCTCCACCAAATGAACATCTTCAAAACCTGTGTACGCAATATCTGGAGAGAATGTTGGGGTTGTATAAGTGTCCGCCTTAGTCAAACCCCCATTTTGGTGTTCCCACCTCAACAAATAGCCAAGAAAATAGAGAGAAAAAGTGTAATGAACAAAGCGTGTGGTGAAATAAAAACCCGCTCAAGAGTAGAACCCGCACCACCAAACAAGCATGTGATAAAAGAAAACCCCACTTAAGGAGGAAAACCTATATCACAAAAGAGGTGATAAAAGAAAACCCTGCTCGAGGAGAACCCGTATCACCAAGTATGTTTGAAAAAAGTAGGGGATATGGAATCCCAAGATGCTCACAAGCATGAAATGAAGTTGCAAGATCCAAGAAGGCTACAAAGAGTGTTGCTAAGAGAGCTTGAGAGAGCTTGAAGTTGCTACAACAAGTTGTAAGCAAGTGATGGAGTGAAGCTAAGAGCTAAAATGAAGCAAGAGAAGTGCTAGCAAGACTTGGAAGAAGTTAGAGGATCTTAGAGCTTGAAAATGGAGTGAAAAGACTGCATTTAAGGAGAGAAAGGAAGCAAAAGGAAGCTTCTTGGGTGGTTACAGGGAATCCCAAGTCGTTTCCACCGACAAACTTAACTGACATGTGGGAAACATGCTCAGAAACAGTCATTTGAGCATTGAAATGTCACATGATGCTAGCATGGCACGTGGACGTCTGCATGGCACGCTAGTGTTTGAACATGTTGCACTACAAAACAACACGTGTAAGAAAATCCCAAAGTCTGATGAGAAGTTAATGCGCAAGGGTGGCTGCTGAAAGGGGATGTTGGATCATCTTGAGAGGGAAAGAGGCTGATGCAAGGGCTAAAATGAGCCTACTCAAGATGCTAATGGAGTGGACACTAAAGAGGATGCAAATATATAGGTGAAATTGCAAGGGTGCAATTTTACTCTTATACACATCTGATGTAGGGTTCTTATATGAGGTTTAGGGTTTTGTTCTTTTTTTCCCTAACATTCTATTTTGTTGCTAGTCATGTAGTTCCTTTTTTTGGTCACAAAATTTTCTCATGTTTATTATTGTCATCATGTGACTAGCCCTTCTCGTGTCTAGGTCTGAATCGATCATTTCTTGTAAATTTAGGTAAAGGATCTTCTTGCCTTTACATCCTTTGTGTTGCATGATTCAGAAGTCTTGAGCCTATTATTCTCATATCTTCCTAGAGAAGTTCCCCTTTTTATCAACAACTTAAGTACACGTGCTAAAAAAATTTCCACTTAAGTCTCGATGGCCCTCATAGCTCATCTCTCATCACTAATAGCTTTTGAGCCTTCAAATTTGTAATAGCGATAAGCGATACGAGGTGACTTCCTTTATATCGCATGATCGCTGATATGTTTTATATGTAAAGTCCCACATCAGCGATTGGACCATATAAACGTTGTAAACTATTTCATCGCTAATAGCTTGGAAAATGTATGAGGATAATTAGCGATGGACGAAGGCCTTATGTTATATCGCTCATCGCGAATTCATTTTAGGACTTAAGTTCTAAATTAGAGATAAGCGATGGATGCATTCTAAAGGTTTTTCTTTCACTAATTTAATGTGATCCTATGAGCAATGTCTTTTGTGCCTTTTATTTTATGCAGGTGCATGTTTCTAAAACTACTGCTTCCACAACATCTCTGATCGCCGATAGGATCCTAGGCGCAAAGTTTGAATTAGCGATGTACGATGGAAGGATGAATGTGACCAAGGGACAGGCCGAGGAACCATGGGCTGAAGATCATCAAATGGATAACTTCCATCGCTAATTGCTTCCTAAAAGTTGGGGAGGATAAGCGATGAAGCGATGAAGCATATAAAGAAAGTTTCTCTCTAAGAAAAAACTAGCCTTATGTACTTCACCAATATTAATGAAGAGCATGAATTAGCTTGGCGATACATGCTAATTGTCAGATCAGATATGATTAATCAAGGTTAGAGAGGAACGTGGAAACATTTGAGATAACATCGCTATTTTCAAGGGGTAAGTTGATAATGGTCAAAAAATGATGCTCATGGCCACCTTAGATGAAATTTTAATTTCTCTAAGATGAACGGCCTAGATTCAAAGCTAACTGATAATTTTCCAATTCACTTGCATAAGGAGTTTTGGATCATTAATTATGCATGCTCAATTTTTTTATTTAATGCAGGTTGATCGTTGTTTATTCACACTATCTTTTTAGTTTGCATTGTGTGCAAGGCAAAGTGTGAGGTGAGGAAAAAAGGTTGCTAGTCTATCTTGAGTATAATTTTCTCATCCTATATGGGTTGATATGAAATTGGGTTCTCTATTTAGGAATTTTGTTGCTTGAACTAGTTGTAATTACTGGGGTTGGGGTGTTTCTCTTGTGGGTCTTGAGTCAAAAATACTTTTAATTATCACTCTGCTAGTTCTAACGAAATGGGAAAAGCTAGTACAACAATTCCACTTGTTAGGAGGTCTAGCCAGCTAAGTGTGTTTGAGTGTCATGAAGACATGACTAAGCAGGAAGCCATGGTTTCCCCTAAAGTTTCAAAGGGTAAAAGGATGACTAGAGGCCATAAGAAGAAATCAATTGTCCAGAGTACTTATCGCTTGAGGAGTAGGACCCTTCTATTGGAAAAACAAGGATAGAAAACTGAGAGGGGGGTGAATCAGTTGTCACAAAAACTTAAAATTTTTGAACTTAACTCTAATCTCAGATCTAATGAATAAGTAATTAACCACAAACAATTAACACATCAGAGAGACAATAACACCAAGATTTTTTACGTGGAAACCCTGTTAGGGGAAAAACCTTGGTGGATGTTAGTCTACAATATTATACTCTGCTAAAACTATAATGAGAAATAATAAGGGGAATGCACATGCATCCAGGAACAGTACCTAGAGCTCACTGTTCAATTACAAAAGGGGCTCAACGCCCAACAGGATAGGATTAAAAATCTGGAGGGTATGAAATGAGAAAATAGCTTCTACTCAAGCCTGATTATAGTTCCAATTAAGCTTAACACTTCTTCACACTCTTCTATGAAATTGAATGATATTCACATAGGAGCACATAGGAGCACACGAAGCATCATCTTCATCAATGAACTAATCACCCTTATATATCTACTACATGAGATTCCATCACAACTTCGTCGACCAAGAAAATAAAATATATTTGCAATGTCAACCCAAATTAGCAACCAAATTATTAATGCAAACCCACAAAGGTTTGCCACAACATAGTGGAGACCGAAATTAACATCTCCAACATAAAAATACTTTAATTAATTTCACCTTGAACATCCACAACACGCTACCATTAGCATGTCGGCCAAGAACATGAAAAACTAAACATGCATAAGAAAAAATCTTCAATCATGAGCTCACTAGATCAAGTGGATGTACCACAAAGATAGATAATGAACTAGAGACATTTGAGAACACCAAGAAATAACAAAGAAGCATCTGAAATAACTTGGATAACCATAATCATACAATCTTCATTCAGGAACACTGACAGAGACAACAAAAATATTGTCAAACCACAACTCACACAAAACTTCACGTAGACCTCTGAAACTTCTGGAAGATGATCTAGACATACTCAACGATAAACCCTTTAATCCACATCAACTAATATTTAACGTATATAACAAAATTCCTTCATGATCTGCACAGTTCCACTAGGAACCTAGAACACTTCCTTTTACAATTTTCTCAATATCCTCGACATATACAACAATTGATACACCAAATGCTAATAGTGTTGACATCAATGATAACAGCATATCAAAAACACATCCACAACATCCAAAAATCTCCCAAAAATCTGCCAATCAAATGATATTCACATAGGAGCACATAGGAGCACATAAAGCATCATCTTCATCAATGAACTAATTGCCCTTATATATCCACTACATGAGATTCCATCACAACTTCGTCGCCCAAGAAAATAAAATATATTTGCAATGTCAGCCCAGATTAGCAACCAAATTCTCATGGAAAACCCATAAAGGTTGGCCACAACATAGTGGAGACCGAAATTAACATCTCCAACATAAAAATACTTTAATTAATTTCACCTCAAACATCCACAACATGCTACCATTAATATATCGGCCAAGAACATGAAAAACTGAACATGCGCAAGAAAAGATCTTCAATCACAAGCTCACCGGATCAAGTGGACGTACCACAAAGATAGAGAATGAACTAGGGACATCTAAGAACACCAAGAAACAATAGAGAAGCATCTGCAACAACTTGGATAACCAAAATAATACAATCTTCATTCAAGAACACTAACAAAGACAACATAAATATTGTCACACCACAACTCACACAAAAATTCATGCGGACCTTTGAAACATTTGGAAGATGATCTAGACATACTCAACGATAAACCCTTTAATCCACATCAGTTAATCTTTAATGTACAAAAAAAATTCCTTCATGATCTGCACAATTCCACTAGGACCTGGAACACTTCCTTTTACAATTTCTCAATATCCTCAACATATACAAATATTGATACACCAAATGTTAATAGTTTTGACATCAATGACAACCACATATCAACAACACATCCAAAAACATCCAACAATCTCCCAAAAATCTCCCCCTTTGGAATTGACAGCAACACATGATGTGAAAAATACCATCAACCCAACATACTAACTTCTGCATTTCTCCTCTCAACTGAATTTCTCTCCATAGGGATTTTTCACATTACTCTTCTCCCCCTTTGAAATCAATGGAAAAGGTAACAATGACCTTCCCATAAACACACTCTGATACCAATTTTTTGCAAAATAAGGACAAAAAACTAAGAGGGGGGGTGAATTAGTTGTCATAGAAACTTAAACTTTTCAAACTTAACTTAACTCTAATCTCAAATCTGATGAATAAGCAATTAACCAAAAAAAATTAACACATCAGAGAGACAAATAACACCAAGATTTTTATGTGGAAACCCTGTTAAGGGAAAAACCATGGTGGATGTTAGTCCATAATATTATACTCTGCTAAAAGTATAATGAGAAATAATAAGGGGAATGCACATGCATTCAAGCACATTGCCTAGAGCTCACTGCTCAATTACAAAAGGGGCTCACTACCCAATAGGATAGGATTAAAAATATGGAGGGTATGAACTAAAAAAATAGCTTTTGCTCAAGCCTGATTATAGTTCCAATTAAGCTCAACACTTCTTAACACTTCTCACAATCTTCTTCACACTCTACTCTGCAATCAAATGATATTCACATATACACACATAGGAGCACACGAAGCATCATCTTCATCAATGAACTAACCGCACTTATATATCCACTACATGAGATTCCATCACAACTTCATCGACCAAGAAAATAAAATATATTTACAATGTTAGCCCAGATTAGCAACCAAATTATTAATGCAAACACACAAAGGTCAGCCACAACATAGTGGAGACCGAAATTAACATCTCCAACATAAAAATACTTTAATTAACTTCACCTCGAACATCCACAACACGCTACCATTAACATGTTGACTAGGAACATGAAAAACTGAACATGCGCAAGAAAATATCTTCAATCACGAGCTCATCGGATCAAGTGGATGTACCAAAAAGATAGAGAATGAACTAGAGACATCTGAGAACATCAAGAAACAATAGAGAAGCATATGCAACAACTTGGATAACTAGAATCATACAATCTTGATTTAGGAACACTAACAAAGACAATAGAAATACTATCAAACTACAACTCACACAAAACTTCATGCGGACCTCTGAAACTTTCGACAGATGATCTAGACATACTCAATGATAAACCCTTTAATCCACATTAGCTAATCTTTAATGTACAGAACAAAATGCCTTCATGATCTACACAGTTCCACTGGGAACTTGGAACACTTCCTTTTACAATTTTCTCAATATCCTCGACATATACAACAATTGATACACCAAATGCTAATAGTGTTGGCATTAATGACCACATATCAGCAACACATCCACAACATCTAACAATATCCCAACACCTTCTAGGAGAAGTGGTCGAGTTTAAGGGCAAGGAACTGGCGTAGCTAGTGAAAATGGCTAGGAAGAAGGAGAAAATCCACAAGACTCGCCTGGGAAAACATAATTCTCCTATTGTGCTTTATGATACTCCTTCAGATGTTGAAGCTGATACTGACTCAAAATCTGGCTAGTACATCCATTCTCTGGTGTCATATGGGAGCTCTAATGATGACGTGCTGGTAATCCCTCTAATTTCATCAAGGACAAGGAGCAGTCGGGCATTTTCGGATGCCGACCACTCTAACTAGGGTCATTTCCATGTTTTAGTTTATGATGACACCATGGTCTTTGCATAGGAGGTTTTTTTTTGTGTGTCCATGGTTTGTCTTTTTCTTTCCCATGCTGATGTGGAGGTCTTCCAAAAGATATGGATGGAATATTTTTTTGTTTCAAATAATGAATGTTGCGACAATGACCACTGGTATCCTACACATGTTTTTTTCCTTTTCCCTCCCCTATTCTCGAATGATTGTATATGAAATTGCCTGAAAGTTCTTCAAGGAGTCAGTTAGAATTAGGGTTTTTGAAATGAAATCAAATGAAAGTGAAATTGTAATTCAGTCGGGTGCTTGTTGCTCCCTTGTTCTATATAAAGGGGATTTCATGGCTGAAAGAAGGGGGTTCAAAATTTTTGAGTCTAGACAAGGTCACAACAAATACTATGCTCTATAAGTAGAATTGAATGTAAATAGAAACTCTAGTACATATATCAAAGGAAATTTTAAGGTGAAATATATACTGTATGTGAATCTTAAAGATAGTTTTACAAAGAAATATTAGAAATGAAGAAGAAATTTAGTTTCAAAATGTTGCTCTCCTATATATTTTCTTCCAAGTTATGAATGAAGATTTTTTATGACAATTTCATTTGTCTTTTGTCATTTGCACAGAATGTATGAATTTTTTTTATGCTTCAGTTCAATGAATTGATTAAATGCTAAAATGAGCTCATTAGTTTGTGAGAAAAGAATATAGGATGTCATAAGGAAGTGACATTTTACAAACACATTGAGTTGGATGTTACAAAGTGATATTCTAATAGTCAATTAATTTCTGAAGTTCAGTTAGAATTGTATTACCGAATGGCTACAAATTATAACTCTTTTTCTCCCTTAGATAAGGTACTAATCATTTTATTAGTGTGTCTTATGATCAATTGAGCCAGTATTGAATTGGGCCTAGGATTCAAGATGAAGAATGATTCACAAAATAATTTAAACTACATCTTACCAACTCAAAGTATATAAGTGCACACGTTGAAATAAGTAACACTTCTATCTGAGGTTTGCTAAGCCTTTGATAAGGTGATTTTCATGGAATAGTGCATCTTTGTGGAGAAATACTCTTGACCTAAAGTAAGATATTATGAGTCTACATGGGATTATCCTCCCTGGGTCTCACAGAACCCGAAGAGAAGAAGTAAAGTACAAATCACTTTACTTAGGTGTTGGCCAATCCTCAACTTAGCTGATAATTGAGTTGTGGCAAGCTCATAGGTTAGGATTAAGATTAAGTTTGGTTCTAAAAAAATAACCAACAGAAATGGCGACTCTATTGGGGAGTACTTTGAATCTCCGGTGCAAATTTGTTGAAGTCCATTTGGAAAGAGTCAAAAAGAATAAATGATTGGTTCAGAATTTGAAGTAATTATAGATTTGCAAATTGATTCATAGCATCCCAAATTCATAATATTGTGAAGAGACTCTACTAGAAGAACTCAGATAAAGATATCCTTGCTTCAAAGGTTTTCATCTTGCTAAGAGGTGGCGACTCTGTTCTATAATTTGCACACATGAAGGGCTACTATTTTTTATTGTAACCTGAAAGTTCTCTATTCAAATTTGCAGCAACTGGAGGTGTGAAGATACATGGTTCTTTACATATTTTCATTTTCTTGAACCTGTCATATTGAAATACAATTGTTGTTCCATTCAAAGTGTTTTCACAAATTTTCTAGTATGGATGGTTAAAATAAAGTTGTATATCTTAGGGTTTTCTATCCATTTGCATTATCATATGTTTCAGGCCCGAGTTACCATAATGTTAGCAACCATTCTTGTTATCCTTCATATTTTTAGGGTTATGATTATGCATAATTAGTTAAACCCTAGTTTTGCATACATCCATGGATTATCAAAGAGAAATAACCATGCCACTAGAAACTTGGATGCATATTGTCAAGAAGCTTCATAAATCTGAAAATCCTCAGACAATTGATACCAAAATGTGCATGAACCCAAGTGTGAACAAGCCTAGGATAAGGAAAAAATGGAAAGTTGTATTCAAAAGAGGAATTAAAGCATTGAACAAAAGGCACTTGATCGCTATACAAGCCCAATTAAGAGATAATCATAATAGGTCTGTTATCCAAATTGTTGCACCTTTTTTCAATTCATTTGATTCATTGTATGACCAACTAGACTTGTCATGGATTGATTACAAGGTTAAAAGTATTCCATCTCGAGTCTATAAGTAGATGTGTAGGTTTAATGGATGCAATGTGTGTGAAGGAGATGCACATGTCCAAAGTTTTTATAGCTTCATGGTGAAACATTCATTTAGAGATTAGGATATGTGGATGAGAGTTTTTGTTAGATCTCTTGAAGCTAAAGCTAGGGATTGGTACTTAAGTTTTCCTAAGAAGTCCTTTTCCTCCTGGGATAAACTAGTGGATGCTTATAGAGAAGAATTTGCACAAGAACCTTGTGATCTTGTCACAAAGTTAAAACAGCTTAAGAAACAAGATGAAGAGTTAAGTGTTGCTTTCAGTCATAGGTTTGTTGTTGCTCTTTCACTAATCCCTAAAATTTTTAGACCTAGTACATTAGATTGCATTCATTTGTATTTTGAAGCTTTTGAGGAGGGATCAAGTGCACTGTTGAAAGATTTTAAAATTTTGACTATGCAAATGGCATACACATGTTTAGACAATATGGAAAAAATAAGGGATGAATATGTGCAAAGTCTGTTGTCTTCAACTGTGGATAAACATGTTGATGAAAACAACAATTGGGTGGATACAAACGATCGAACATCCCCGGTTTTAGATACAAACAAGTGCATACTTGAGAAGGAAGAAGTTAAGAATGATACAATGTCTACCATTGATGATCATGATAGTGAAAATTTTTGTGTCTATCCTCAAGAGGATGAGTAACTCAATGATGACACCCAGCCCAATATTGAAATGCAAAAAGATGAGGTTTGTTGTTGTGAAACCCAGTCCATGAATTTTCTAGATTTTGATGATGATAACATCTTGGTATGTCCTAACTTACAACTTGGTAAAGCATGTATTTCTAGTGGAGGTCAAGAGAAAGAAGTGGTTGAAATAATGGATCAGAACTGTGGTCTATTAAATAGTGAACAAGTTTCAAATTTTTTAACCACTGAGTATCATAAATATGCACATATGAGTAGCCCTCAGTTATTGTGTAATACTCATATTGATTTTGACAATGAAGATAGCCTTTATTATACAAGATATGAAAGATGGGTATCTGATATTCCTTCCAGTTGTAAACTAGCTGGTCAGCATGATGGTAATGTGGATAAAGGAAAACAACTATTTGATTACAACAATGCATTATATGATGAGCCTAAGATTGTGTAAACTGATGCAAGTTCAGAAACTTGTGTTGATGAGTTAAAAACAATAGATAGCCATGAATCTCATGTGTCTGATAAGCCAAGATATGAAAGTCCAAATGCAGATTTGGATAAGTATCTATTTTTTGTTATGAATGAGCCTAGTTATGAGTCTTTTCATATGGATATGGGGGCTGATTCCAAAGAAAAAATAGATTATATTTTTGAACTAGAATTGCTCACTTTTGGACAAGCTATAAATAATGAAGATAATAAGATGTTATATTCAAAAGGTTTCAATGTGAGTAAGAATGAGAGTAGGGCAGAGATTCTTAATAATTCTCTATACCAGTATGTTGAGGCATAGTTACAATGTGTGCCAATGTATGAGTGTATCTCTTTACATACACTGGGAAATAGTTTGCATGATGTGCATAATATTTTGATTTTTTCCTATGACTGTTTCACCTTTGACATGCAAACTACTAATCAGATTGAACTTGATAGTATCAGCTATATGGAAAAATATGAGTGCTAGGTTTTTCAGTTGGATGAAATTTCCTTGCATTGTGGTAATGGGAAAAGCATTGAGGAGGGTTGTTTTCAACTTGACAATGTTTTGAATGATAAAAATTATGAGTTATTACCACATGAAAATCATTATTTTAAGGGTATGCTTGATTCTCAGGTGCATGATAGTTAAAAAATTGTTGATGATGTTGTACATGTTGAGATATTGAGAGATGCTAGCATGTTTAATCAGGCATGTTACAGTGATGTTTTCAGATTGGATCCAGTGAGATGTGATGAAAAATGTGTCAATGATAAAGGTAAGAAAAGGCCTACAGTTTTGGTGGCCTTGGGCCATCAAATATGGTTTGACTTGTCAAACCAAAGCAGTGGGGGGTAGAGATGACCTTTTGACTCTATTGCCCAATGGAGTAGGCACTTGGTTTGCTTCTCCAAAGGATCTAAATTCTTGCTCTATTCACTAAGGAACATATGTCCCTAGAAAGAGCCACTGATGGCACTTTCAAATTTTGCAAAATCTAAAGTGCTCATATCAAAACCCTAATAATTTTTACCTAAAATATTTGTTACATCTGATGTTAGGTTCTTATATGAGGTTTAGGGTTTTGTTCCTTTTTGCCCTAACATTCTATTTTGTTGCTAGTCGTGTAGTGCCTTTTGTCGGTCACAAAATTTTCTCATGTTTATTACTATCATCATGTGACTGGCCCTTCTCGTGTCTAGGTCTGAATCGATCATTTCTTATAAAGTTAGGTAAAGGATCTTTTGGCCTTTACATCCTTTGTGTTATGTGATTTAGAAGTCTTGAGCCTATTATTCTCATATCTTCCTAGAGAAGTTCCCCTTTTTAAGAACAACTTAAGTACATGTGCTCAAAAAGTTTCCACTTAAGTCCTGATGGCCCTCATAGCTCATCACTCATCGCTAATGGCTTTTGAGCCTTCAAATTTGTAATAGTGATGAGCGATATGAGGTGACTTCATTTATATTGTGTGATCATTGATATGTTTGAAATGTAAAGTCCCACATCAATGATGTGCGATGGACCTTATAAATGTTGTAAACTATTTCATCACTAATTACTTGCAAAATGTATGAGGAGAATTAGCGATGGACGAAGTCCTTATGTTATATCGCTCATCGTCAATTCTTTTTAGAACTTAAGTTATGAGTTAGCAATAAGTGATGGATGTCCTCTAAAGGTTTTTCTTTCGCTAATTTAATGTGATCCTATGAGTGATGTATTTTGTGCCTTTTATTTTATGTAGGTGCATGTCTCTAAAACTACTACTTCCACAACATTTCTCATCGCCAATAGCATCCTAGGTGAAAATTTCTAATTAGCAACACGCGATGGAAGGATGAATGTGACCAAGGGATAGGCCAAGGAACTAGGGGCTAAAGATCATCGCATGGATAACTTCCATCGCTAATTGCGCCCTAAAAGTTGGGGAGGATCAGTGATGAAGCGATGAAGCATATAACGAAAGTTTCTCTCTAAGAAAAAAACTAGCCTTATGTACTTTTCCAATATTAATGAAGAGCATGAATTAGGTTGGTGATACATGCTAATTGTCAAATCACATATGATTAATCAAGGTTAGAGAGGAACATGGCAGCATTTGAGATAGCATTGTTGTTTTCAAGGAGCAAGTTGATAATGGTCAAAAAATGATGCTCATGGCGACCTTAGATGAAATTTTAATTTCTCTAAGATGAACGGCCCACATTCAAAGCCAAACTAATAAGTTACCAATTCGCTCATGTAAGGAGTTTTGAATCATTAATTTTTCATGCTCAAATTTTCTATTTAATGTAGGTTGATCATTGTTTATTCACACTATATTTTTAGTCTGCATTGTGTGTGAAGCAAAGTGTGAGGTGAGGAAAAAAGGTTGCTAGTATATCTTGAGTATAATTCTCTCATCCTATGTGGGTTGATATGAAATTGGGTTCTCTAGTCTATTTAGGAATTTTGTTGCTTGAACTAGTTGTATTTACTGGGGTTGGGGTGTTTCTCCTGTGGGTCTTGAGTCAAAAATCCTTTTAATTATCACTCTACTACTTCTAATGAAATGGGAAAATTTGGTGCAACAATTCCACTTGTTAGGAGGTCTAGCCGACTAAGTGTGTTTGAGTGCCATGAAGACATGACTGAGTAGGAAGCCATGGTTTCCCCTAAAGTTTCAAAGGGTAAAAGGAGAGCTAGAGGCCATAAGAAAAAATCAATTGTGCAGAGTACTCACCACTTGAGGAGTAGGACCCTTCCAAGAGAAGTGGTCGAGATTAAGGGCAAGGAACTAGTGTAGCCAATGAAAAAGGCCAGGAAGAAGGAGAAAATCCACAGGACCCACCTGGGAAAATACAATTCTCTTATTGTGCTTTCCGATACTCCTTCTGATGCTAAATTTGATACTAACTCAGACCATGGCCAATACATCCATTCTCTAGTGCCATATGGGAGCTCTAATGATGACGTGTTGGTAATCCATCCAATTTCATCGAGGACAAGGAGTGGTTAGGCATTTTCGGATGCCGACGACTCTGACTAGGGTCATTGCCATGTTTTAGTTTTTTATGACACCATGGTCTTTGCATAAGATCTATTTGTTTTCATGTGTCCATGGTTTGTATTTTTCTTTCCCATGCTGATGTGGAGGTCTTTGAGAAGATATGGATGAATTTTTTTATTTTTTTCAAACAACGAATGTTGTGACAATGACCACTGGTATCCTGCACAAGGTTTTTTCCTTTTGTCCTCCCTTGTTCTCGAATTATTACATATGAAACCACATGGGAGTTCTTCAAGGGGTCAGTTAGAATTAGGTTTTTTGAAATGAACTCAAATGAAAGTGAAATTGTAATTGGGTGGGGTGCTTGTTGCTCCCCTATTCTATATAAAGGGGATTTCATTGTTGAAATAAGGGGGTTCAGAATTTTTGAGTCTAGACAAGGTCACAACAAATACCATGCTCTATAAGCAGAGTAGAATGTAAATAGAAACTCTAGTATATATATCAGAGGAAAATTTAAGGTGAAATATATACTGTATGCGAATCTTAAAGATGGTTTTACAAAGAAATATCAGAAATGAAGAAGAAATTTAGTTTCAAAATGTTTCTCTCCTATATATTTTCTTCCAAGTTATGAATGAATATTGTTGATGACAATTTTATTTGTCTTTTGTCATTTGCACAGAATGTATGAATTTGTTTTATGCTTCAGTTCAATGAATTGATTAAATGCTAAAATGAGCTCATTAGTTTGTGAGAAAAGAATATAGGATGCAGTAAGGAAGTGAAATTTTACAAACAGATTGATTTGGATGTTACAAAGTGACATTCTAATAGTCAATTAATTTATGAAGTTCAGTTAGAATTGTATTATCAATTGGCTACAAGTTATAACTCTTTTTCTCCCTTAGATAAGGTACTGATCATTTTATTAGTGTGTCTTATGATCATTTGAGCCAGTATTGAATTGGACCTAGGATTCAATATGAAGAATGATTTACAAAATACTTTAAACTACATTGTCCCAACTCAAAGTATATAAGTGCACTTGTTGAAATAAGTAACACTTCTATCTGAGATTTGTCGAGCCTTTGATAAGGTGATTTTCATGGAATAGTGCATTTGTGTGGATAAATACTCTTGAACTAAAGTAATATATTATGAGTATACATGGGATTACCCTCCTTGGGTCTCACAAAACCCAAAGAGAAGAAGTAAAGTATAAATCACTTTACTTAGGTGTTGGCCAATTCTCAACTTTGCTGATAATTGAGTTGTGACAAGCTCATAGGTTAGGATTGAGATTAAGTTTGGTTCTAAAAAATAACCAACATGGCGTATGAATCTTAGAAGGCTTTAAAATTAGTTTTTTCAGCATTTTAGGCCCTCATCCAGTCTTCATCAGATTTTTGGGTGCACACATTTCATCTTTCAACTTTCTTTTATGATTTTCATGCATTTTTAGGTCATTTAGTGAAATATTGCATTGCATTAGGTTTAAGAATTTTTACTTGCATTTCACTTGTCTTTCCAAGCCATAGGTTGGTGGTGATCCCCTCATTAGTTTACAATTATACCCTAAGACAACCCTATTGCAAGATCTCTCTCTCCTTTGCATACTTAAGATTGAGATCTCTAGGTTTTTCCTTGAATGAGTGTGAAGATTATTATTTTGTCTCCTAAGCATAGAATCCAAATAAAATTCCATCTTCCACCTTCATTATCACCTTTCATACCAGCCTTGGTCATATTTTCATTACCACCTTGCATTCTTATATCCAAAAAATCCAAAAATATAGTATATAGTGACATTACCATCTTGCATTCTTATATCCAAAAAAATCTAAAAATATAGTATTGTGTCAAATTATCATCTTGCATCCTCATCCTTATTTTCATTCATTCCAAAAGTCTCAAAATCCACAAGTCACAACTCTTATATGGTCTTCACTAGGCCACAAAGGAAACAAAAAGACATGGATTCCACAAGTGACCCAAATTTTAATCCAACTAGTACCATGAAATTCAAGTCATCTTCAAACCAACCCCCAACATCACAACCTCAAATTATAAACCCATTTTCCAATATTATGATAGAATATTTTGAACATCAAGTAACACCCCTAAGAGATTGAAAGTGCTTCCCAAGATCCTAAGATATTGTGTATCATAGAGGAACTTGTCCAAGTAGATCCTAATAAGTACTTAATAGCACTTGCCCAAAAGGGTGCTAAGTTTCCCTTTGGTTTTGACACTTCCACAATTGTAGAAGGGACAACATAAAATAAAACTCAAGGTCAAGTCCATAACACATTTTCACAAACCAATACCACTTCACAACATATGCACACTAGTATGCCTCTTGGGGCAACTACACACAACACAAAACTATAAACATACCCTCTTCTCCAACATTTGGGACCAAAAGAGAAAGTTCAACATCGCAAGGACCAATTCCCTTATTTGTCAATCCATTTGGTAAAAAATATAACACCATGGGTATAGATTTTGGAAATCCTTTTAGATCCCAAGGTGCCACATCATCAACCAACACCACCTCCATGGGTCAAAAAATCATAAATTGAAATTAACCAAATAAGATAAGAAGGATTCACACTGCCACACCAAGAACACAACCCCAAATGAACAACACTACACCATGTACAAACATTTCTTTTAGGTCCAACATAAACACCAACCAACCTCCATCACAACAACATGTCAATTCAAACCCCAACTTTACACCACAATTCCAACAAGCAAACCAAAATCCACCCCAAAACCATACCAATATTATGTTCATATCTCACTTCCAACAAGGAAATAAAAGTCCTTCACAATAAAGCATCAACCCAAATCCAACATTCACATCAAACTTTCAACAAACCAACCAAAACCCACTTCAACACCATGCTACACCTACACCCAATTTCCAAAACCAAAACCCATTTTCATCATATAACACCTTCAACATGAACACCAATACATCCACCCCAAATGATGGTTATCAAAGTGCACCTCCACTTACAACAAACATAATAAATCAATACTCTAATGCAATTGCAAACCCCATAGATACATCACTATCACCCATGGATACTTTGATACAACAAATGCAAGCTGCATTATAATGAAAAATCTCCAACATGCCTTGTGGGTGGGACAAAGAAAACATACTCCTTGGAAGAACTATGTCTTTATCCCTTTGATAGAAGAATAAACATGCCACATTTCCCTCAACATTTCAATGTGGGTGATTGCAGGACCATGGGGGTCCAAAAAGTGGAAATATGACAAAAAAGTGGTGGATGACCTTTTTTTATCCAAATTTGATGAAACGAAAAGGGTTTATTGAGAAAATTATAAGCTTTCCAAAAATATAAGAGATGCCTTATTTTGAATTAAGTAGATAATTATTATTGATTTTATACATATTCTGACTAAAGTCCTAGTTGATAGGCTAATTCAAAAACATCTATAATTCTTAAGCGATTTCACGTTTTTTGAATCCGAAAGATGCAACACATTCTATGCTTCCCATAATATAGGATAAAAAAAAATGAATTTCATAAGTTTTTTACCAAGTTATGGTGGTCAGAAAAACAAGTTTTAATATTTTTTAATCATTTTAATAAAAAAATCATAACTAATTATTTACTTACAAAAAAATGTGGCACATCCGGGCATGTGTCCTCTACTTATATTGAAAGTTTCAAATAAATATATTATATTTTTCTTGTACTTAGGCTGGTCAGCCATATACCCGCTTTTTATTTTTTCTTGAAAATTTAGTACTACTATATTGAAATTTCAAATTTTCACCAAATAGATTTACCTTTTTCCAAAAGATGAATAGTATCTTAGAAACTACATTCAATTTGCTAAAATTTTTGTTCTACATAGTTTTCAAATTATGTTAATAGCTTCTTCAAATTTTTATGTCAAGTTGCATAACTCTGTTTCTCTGAATTTTCATTGCCACTTAGGGGCCTAGTTTGGACCCCCATGATCCTACACTAGCCCATGTACCAAAATTCAACAAATATCAGGGAAAGGGAGATCTAGTAGAACATGTGAGATAATTTCATATTGCTTGCATGGGCATCACTTTTGAGCATACGTACTTGATGATATTATTCCAATGTAGCCTTTTGAGGCAAGTTCTAGAGTGGTTCACACATCTAGCCCAGGGATAAAACATGGAACAAACTAGATGATAAGTTTGTCGCACACTTCTCCTATAACATCAAAAGTGATATCACTCTTTCCAAAATATGTACAACCAAACAAAAAGAAGGAGAAACATTTGCTTCTTTCCTCTAGAGGTGGAGAAGTATTGCTAGTAAATGTCCATGTGATATCCCTAAGAAACAATTGTTGCACATGTTTGTGGAAAATCAAAACAAGGAACTAATGTATCAAATTCAAATCCATTGTGGCAATACTTTCAAATAAGTTGTTGAGAAAGGTGCTACCATTGAGAGAGCACTTGTACAAGGATTAATCAAAATCTTCAAAGAAAACCAAAACAATCCCAATGAAAAAGGAAAATTTGGTTCCCAAAACAAGAATGCCACTAATGATGGGGTAGTTGATGCTAAAATGGTTAACAAAGTTCACCCTACCATTCATCTAAAAGGTCCCTCTACATCAAATAATCAACCAATAAGTCAAAAAAAAACAACAAACGTCATCTAAAATAATCAGCAACATCAAGGTCCTCCAAGAGAAAACATGCAAAAACAAACATATACACCCTTAGGGGAACCCATTGAATCGGTCTTGAAGAAAATTTTACAATCCAATGTCATTCAACTCCTAGAATTCAAACCCTATGAACCAAGAATTTTAAAACTAGCTTGGTGGAATGATAATGATTTTTGTGAGTATCATCGTATGAAAGGAAATAAGACATCATTGATGAGACAATAATTGTCTCATATTTTATCAAAGAAAATCATTTATTTCTTCTTAATGCATTAATGTTAAAGTGGATTTGAGTAATGATTGAAAGTTCTTTAGCTTGTTTAAAGTAGAATATAAAGTAAATGTTTGATTTGTTTTTAGTAATTAAATGTGATCAAAATTTCCTCTAATATGTATCCATGAAGTGTTTAAGATGATATAATGCAGATAAATGAGTTATTAAATAACTCATGGGAAGAAGAAGCTTCATAGACACTTGTAGCAGAGAGCTTCAGACACTTGAAGCAGTTAACTCCTGAAAGCTTTAGAAGGCTTTGAAGAAATAATGAGAAGATAGAGAATACTCCCAACACATTTCTACATTCATGAAAAATCATGGAGCATCAATCATTCCTAAATTAATGGGATGAGTGTTTGTTTCATGTTGAGTTTTAAGATTTGTCACAGTTATTAGATTTCATGATTCCTTCTTCCACCAAAGATAACTCAAGCTACTACATCAATAAATTGTTTTTTCATGATTATAGCATGTTATTCATGTTAATGATCAATTATTTTGGCAAGAAAAGTGAAGAATAATTCCTTCATTCACGTGGAGAACTGAAGACTTCATAAAAATCAGGCATTCAGAAATAGTAAAAAATGCAGTCTCAGTAATATAGTGATATCTCCCTCATTTCTAAATGAAATTTGAAAATTCAAAATGATCTGGAAGCTAGATTTGAAGATCTAAAAACCCTTTTGATAATTTGGCGTGGTTTTTATCAGGAAAGGAGCATTAAGCATCATAAAATGACTGAGACAAAAGTGGCGTGATGGAGGACAACAACTTCAAGTTTCTTGAAGTTTTATAAACGACCCCTCAAAAATAGGATCTTGGATCCACATTCTTAGTGGATTGATATAGAATATGAATTCTATAAATATTCTGTAATCATTTGATCAAAAGGAGGGGATAGAAAGGCTTGTTTCAGCCTGAGGAAATAGGATAGATCTAGTTTCATTTACTAGCAATGTAATTCTAGATTTCTAGATTAAATTTGAATCTAAGAAAGCTTTTCATTTCCAGAAAGTGTGAAGTAGTTTAGTCTTTTCAATTCATTCAAGTGTTCCTTAGATTAGTTATATTTCATGCAAATTCACTTTCATGCAAGTAGAATAGACTGTAGAATAGATTGTCAAGCAAGTTTTCTACTTTCTCTCTTGCATACAGCCATGGACACCACCTTGGATTGATAAATTAAATGATGAGGATTACAATGAGCCCATCAATCATCATGTTGAAAAATTAAAGATATTATCCAAGACCTCATTGAACAAGGTGACATATCCATAGGCAAATCACAAGGTAAAACAAATGTTGATCATACCATTTTCAAGAATCCTGTACAAGACCATGGGTCAAGAAAATCCTTCAGTTTAGGAAACAAACCAAGTAATAATGCTAATTATACTAGTGTTGCATATGAATATACCATCAATAAAATTTGAGCCTTCGACAATAGCATCTCTACCATTACCATCAACAAAAATCTAGAAAGTGTGGTCACAACCTAGAGATCTAAAGTAGTCTTGCAAGTGGTTGCTTCTAATCCACAACCAAAAACTCAATATAACCTCCTAGACCATCTAGAAAGACTCCTGCTCAGATATCCATTGTTGAATTTCTTTGTATATCTCTCGATCATAAATCTATTTTGGACAAAGCTTTACAAGAGACATCTGTTCCCATTGACCTAAATGTCAATCAATTTCAGGCCATGGTAGGATATGTGGCTACCATCCATCATGTCACATTTTTTGAACAAGATCTCCCTACACAAATGCTAAACCATAATGATCCCATACACCTTGAGGTCTACATTACCAAACACAAAATCATACGAGTTTTAGTAGACAGTGGAACAGGTCTAAACATATGCACCCTAAAATTCATCACAACATTGAGATTCTCTAGAGAGTGCATAGACATATCTAAGAAAATTATCATGAGGGCTTATGATGATGTTGAAAATTCATCCAAATGTGTAATTCCACTTCCCATGAGAGTTGTACTAGTTATTCAAAATACCATATTCCAAGTCCTTGATTTGGAACTACCATACAACCTACTTCTTGGTTGCCCATGGATTCATGCCATGAAGGTCATCCCATCCACCTACCATCAATGCCTTAAGTTTCCCTATAGCGGTACCAAAATTAACATACCAAGAGATCCCAATCCCTTATAGTATTGTAGTAATCTGAAGGGAACTTTTGCACATCAATTTCATATCAATTAGGAGGCCTCTCCCTCTACCTCATTTCAATAAATTGATCCCTCTTCATTATCCACATCTTCCACTCTGTCCACTTCCATTCCCAAGGGGGGACTCCAGATCCAGGACCAAGGACATGAAGAGTATAACATTCAAAGTTCATTTTGTATTGGGAAGTTACCTATATCACCAAAATCTTGCAAAAAAAATTTCCCTATCTAGAAGGAACCTAAGATTGTCATCCATAACCCTCCCACTACTTTCACTAAGTGGGGTGAGCTAAGTAAATAGAATATAGCTAAGCATATCTCTACATGGAACTATAAGGATGAAGAAGACAATGAGCCCACATAAATACTAGTGGAAAAATATGGCAAAGGCTTTAAAATCCTAAAATGAAAAGGTTATGATGGACATAGTGGCCTTGGTTTACACAAGAATGGAATGAAAAATCCTCTATTTCCTCCTAAGTTGCAAAAGAACAAAGTGTTGGGGTATACACTAGTAAAATTTAGTTCTCCTAATACTAAGTTACCTTCGGATAAAAAATAATGCTTCTAATGATGTCGAGACATCTAAGGATTACCATACTGAAATAGACTCCAATGAATGGGAATGGGGTTGTGATAAATCCTCCAATGACTCTGACCTAAGTGAAACCTTTTGTGAGCTTGAACCATCCTCTTCCCAAACCAAATATACCGATCATCAAGCTTGGATCAAGACCTTTTGGGATCCTAATGATACATCCATATTTACCATATCTACCTTATCCCTTACCTATAATGATATTGATGGTGACTTACCTCTAGTTTACCCACAATTGATAGTTTGGGATCAACAAGGACCTCTAAGCTTGGACATATTCGAGAATGATGAAGCAATAACCAAGTTTATGGGACTTTGAGAAGGACTACCAAGTGGGGATCATAAAGTTGGATTCATCATAGAATTGGATAATGCATCTTACCTTGGGGATTCTACTCCACCCTCTAGTCACAAAAATGAGAAAAATAAAAAGAATAGGTCTCTAGGTGAAAACCGAAAGCACCTTTAAACCATGAAAAAGTAAAAAAAAATGACGTATCTGAGGGTGAAAACCTCTCTGAGGTACCCAAGGATGGATGCTTTGATATGATTCCAATAAATCAAGAGAGATCACCATTAATTGTGGAAAAATTAGAGGAAAACAATCTTTTTACTGAGGAGAATCCTAGAATTGTTCACTTCGTAGCATCTTTGACAATCACAAAAAAGCTCAAATTCACCAATTTCTTTTCACAAAGAAAAACCATTTTTCTTAGTCATATGCTAATATGCCTGGGTTGGATCCTGAGTTGGTTTTGCATCATTTTCTATTGTTTCCTAATGTAGAAACCTATCAAGAAAAATTTAAGGAAAATACATCCCTAGATCACACTTTTAGCAAAAGTAGAGTTGAAGAAGTTGCTTGATGTTGGTTTCATTCACCCTGTAAATTATGTGGATTGGATTTTAAATCTTGTTCCTATAACAAAACCAACTGGTGGAATCAAAGTATGCATCTATTTTAGAGATCTAAACAAAGCTTGTCCTAAAGATGACTTCTTGTTGATTAACATTGATATCATAGTAGACCTCACAGCGGGATATGAAATTCTTTCACTCATGGATGGTTTCTTAGGATATAATCAAATAAAAATTACCCCCAAATATCAACATAAAATGGCTTTCACTTGTCCTTGGGGTACATATTGTTTGAATTTCATGCCTTTTGGTCATAAGAATGTTGGAGCAACATATCAAAGAGCTATGACTACAATCTTTCATGACTACATGCATACACTCATGGAAGATTATGTTGATGACCTATTAGCCAAATCATTATCAAGAGATAGTCACTTGGTAGTGTTAGATTTTCTTTTTAAAAGGTTGGAAGTGTACAAGGTTAGATTAAATCTAAAAAAGTGCATCTTTGGGGCACAATCCGGTAAGCTATTGGGATACATTTTCTCTCATAGAGGTATTGAGGTCAACCCCACGAGATGGAAATCAATAATGGATATGCCTCCACCAACAAACATAATTCAGTTGCGTACCCTACAGGGAAGATTACAACATATTCAAAGATTCATAGCCCAATTGGTCAATAAATAGAAACCATTCCAACACTTTCTTCATAAGGGAGTCTCATTTGTATGGACTAATCATTGCTAGGAAGCCTTTCAAAAGATCAAAGATTATTTGCTAACTCCTTTGGTTCTCATGCCACCCATTGATGGAAGACATCTAATACTATACATATCAACAACCTTATCAACATTAGGAGTCTTGCTAACACAAAATGATGAAGAATGAAAAGAACAAGCTATCTACTACATTAGTTGTACACTTGTGGGTATGGACTTAATCACAGTTCCATTGAATGAGTATGCCTTGTAGAGGTCTTTACCACTCAAAATATTTGACACTACATGCTAAATCATCACATCAAGTTGGTAGCAAAGATAGATCCCTTGAAATACCTACTTAATAAAGTAGCTCTAATAGGCCAACTAGAAAAATGGGTAATGATTATGAGTGAATTTGATATAAAATATGTTGATCATATAGAAATGAAGGGAAAAGTGATAGCTAACCAAATTTTAGATGCTCCAAAAAAAGCAGATCATCCTTTAGTATCCAATTTCCTTGATGAATCCATCTTCACAATACAAACTTGTACTATATGGAAGATATACTTTGATGGGTCTTTTACAAATCATGCTTTTAGAGCTAGTATCCTTTTTATCACACTTCAAGGGGACTCAATACCTAAGTCATAAAAAAAGCATTCCCTTGTACCAACAATATGGATTAGTATGAAGCATTGCTAATGGGACTCCAAATGGCTATCAAATGGAAAATCAAGAACCTCTAGGTCTATGGTGACTCACAACTAGTTATCTATTAGATCAATGATGATTATGATACAAAGGATGAGAATCTCACACCCTACAATAGAATATTTGATAGTTTCAAGCAGTATTTTGATGTCATCATCTTTGAGAAGATTCCAAGAATTCAAAACAAAGTAGTTGATTCAATGGCCACCATAGGATTTCTCTTGGATATACCTAATAATTTGCCACAATATGAGTTTTTGGTGGAACAATTGTTAATCCCCATGTTCGATGTCCTCAAATTTGAGCTAGTGTGTAAACTTGTTGGTCCTGATACTCCTTGGTATAAATACTTTTATAACTACCTACATGACCAAATTATCCCTCCTGACTTGTCCTCTAACCAACATGTAGTGTATAAAAATGTGTCCCTTTACATTTTCACACTTGTTTGCGCCTTCCCTACTAAAATTTGGCTCATTTATGCCTTAATCGATTCTATTTTTCATCCACAAGCCTAATTAAATGGATTTTTTTAGGGATAATCCTGACATTTAGCAAATGACAAATCATAATTCAATGCTTTTGGTTATGTGTTCTAGATCTATGGATCTAGGACTCATATGCCACCTTGGGTGTATGGGTCCCACCTAGGTCTCGGGGCCTGATTTCAAATGCTACATTGAACAAGACACTTCTTGAAATCTATGTCCCAGGTTTAAGCCACTGGGACTCATATGCCTAAAATAGCGTATGAGTTTTGCTTTAATCGAGACCTATTTTTAATTCAAATTCTTGGAGAAATTTTATTATCCTATATCTGATGTTGGCTTGTAGTGTTGTAATTTTTGGAAACTAGGCATAAACAAGTATAAATACAAGGCTATTTCACATAATTTCTCCTATCAAGCAATTTCAAGCAATCCTAGCCAATTCAAGTGGTCTTATGAGCATTCAAGTGGGTATTTTACAAGAGAACTCAAGAGAAAATCATCAAGAATTTGAAGCTATAATCAAGAATCAAGCATCATGTCAAATTCATCATGCATCATGTGTGTTTGTGAGCTAACATTTGTGATGTAGGTGTCATGATTCAAGCAAGTATTCAAGTCAAGCATTCAATCAAGAATCAAGATCCACATTCATGTTAGCCATTTTATACAAGTTTTCAACCTTCATTTCAAGGGTTTGGTGAGTTGCAACATTGCATTTGGTCATTCATCATTCCTTCATGCTTTTCTATTTCATTTCAAGGTTTAATTACCAAAATGGGGTTTGACCAAGGAAAACCCATATTCCCTAACAAAACAACATTTTTCCCTCTTGATGTGTGTTTTCATATTTAGGTGAATTGGAGCTTGAATATCCTTTGAAGACAAAGTTAAAAAAGTTGTCATCTTCACGAAAACTCACCTACAAACCAGAATCCTGACTTTTAGGGTTGAAGATCGGACAAGATGAAAGCTACAGAAGATCACTAGAGGCTACATAAATATCAATCAAACCATAGTAATGGGACTAAATCACCCTACTGGATGTATGATTCCTAGTATAGCCCTTTTTCCATATTTTTGTAGATCTTGCTTAGTCACCAGAAGATTCTAGATTCTGCCCAGAATCCTGTAGCAGGACTAAATTGCCTAGTTTGGTGTACCAGTCCTAATGCACCATGAACAACAAATTTTCAAATTTGTAGACCTTTCTTTGACTCCATCATTCCTCCAAGTACTTTTTTGTTTCATCATATTTGTTAATTTGCTTTCATGTTGTGAAGTTTCTAGGTTTTTTGCATAAGTGTTTGCATTTCTCCTTTTAAGCTTCATTTAAGGATGAATCCCCATCCAATTTCAATAGGAACCCTCTAATCCCCTTCCTCAATCAAGTGCCTTGGTTGAGGAATCTAGGTTCCTAATGAACTAAGGTGTGAAATAGGTCCCAAATTCCCATCTCCTAAAAGGTGGACACCTTATTTCTATTGGTTTATTTTGGTGAACCTAACCTTTGGACCCTTTATTTCTGATTTGGAGAATATTGCAATCCTAGATCTAGATTGCATTAACTTTGCATTAGATTTTCATTAGTTTAATTGAATTTAGGGCTTCTAAATCCTGCATTAGTGAAAAGTGCATATAGGTTATATTTTTGCATTTTGAATCATTTAATTTCACTAGAAATGTGTAATTGCAAATAGTCAAGTCAACATACAACCTAGAAACATTAAAATCAACTCATAATTTGTTGAATCTGGTTTTAAAATCCTAATTTGGGACTCATTCGCCCACCTGGGTGATTTAGTCTCGATACAGGTCTTTTCTCCTAATTTTTGGGTATTTTGTGTTATCTATTTTTCATTATCTAAATATGTCAAAAACCCTCATTGGGGCTCATTCACCCACCTAGGTGATTTAGTCCCGAATCAGGTTTGAATTTGCATTTTACAACATTAAAATATTGTCATTTATGTTTTTAGTTGTTGTCTTTAGATTATTGTTTTAATTTGCAGAATTACTTTCATTTTCAATCTTTTCAAAATTAGTTCCATTTAAAGTGCATTTGTAATCATAAGAATTGTAATTCAAGCATATCATTTATCTTTTGTTCATTGCATTTATCTTGCATTCATTTATTTCCCTTTGCACGAGCTTTACAACTTGGTGTCATATTGCTAATACTATAGTGAGACGTAGCTTGAGGCTCGTGTCATCTCATGATAACACACTCGTCATGGATCTTGGGTTATCTAGAGATATTTCACTCATAGTGTTGACACTAGTGCACTAGGTATGGACCATACCATTGAAAAATATTTACCTTCAAGTAGTATGACAAGTGTTGAAACAATGGTTTCTAGTGTCCCTCAAGAAAAATAAATCCAAATCCATGAAGAATTAGCACATCTACAATACCTTGTGAGTACTAAAAACATTTCCAAAATAGCTATTCCTACCATAGATAACATACACTAAATGATTGAAAGTGAAAAATGAACATATATTGTGTGTAGCTTAGCTCGGATTTTTGGAAAACATATTACCTCAATGACTAGTTGTGCTCAAAACTTGAACAATGCTCAAAGTAAAGGAGGAACTCAAATTACTCCTCCTACAACCATTGCCTCTATTCCTACTTACACCAACCCTCAATTTACCACAACAATGAAACCTACTAGTAATTCATTCCTTCCTTAGGTATTTTTACTAGCAATCCTTGTACCTTTGTAGCATCTCACGTCATATCTCCTACCACTATACCTCCCATAAATGTTCCATTCACTTTCCCCTCAAACACATATATACCTCCACCATATTCACCTCCATCCCAAAACACAACCAATGATGCCATTCTTAATTAACTTTTGCAAAATGTTTCATTCCTTCAATGAAGAATTTCCACCATAAACCAAAATTAGAATGGCAACCTTCATACTAGGTCAGAAGCAATCCCTTATCCTTGGAGATATTAAGAATGCCAATACCACAAGGTATAGAGATTCCTATGTTTGAGAAATATGGATGGAAAGGAGATCCTTCTAACCACATATTTTCTTACATCTCCCTATGCAGTGATTTCATCCTTGAAGATAAACTCTTGGCTAAGCTTTTCCCTAGGTCCTTGAAAGATACTACTTTAGAATGGTTTTCCTCATTACCAAATAACTCAATTTGTTCATTCAATGAACTTGTTGATGCATTTATCAACCATTTCCAAGTGCACATGACTCCTAAGATGACTTTAGCTGATTTGATGAGATGTAAGCAAAAGGATGATGAAAAGGTTACTGACTTCATTTCACACTATCAATTGCTTTATTCCCAAATTGAAAAATGGGGCTTTAAATGCTATAATATGAATTAGGACATAGAGCACACCCACTTTCCACCTACTACATTAAAGGGTAACCCTAGAGATCTCAATGCAAAGGAGAAAGAGATCTTGCAATAGGGTTGTCCTAGGGGATGATTGTAAGCTAATGAGGGGTTAACCACCAAATTAAGGCTTGGAAAGACAATATGAAATGCAAGTTTAAATGTAATATGTAATACTAAACCCTAATTCAATGTAAACCTTCACTAAATGGCCTAGAAATGCAAATGAAGCAAAAAATAAAGCTACAGAAAGGATTGTGTGCACTTGGCAATCTGGAGATGGTTGAATGGAGCTCTGAAATACTAGAAAATATGATTTTAATTTTGAGTGGGACTCATTCACCGAGCTAGGAGAATCAGTCCAAAATCTGGGTTTCTATGTAGGAACAAGAATCTACTAAATGGGTATTTGAATCTATGAAAATTTGTATTTTGACCAAAACTGAGACTCATTCGCTAAAATTGGTGAGTCAATCTAGTTAGGGTTTTTCTGAAACTTCAAGAACTAAATTTTCTCTCCTCAGTTTGCTTAGTCTACTTCTTTCAGTTTTCAGATCTAAATTTTTGTAAATCAAGATGTAGGTGTTCTTTAATGTTCTCCAATGCTTAATGACAACTTTATGCACTTTTCCAATCTTTCTCTTTGATGTGACTTCAACCTAAACCTACAAAACACACACAAAAGAGAGGGAAAAATGTTGTTGGGTTAGTGGATATGGGTTTTCCTTGGTCAAACCCCGTTTTGGTAATCAAACCTTGAAATAGAATGAAATGGGAATGGAGAATGATGAATGGAAAAAATATGATCTTACAACTCACCAAACCCTAGCAATGAAGTGTTGTAAACATGTATGAGATGGCTCCAATGGATGTAGATCTTGAATCTTGCATGTAGGTGATGGATCTTGAATGAAAGGCTACCTTGAATCATAAAACCCTACATCACAATTGTTAGCTAAAAAAAAAACATGATGCATGAAATATTTGACATGATGCTTGATGCTTGAATAATGCTCTAAAATGCTTGATAATATCCCCTTTCCTACTCTTGGATGCTCTTGTAAACATTTAAATGCACCTATGAACTCAAATTTTCTATAAGGATGCCCATTCAACTTGCTAGGTGTAAAATGAATGAAATAACCTTGTATTTATACTTAATTATGCAAGAATTCCCTAGATTACAACACTACAAGGTGACATCAGATCTAGGAGAATAAAATCCTACCAAAAATTTGAATTAATTTTGATTTTGACCCACGCGGGACTCATTCTCCCAAGGTGGTGAATGAGCCCAACTAGGCATAATTTTTGGGACCATTTTTAAAAATGCTTAGAAAGGTGTGAAATTAGGTTCGTGACCAAAAAACCTAGGTGGGACTCATTCGCCCAAGGTGGTGAATGAGTCCCAAATCACTAAATCTATGTCACACAAGCTGAAAGCACCTGAATTATGATTAGATATTGATTTGTGTCAGGATTATCCTTGAAAAGGTGCATTAAATGAGGCTTGTGGATGAAAAATAAGTCCAATTAAAGAATAAAGGAGCCCAATTATTAATGAAAACACTAGAAATGTGTGAAAGTGTGTTACAACACTTTAAACACTTTAAATAAGGCATGATTAAGGTTAAAAAGAGGTTTATTAGGTGTAGTCAATTAATAAAACCTTAGAAAAGTGTGAAAGTGTGTCACAACACTTCAAAAAAAATTAGCAAGGTACCATTCACGTTGATTAGTTCACAAGGGGCCAAGACCTAATGTGAATGTGTTAACACATTACAACACTAAATCAAGGCACCATTAATCCTAGCTCACAAGGAGGGCTCAAACAAGCAAGGGAAAAAAATAAGGGATACTTTTTCCATTACCACAATATGATCAATCGAAAGCATGGATAAAAATGCATAATGGTTTTGCTTGTCCTACGATAGGTTTGATCACCCTTCCTTTAAAATTTGGACTGAAATAATTAGATGTCTCATTCTCTATCATCTCGACATCACATCATTTTTTTGTGAAGCTTGGTTATCTATGGCTATGCTCCATGGAAGTCATTCCATGATCGGTTGTGCATAAATGTTTAAAGTTTTCCTTTGAAAATGAGATCTATACTGTACACCATAGTGGCTTTAATCCTGTGTCTTCTCATGGGAATTTCTCATTGGATTTCTTTTAGTCTGAGCCTACTGAACCTATTAAACCTCATGAAGATTTCCTTTTCAAATCCTATCAAAAGTTTAAGGAAAAACGCATAGAAGAATTCTCCCTTTGAAACATGCCTCAACCCATGATTGACCCTCCTATCCTTGATGAAACCACAATTAAACCAAAAGCCCTTCCAAGTAACCAAGACCAATCCAAGAAAGATCCTTTACCTATCTCCTAAAAATGACCAAGAGACTTGACCAGAACAATCTCGTTGTGCCTCCTAAGATAAAACAAGTTTTCAAAGCTAAAGAGAAAGTGGTTGGACAATCTGCCATGGTTCCTTCTATTCCTCCTCTAAGGGAAGAAAATAACTCTATGGTTGGTAAACCCACTCCTACAAAAACACAACTTGAAAATCGTACCAAAAGAAATAGAAATTCTAGAGAGCATAGGTGTAGAATTTGTGCTATTGCTCAAAGGTTAAATGAAGAAAATAACAAACAAAATCAACATCCAAACTCAAGTGAAGAAATACATGATGAGTCTCCCTCTTCACCGCAACAAAAAGATCCTATATCGCAACCACACTAGGGACTAGCACCTTCTATGGACAGTATTAATCGACCTCCCATTGTGATTAACTTGGACGATAATGATGAGATTGCTAAAATTCATGAAGAAGTGCATAATGAAATGAATTTATTATTTTCTTCTTCCATAAGCTTAGACAATAACAACTTTGATGATCCTCCTAAAGAGAGTCACTCACCACGTGTTGAACTTGGTGATACTCCTAGTACTGCACTTGTTGTTGTCCCTTTAGCTATTTTTCTTCCTTTTCCATACAATGAACACGATTGGGATGTGGACAACCTACTATAGGTTGACTTGCATATTCTTGACTAGTATTTTCTTTGTATCTTTTTCATGTTATGTGTGTGATTGCATGTGTGCAATGTGATCTCTTGTACTATTCTACTTGATGTATCTCTCTCTTTGTGACACTCCTGTATTTGTATCTACATTATTCTATATTTCATAAACCTTTATCTTTTCTTTGTCTTGTGTTTTCCTTTTTGGGATGATGCAAGGTGTTGATACATTTAGGTCTCTTCAATGTTAACCCAAAATATTATACTTTATCTTTTCTTTGTCTTTTGTTTTCCTTTTGGGGATGATGCAAGGCATTGAGACATTTAGGTCTTTTCCATGTTGACCCAAAAGGTTTTTCTTTGTTTTCGCTCTCTATGTGTCATTCTTCTTGTTCCATGAGTTATTTTGGGAATGATGACATTTTCAAGCTCTATAACAATATTGTAGAAAATACATACTAACCCCAAATCTATGGATTCCTTGTCTGTTATTTTGGGATTACATTTTGGGGGAAACCCCTTTCATGACCTAGCTTCATTTGGAAACATATGTGTGATATAGGGCTTTCAAAATAAGCTCTCATGTCCTCTTTATTGTTAGTATTTATCATTTTCTACTTTAAAGTAATTGCTCATAGTATGGTGTTTAGCAATTTCTTTAAAGTGGGGACATATATTGGCATTATTCTTTTGTATTTTGCATGTTTCATTGTTTGTTCTTCTTACTTCATGTGATGTGTCTTTCTCTTGGTGATGAAATTGGGTGTGATGTTCTTCAAGAGCATGATATTTATTAGCATATTATATTTCTCTTAGTGGTAATGCCAGGCGAAGTGCATTCCCTAAGTTGTGAATCTTCTATTCTTCAATTGGTCCTCTCTTGGAGACATTAGGCACAATGTTCCGTAGGTTGAGACCTTACATGAACTAAGAAAAACCCCTTTTGAATGTACCTTACACTATTTTTCATTTACAATAACTCTTATATGGCCACCTTGCACAAAAAAATACTTTTCTTTCCCGTGGTGCTATCATGTTTGTTCATGGGTGTTAGCATACAAAGTTTTTCTTGCCTCATGAATCTCGCTGTTCATTTTGTGTTGTGCCTTATCAAAGATATTAGAAGGTATAGCTTTGGTATGGTTAGTACTTTTGGGAGTTGACCATAGGTGTGACTTTCCCATAGCCACTTTCTTGTTTGTGTGGGTGCATACCGACTGCATGCGTATGTGTCTCACTTTTCTAGGGGCTCACCTAGTGGATACTGAATTCCACTAGCCTATGTGAGCATACGTGTTTTTTTCATAGTGGAAATCATGTTCCACTTGTAAATTTTTTTTGGACAAACAACTTAGGCTTGATCCACACCGTGTTTGAAAAACAATCAAGGCTTGATCCACCCTCTTTTTCCTTTTTCTTTCTTCTTTATGTCTTTGAAAATGTATGCTTGTACCTTGTTGTTGCTTCATATATCATTCACATGTGTGTTATTTTGTGTCTATGTTAGTTTTCCATAGGATTTTGATCCTAAGGGCTTGATCATCCCTCTTGATCGTTGTCATCCTATCTCACTAGCATTGGTACACTTGGACCCGTCTTGATGTGAATTTTTCTACTTTAGTGTGAGTTTGATGCAAGGTCATCCTCTCACTAAATTGGGGGATAAATGTATTGTAGAAAATTTTATCCCTTTACATTTTCACACTTGTTTGGGCCCTCCCTACTAAAATTTGGCTCATTTATGTCTTAATTGGTCCTATTTTGCATCCACAAGTCTAATTAAATTCATTTTTCTATGGATGATCCTAACATTTAGCAAATGACAAATCACAATTCAATGTTTTTGGTTATGTGTTCTAGATCTAGGGATTTGGGACTCATACATGACCTTGGGCATACGGTTCCCACCTAAGTCTTAGGGCCTAATTTCAAATGTTACATTGAACAAGGAACTTCTTGAAATCTATGTCCTAGGTTTAAGCCATTGGGACTCATACACCCAAACTGGCATATGAGTCTCGCTTTAATCGAGACCTATTTCTAATTCAAATTCTTGGCGGAATTTTATTATCCTAGATTTGACGTCGGCTTGTAGTGTTGTAATTCGAGGAAATTAGGCATAAAAAAGTATAAATACAAGGCTATTTCACATAATTTCTCCTAAAAATCAATTTCAAGCAATCCTAGCAAATTCAAGTGATCTTATGAGCATTCAAGTGAGCATTTTACAAGAGAATTCAAGAGAAAATCATCAAGAATTTGGAGCTATATTCAAGATTCAAGCATCATGTCAAAGTCATAATGCATCACGTGTGTTTGTGAGCTAAAATTTGTGATGTAGGTTTCATGATTCAAGCAAGCATTTAAATCAAGCATTCAAGCATTCAATCAAGAATCAAGATCCACATTCATGTTAGAAATTTCATACAAGTTTGCAGCCTTCATTTCAAGGGTTTTGTAAGTTTCAACATTTAATTTGCTCATTCATCATTCCTTCATGCTTTTTTATTTCATTTCAAGGTTTAATTACCAAAATGAGGTTTTACCAAGGTAAAATCCCTATTCCCTAACAAAACAAAAAATTTCCCTCTTGATGTGTGTTTGCAAATTCAGGTGAATTGGAGCTTGAAGATCCTTTGAATACAAAGCTACAAATGTTTTCAAGGTTGTCAAGAAGTTGTCATATTCACAAAAACTCACCTACATACTAGAATCCCAACTTTCAAGCTTGAAGATCGGACAAGAAAGAAGCTACAAAAGATCACTAGAGGCTACAAAAATATCATTCAAACCACCCTACTAGGTGTGTGAGTCCCAATATATCCCTTTTTGCATTTTTTTATAGATCCCACTAAGTCACCAGAAGATTCCAAATTCTGCCCAGAATCCTCTAGTAGGACTAAATTACCCAATCTGGCATATTAGTCCTAGTGCACCTCGAACAATAGATTTTTAAGAGTTGTACATCTTGATTTGACTCCATCATTCCTCCAAGTACATTTTTTTTTCATCCTATTTGTTAATCTGATTTCATACTTTCAATTTTCTAGGGTTTTACATGTATAAGTGTTTGCATTTCTCCGTTGAAGCTTCATTTAATGGTGAACCCCTATCCAATTTCAATAGAAACCCTCTAGTCCCCTTCCTCATTCAAGCCACTTGGTTGAGGAATCTAGGTTCCTAATGAACTAAGGTGCGAAATAGGCCCCAAAGTTCAATCTCCTAAAAGGTGGACACCTCATTTCCATTGGTTCACAATGTAAGACTTTTATCTTATAAGACTTTAAATATGTCATCATTATTGATACCCTTTATTTCCACAACCTTGATAGCACCCTCCTTAGATATCTCGATTCAAACAAAGCACAAATGAATTTAGACGAGGTAAATGATGGTATATGTGAAGCTCACTCTATTGGTCCTACCTTAGCCAGGAAGCTCATGCAAACTAGATATTATTGGCCTACTATGGAACATGATGCCTATCACTTTGTTAAGAAATGTCAAAAATGCTAGATACATGGAGATCTTGTGCACACATCTGTCCAAGAACTACATATTATTACGTCACCATGGCCAGTCTCTCAATGGGAACTTGACCTCATGGGAAAGATTCACCCAACATTCGCCAATGGTCATAAATTCATCCTCACTGCAAGTGAGTAATTTATGAAATGGATTGAAGCTATCCCAATGACCTATATTACCAAAAATCAAATATGTAAGTTCATCCTCAATTATATCATATGCCAATATGGTGTCCCATAATCCATCATTACGAACAATGGTCATCCTTTCAAGAATCAAGATGTACATGGTTTATATGATAAATTCAACATCCACCACCATTTCACCACTCCATATTACCCCTAAGGTAACATTCAAGTTGAGGCAACTAATAAAACCATCCTTAAAATCCTAAAACCAAAACGGGGTTTGACCAAGGAAAAGCTCTATCCACTAACAAAACAACATTTTCCGCTCTCTTTAGTGTGTGATTTGTAGGTTTATATTAAAGATACTGATATGTAGAAAAATGGGTATAGGATGCTATCGTATGGTTTACGAAATAGAGCACACCAACTTTCCAATTTTGTTCAAGGATAACCCTAGAGATCTCAATGCAAAGGAGAAAGAGATCTTGCAATAGGGTTGTCTGAGGGGCCTTGAATGTAGACTAATGAGGGGTTCACCACCAAGTTAAGGCTTGGAAAGAAAAATTCAATGAACGATGTAACACTAAACCCTAATATGATGTAATGACTTACAAAGTGACCTAGAAAAGTATGCAAACCAAGATAGAAAGATACGGGATGGAATGTGTGCACCTGGAAACCTGGAGATGGTTGGAAGGAGATCTGAAATGCTAGAAAATATAAATTTAATGTTGAGTGGGACTCATTCTCCAAGTTGGGAAAATAAGTCCAAAATATGGGTTTTTGTGCAGAAACAAGAATCTGGAAAATGGGTATCTGAAATTGAAAAACTATGGATTTTGACCAAAACTAGTGAATCAGTCTAGTTAGGGTTTTTTGAAACTTCAGGATCTGAATCTGTTCTTCTCGGTCTGCTCAATCTTCTTCATGTTTTTGGATCTGAATCTCTGTAAATCAACCTGTAGGTGTTCTCCAATGTTTGATGACAACTTTGACAACTTTATGCACTTTGAACTTTCTCCAAACTTTCTCTTCACTGTGTCTTCAATATAAACCTAAAAATCACACACAAACCCTAGCAATGAAGTGTTGCAAACATGTATGAGATGGCTCGAATGGATGCAGATCTTGAATCTTGCTTGAAGATGATATATCTTGAATGAAATGATAGCTTGAATCATGAAACCCTACATCACCATTATTAGCTCAAAAACAAACATGATGAATGAAGTCCTTGACATGATGCTTGATGCTTGAATAATGCTCTAAAATTCTTGATAATCTACCCTTGAAGACTCTTGAATGCTCTTCTAAACACTTGAATACTCTCTTGAAATCAAACATGATATAAGGATGCTCATTCAACTTGGTAGGGGAAAAATGAGAGAAAGAAACTTGTATTTATACTTAATTATGCAAGAATTCTCAAAGTTACAAAAATACAAGCCAACATTAGATCTAGGAAGATAAAATCCCACCAAAAATTTGAATTAATTTTTATTTTGGACCACACGGGACTCATTCGCCCAAGGCAGTGAATGAGTCCCATTAGGCCTATTTTTGGGACCATTTTTAAAATTTCTAAGAAAGGTGTGAAACTAGGTTTGGGACACAAAAAAATAGGTGGGACTCATTCACCCAAGGTGGAAAATGAGTCCTATATCACTAAATCTAGGCCACACAAGCCAAAAATACTTGAATTATGATTGGGTATTGATTTGTGTCAAGATTATCCTCAAGAATATGCATTAAATGAGGCTTGTGGATGTAAAATAAGGCCAATTAAAGCATAAGAAATCCTAATTATTAATGAAAACCCTAGAAAAGTGTGAAAGTGTGTTACAACACTTTACAAAACTCCAAATAAGGCATGATTAAGGTTAAAAATAGATTTATTAGGTGCAATTAATTAATAAAACTTCAAAAAAGTTTGAAAGTGTGTTATAACACTTCACAACACTTTAGCAAGGTACCATTTAAGTTCATTAGTTCACAAGGGCCCAAGAACTAATGTGAATATGTTAAACATATTATAACACTAAATCAAGGCCAAGTTAGGGGATGCCTTTATCTGTCATTACATCTAGCCTGCACTTTAGTGAGAGGAGGAGCTTGCTTCCAACTCACACTAAAGAGGACCAAATTTACTAACACTAGTAAGATAGGACATACATGATCAAGAGGGGTTCAAATGCACCAATGTTGGTAGGATAGGAAGGCTATGGAAAATAGAGTTGTGCAAGCCCCCAACACCAATGTCCTATGGAAAACCAACATAGGCACAAAAGAACAAACATGAAAATGATATAAAGAGCAACAACCAAGCACAAGAATGCACTGTTAAAGACATAAAGGAAATAAAACAACATGAAAAAGAAAAGGATAGATCAAGCTTCGACCATTTTTCCAACACAATGTGGATCAGATCTAGGTTGTTTGTCTAAAAAGAAATGCATACTCACTCTGAGGCAAGGAAACTATAGATTGTTCATTGGGTGAGATATCCAAGAAGGTGAGACACATACATGCCTGGTCAGTATGCACTCACACACACACACAAGTGGCTAATGGAAAGTCATGCCCTCATTCGGCTTCCTGTCAAAACCATACCAAAGTTATACCTCCTGATAAATTAGATAAGGTGCCACACAACAAATGGATTTCGAGCTTCATGAGACAAGAAAAAATTTGTATGCTTGGAGCTCATGAACAAACAAGATGGATCTATAGGCATGCAAGTTGTGTTATGCAAGGTGGCCATATAACTGAAAATGAAAATACAACAATAAGGAACATTCAAGGGAGTCTTGCTTAGTTCATGCGAGGTATTTAACTTATGGATAATTGTGCCTAATATCTCCAAGAGAGGACCATTCAGAGAATAAAAAATTCATAACTTAGGGGATACAATGTGTCGCATCAAGCCACTAATAGGAATATAATATGCTAAGAGAGATCACACTCTTAAAGGACATCACACCCAATGTTATCCACAAAGTGAAAAATGAATCGTATAAAGTAAAAATACTACACCATGAAACATGAAAAGAATAATGCAAAAGAATAATGCCAATATATGTGCCCACTTTAAAGAAATTGTTAAACACCATGTTGTGAGCAATTACTTTAAAGTAGAAAATGATAAATGCAAAAAATAAAGAAGACATGAGAGCTAACTTGGAAATCCCTATGCCAAGTCATATGTTTCTGAGTAGAGCCACATCATGTACAAGAAAAGAGAGAAGGGTTTTCCCTAAAAATAAAAATCCAAACACATAAGGGATCTATGGTGCTTGGGGTCAGTATGTTATTGCTACAATGTTTTCAGGGAGCTTGGAACTGCCATCATTCCCCAAATACACATAGAATTGGAAGAATGACACAAAGAGAGAAAAAATAAAGAAAAACCTTTTGGGTCAACATGGAAGAGACCTAAATGTCTCGACGCCTTGTGTCATCCTCAAAAGGAAAACACAAGACAAATGAAAAATATAGAAGGAAAAAAGTAAAAGATTGATAAAATAGGGAGGAATGAAGGTACAAATAGAGGAATTTCATAAAGAGAGAGATACATCAAATAGAATGGTATGGGGGTTCATAATATGTACATTTAATCACTCAAAAGAAAAAGAAAAAGAACTAATGCAAAGAGACTAATAAGGCACGTGGAAGTCAACCAAAAGTAGGTCGTTCATCTCCCAATCATGTTCACTGTATACTAAAGGTGGACAACTAGCCAAAGGGACAATAGCAAGTGTTGAACTAGGGCCATCACTAGGTTCAACACTCATCCTAGGAGAATTGTCATTTAGGCTCATGGAAGAGGAAAACAATGTATTCAACTCATTATGCACCTCCTCGTCAAGTTTAGAAACTTCCTCATCATCATCTAAATTAATCACAATTGGAGGTTGAATGATAATGTCCAACGAAGGGTTCAAATCTTGTTTTGGTTGTTGTATTTGATGTTGCTTAGGGGTGGGGGTAGAGTCATCATGCATTGCATCAGTCAAGTTTGGATCTTGATTTTCTTTGTTTAATTCTTCATGTAACCTGCAAGAAAGGGCACAAAATCTACTCCTACGCTCTCTACCCCCTCTGTTTCTTTTAGTTCTATTTTCAAGTTGCGTTTGTGTAGGAGTGGGTTGATCAACCATAGGTTTCCTTTCTCCCCTAAGAGGAGGAATAGAAGGAATCATGGGAACTTTTTCAGCCACTTTCTCTTTGAATTTGTAAACTTGTTTTATTCTAGGATATGTGACAGAGTTGTTTTCATTGTCTCTTGGTATTTTACAAGAGGTAGGTGAAGGTTCTATCTTAGGAGGAGCAATGAACTTATTTCCTTTATCATTAACACCTCCAATAGAAAGACGATCAGAATCAATGCGGTCTTGTACAAGGTGCTTAAGATGCTTACAATGTTCCATATCATGTCCATTTTTTCGATGCTAATGATAGTAAGAATTAGGTCTATGGCTTGCAGGTAATGTTTTATTAGGATTGGGTTGTTTAACGGGAGGCAAGGTAATCATTTTCTGTTCTAGGAGTTCTGACATTGTGTTATGAAGGGTATCAGGTAAGGGAGTGAATTGTCTTTTCGGGTCCCCATAACTAAAGGGTATCATGGATTTAACAACATCTAATTGGTTATTGAAATTCTGAGTTGTGTGTTGAGGGGTATTGAATTGAAGGAAACCTTTATTCTATTTTCTAAAAGGTTGGGAATTGTTTTGTTTTGTGGACTCAGAATTCTTAGTACGGCTAGAAGTAGATTTTGTATCTCGACTATTAACCGAATTTTGATAATAATGGAGGGTAGTACACAAGTGCATAAAGGAGGGGAATTTCATCATGGTAAGCTTGTCTTGTATCTTTGCAGATTTCCTATGATCATCTTTTGAAGGTGAGGATCGAGAAACTTGACATCAATTTGGGAATAAAGCGATTGGTAGCAATTATCTTTTCTTCTTCTTTTTGCTTGCATCTCATCAAATCGGCCAAGGTCATCTTAGAAGTCATATTCACTTGGAAATGGTTGAAAAATGCCTCAAAAATTTCATTGAAAGAATGGATTGAGTTATTCCATAAAGAAGAAAACCACTCCAAGGCAGTATCCTTCAAGGACTTAGGGAAAACCTTAGCCAAAATTTTATCATCAAGGAAAAAGTCACTACATAAGGCTGGATAAGCATTTACATAGTTAGAAGGATCTCCCTTTCCTCCATGTTTCTCGAATCTAGGAACCTCTACACCTTTTGGAATCGGTGTTTGCAATATCTCCAAGGACAATGGGTTTCTTTTTACATAATATGTAGGTGGTGTTGGACTCAAGGAACACTAAGAGGGGGGGTGAATCAATGTTCAACAATATTTAAATTACAATCCAGATCTTAAACCATTTAAAACATTTCAATAGAAGTAAAGATGCAAGCACATGAAGGAAACAATCAAAACACCATAAAACCAAGATTTTTATGTGGAAACCTTGTTAGGGGAAAAACCACGGCGGAGGTTAATCCACAATTTGTACTCTGTTAAAAGTATGAAGAAAAGGGGAATGCACATACATTCAAGCACACTACCTAGAGCTCACTGCTCAAAATAATGAAGACTCACTGCCTTACAAGAGATTTGGATAACAAAAAAAGGTTGAACTAAGAAGATAGCATCTACAAATTCCTGACATCAGTTCCGGTTAAGCTCATAGATCATATTCTAGATCTTCTATCTGGTTCTGCACTTCGCTCTGCTCTACCTTAATTCACTTTACAAAAACCTCTTCTGCAAAAGTGAAACTATGCATAGTCGTTCAACCGATCTTATGATATTCCTATACACACATCTTCTCTTCTACTCTTCCACACACTTTTTCACATTCACACACCAAAATGAATTACCCGATCTCATATATATATATCTGCTATCAAAGAATTAGTTACTTCTAGTCGGCTTGAGCAAAATGAAAAATATTCTCCAACAGTCAACACAATCCAAATTTAATATTTCATATGTACCCATCAAAGTCAGATAATTCTATGTTGCGACCCAAATCAAAATCCTTGAACACAAAAAAATTTAAACAATTACTCCTTATACATCCACGACATGCTATATTCACTGAGTTGGCTTCCATGAATAAATAAATAGAGAATCATCCTGCCGAATCTTCTAACTCATACAACAATTAATCCAACATCACAAAACTTAACAATAAGATAATATAGATACTTAACTAATTTCCCTAAGATCCAAAACTCAAAATGATAATCCAGTGAAGCATACAGATTGACATACTAACCGGATACCCTACTCTTCATTCTCTCTTTTGGTATTACTATGTTCTTTACTCTTCCTACCGGTCTAAACAAATTCTGATCTATGGACTGGAATAATGACTTAGGTTTCCATCAATGACAACACTAGAAGCCATATGCCAATAATCTCCCCCTTTGGCATTGATGGCAACACTTAGTGAAAAATGGCTAAGTGTTGGAATCAACAAAACTACACTCTTTCTCCCCATAACTGACACAACTTTTTCTGAATTTGACAAGGAATTTTTCATAGCTCTCTCCCCCCCTTTGAAATCAATGACAAAAAGATAAGAAAATGTTTTTCTTTCTCCCCCTTAGAATTGTAACCAAAGCTTACTTGAGCAAAAATTGATCCAAAACTTGAAGAAATACAACCACTAATTGAAGATTAATTTATGCTTCTCCTTCATCTCCAGAAGAAACTTCTTCCATGCTTCCACTGCAATCCCAATGATTATGATCATACTGTTGTTCTTAGATGTCTGGTTGATAATCTGGATGAGAGATTCTAGAATTGTGATTGCCTCTTCTAATTTCTCTCCTTTCCTCAGAACTTCAATTAACTGCTCCAACCTACATTTGGTTAAATCCTTCACTTTCCAAAATGTGTCCACAAGGCTATTTCTAGTGAAATGAACTTTTGCATGCTTAGACCACAACTCTTGAATCCTTTTCTTGACTACACCATCCTGATCCTGAAACATGTTATAATCCTGACCAATTTTTTTTAGCTCAGTTTCAATATGCTCCAACTTATCTTTGTATTTCCCAACTGCATGAGGCCACCAAAGACAATAGTTGTATATGTTATTTGTTGTATTTATGAATTTCCTCAACACATTCATTTTCCTTTTCAGTTTGGTAAGAGATAGCCTGAACTGTTCCTTCAGATGTAGAATTATTTCTCCCTCTTTCATGTTCTAGGATTCAAAGACCATTGCTTCCTTAATGCATTCAATCATCTCTTCAGGAAATACATTCTGCAAACTATCCAATTCAATGTTATTGTGCACAAAATAAGTACTTAGTGCGCTCTCGATCAGGTCCTGCTCATATGAGGGTCTATCAGACCATATGCCAACAATTTTTTGCATCCCATCTTTCCCCTGAACAAGCTACAATATATTTGCTTTGGATAAAACACCTTCTTCACTTCCTTCTGCCATTACTACATCTGGTTCAACTGATTCTAGTTCTTCCCTTGGAGTATACTCATCATATTCCTCATTTGGTATGTCCACAATCACTTTCTCTTTACCTTTTCCTTCACTTTTTGGAGTCTTGTGTGTCGGAGGAGTGTAAACATCAATTTCTTGAGCTCTTTTATTCTTCTTCCCCATCACACTGGAAGGGGATCCAAATTCAAGTCCTCTTACTGGAATGGAAATTCTAATTGCTCCAAACTTCCTTAGCAATTCTTTAAAGAAATTTGCATACTCTTGCTCACAATTTTCCAAAGTACGAGAATGTTCAAAAAATTGTTTACAAACTACTTCATTCTCTTTCCATATAACAGTATCGATATGTGCAATAAATTTGGAAAATACATCACAAGACATATGACCAAAGTACCAAACTTGAAGGGGTAGTCTGCCTCCTTTGTTAGTTGCACATTTTCCATCAATTGATCTTTTAGCAATCCACACAAATCAAAATATTCATCCTCCAATATCATTTTATGAGAGATATAAACTGTGCCTCCCGAAGTTGCGCCTTCTCTATTTTTGAAAAAGATTTTGTAAGAGATTCCATGCACAATGTATCTTGTTATTAGATCTTTGATCGTCGAAATTATCAAATCCCTCTGATCTCCGGTTAGGGTTTCGACCTCTTTGTTCTGAATCGACTTCTTTTTTGGAATATCCACAACATTGCATAATCCAGTTAGATTCCTAATCACTTCTTTCAAAATGAGATAGGGTATATCCAAGGTTAGAATGTCATCATTCAATATGTTCAAGATAAACCTAATGACTTTCGCATTACCAAAATAGGGAAATTCACTCCAAATGTTCAAACTTTTATGCTTCACACCTTCAAGCTATTTCAATTCATTGGCCAGAAACACATTTCTCGCCTCCCTAATCTTCTCATTGATGTATTCATCTAAATTCACCATTCCTTTGATTTTCTCCGTTTTCCCTTTCATGTCGAACAAGTTTCTACCGAGCATCAAATTAAGTGAGAAATATACAAGCAACTGAAATACCTGATGAATTCACCGCTGAATTGACTTTACTCCTTCAAAATTTTGCTACAGAGGCTCTTGCATTTTTCTTCAAATGCAAGGTGACAAATGAGGGTTCCAAATACCCTTTTATAACTTTCCCACCTAACCTTTTTACTGCATTAAATTTTTTTCCCTAGGAGTTCCGGATACTCTATTTTCTCAGACAACAAAAGAAGAATTCATTTGCGGACCTTCTACTCAAATTTTTGCACAAATGATCACCAATACATTTATAAATCACTAGCACAACTACTAACAACTTCCTACATTCTGTTGCCAACTACTGATAGGGGGACAAAGGATTTTCTTGAAAAAATCCCCCTAGGCCAATGGCCTAAGATCAATTTCTAGAGGAATTACCAGAAGTAGATTCTTGTGCAAGCTTATTTCCTTCATTATAATCACTCTTCCTTACCCATGCTTTCTTCATCTGATCTCTTATTTCTTCCACAATCACTTTCCGTTTTCCTTTATCATCTTTCTATGAAATTTTGTCTTTGTATACTGAACCTCTTCTATCCATGTTTCTATTCTTGCAGAATCTTGCAATGTGACCAAATCTGTTGCAATTGTAACACACATGATTTCTCTATCTAGACCATTCATTCCATTGATTAGCAATATGCCCAAATCTTCCACAGGTGTAGCATTTAACATTCCTTACACTGACAGACATACTTCTACATTCAATTGACTTATGACCAAACTTATTACAACTAAAACACTGACCAGGAAATGGACTTCTTGAATTTATTTTACTTTTGTACTAAGAATCCATATGACCGAACTTATTACAAGGAAAGCAGTGACCATTAAACTTTTGAGCATTGGGTTTTCTTACTGGATACCTTTTACCTTTGTTCATATAATTTCTTTGTCTGGAATCCTTATGTTCAAATCCAAAGCTTTCTCCCTTATCATATCCAAGACCTTGTTTTTCATTTGCATCCTTCTGTCCTTTAGTCAGCTCATCAAGCTTAGAAGAATTGATTCTAAACTTCTCCTTGAATTCATTTGCAGTAGTGAGTTCATCAATGAAAATAAGTATTTTTATTTCAAGATCTTGTTCATTATTTATGGTTTGTTGCAGTTCAATATCCAACTGAATGAATCCACTATTAGCTTTGTTGCATTCTTCATATCTTTCTTTTAAGGACTAGGCCAGATTCTCCTCATTCTTTCTCATTTCTTCAATCTCCTTAGTTAGCTTCATCACCATAGATTCCATCTCAAGCTTTAGAGTAGCATTGTTTCTAGCAAGCTTTTCACATTCTCCAGTTATTTATTTTAGGGTCTGATTCAAGTGAACATCTTTCAAGCACTTGCTTTCTTTCTGCTTCATCTGATCACAGAGTTCCTTCCTCTTTTCTCTTGAATCATTGATTTTATCCTTCAATGATTGAATGATTTTTTTAGCATCCTTAAGATTTGATTTTAATTCCAAGACTTCTGCTTTAGACTGATCAAGATCATCAAGTGCCACCAAAAGTTGTTGTTGAAGACCACTAGAGTCCATTGCATTCAAAGATCCACCTCAAGCTGTTAAACTCCTTCTATAGAGGAACTTAGCTCTGATACCAATTGTTGGACTCAAGGAACACTGAGAGGGGGGAGTGAATCAGTGTTTAACAATATTTAAATTACAATCTAGATCTTAAATCATTTACAACATTTCAGCAGAAATAAAGATGCAAGGACATGAAGGAAACAATAAAAACACCATAACACCAAGATTTTTACGTGGAAACCCTGTTAGGGGAAAAACCACGGTGGAGGTTAATCCACAATTTATACTCTATTAAAAGTATGAAGAAAAGGGGAATGCACATGCATTCAAGCACACTGCCTAGAGCTCACTACTCAAAATAATGAAGGCTCGCCACCTTACAAGAGATTTGGATTACAACAAAAAGTTGAACTAAGAAGATAGCATCTACAAATGCCTAACATCAGTTTCGGTTAAGCTCATAGATCAGATTTTGGACCTTCTGTCTGATTCTTCACTTCACTCTGCTCTGCCTTAATTCACTTTACAAAAACCTCTTCTACACAAGTGAAACTGTGCATAATTTCTCAACTGATCTTCTGATATTTGTATACACACATCTTCTCTTCTAATCTTCCACACACTCTTTCACACTCACACACCAAAATGAATTACCCGATGTGATATATATATCCGCTATCAAAGATTTAGTTGCTGCTAGTCGACTTGACCAAAATGAAAAATATTTTCCAACAGTCGGCTCAATCCACATTTAATATTTGATGTGTACCCATCAAAGTCAGCTAATGTTATGCTGTGACCCAAATCAAAATCCTCAAACAGAAAAAATTTAAACAATTACTCCTTATACATCTGCGACACGCTATATTCACTGAGTCGACTTCCATGAACAAATAAATAGATAATCATCCTGTCGGATCTTCTAACTCATAGACAGATTAATGTGACATCACAAAACTTAACAATAAGATAATATAGATACTTAAAAACTTTCCCTGAGCTCCACAACTCAAAATGATAATCTGGTGAAGCATACAGATTGACATACTAACCGAATACCTTGTTCTTCATTCTCTCTTCTGGTAATACTTTGTTCTTTACTCTACCTGCTGGTATGAGAAAATTTTGATCTACGGACTAGAATAATGGCTTAGGTTGCCATCAATGACAACACTAGAAGCCATATGCCAACAATCAAGCCATATGCCAAGAGGTGGGCCATTTTGATTTTGGTTGATGGTGGAAAATTTCTTTTGAATGGATGAAATAGTTTGTAGAAGTTGATTTATGAGAGGTTCATTGCTTGTGTTTTGAGATGGAGGTGAAAAAGGTGAGAGGGTGTATGTGTTCGAAGGAAAATTGAATGTAATTTTTATAGGTGTAAAGTGGTAGAAGATATGACATGTGATGCCACACAGGTACTAGGGATACGAGTGGAAATACGCAAGGAAGGAATCACATTACTAGTTCGTTGCATTATTGTTGTGACTTGAGGGTTTGTAAGGGTAGGAATTGAGGTTATTGTGGTGAGAGGAGGAATTTGAGTTCCTCCTTGGCTTGTGACATTTCTTGTAGGTAAAGGACAACTAGTGGTTGTGGTGAGGTGTTTTCCAAAGATTTGAACTACATTTTTCACAAGGTCAATCCATCTTCACTTTCAATCATACGATGAATGTTGTCTATGGTAGGGATGGTAGTAGTTGAAATGTTATCATTTGCACTTGATGTTGTAGGTTTGCTAAATCTTCATGAATTTGAACTATGTTTTCTTGTGGAACACTAGCAACCATTGTTTCAATATGTGTCACACTACTTGAAGGAAAAGAGTTGTGAAGGGTATGGTCCATACCTAGTGTACTAGTGTTAATACTGGGAGTGAAAGAGCTAGGCAACCCAAGATCCATAATGATTTTGTTATTGCGGGATGACACAAGTCTCAAACTTCATCTCACTACAATATAAACAATAGGACACTAAATACTCATGCAAGGGCTACTAAATTCAAGATGAATGCAAATGCAATTTATAAGCTAAGAACAATTAAATGAATATAACAAAAAATTTGTAAACCTAAACAAAAAGATATAAACAACAACATAAGCTTAGAAATAGTGTTTTAAATGCTGAAAAATGCAGTGCAGAATCTACACTGGAACTGATTCACCCAAGGTGGTGAATGAGTCCCAATGGGGATTTTTTCCAAAATTTTTAGACATTTTCAATTGATTTTTATGCCTTTTATATTGTATGATCTGAAAACTAAGTGCAAATGCAGATTTTGTTTGATTTTCAATGATTTAGGATGCAAAAATGCAAGCTATATGAACTTTCACTAATGCAAAATTAGAAACCCTAGAATGCCAATTAAATAATGCAAATCCTAATGCAATGTTAATGCAAACAAGATCTAGGATGATGATGCACTCCAAATCAGAAAAATGACGTTGTAAATGCAGGCTCACCAAATAAAATGTAGAAAAATGGGTATAGGATGCTATCATATGGTTTAGGACATAAAGCACACCCACTTTCCAATTTCATTCAAGGATAAACCTAGAGATATCAATGCAAAGGAGAAAGAGATATTGCAATAGGGCTTTCCTAGGGGCTGAATGTAGACTAATGAGGGGTTCACCACCAAGTTAAGACTTGGAAAGACAAATGCAATGCAAAATGTAACACTAAACCCTAATATGATGCAATGACTTACACAATGACCTAGAAAAGTATGCAAAACAAGACATAAAGCTACATGATGGAATGTGTGCACCTGGAAATCTAGAGATGACTGGAAGGAGGTCTAAAATGCTAGAAAATCTAACTTTAATACTGAGTGGGACTCATTCGCCAAGCTGGGTGAATCAGTCCAAAATTTAGGTTTTTGCGTGGGAACATGAATCTGGAAAATGGGTATCTCAATCTACAAAAATCTAGATTTTGACGCAAACTAGGACTCATTCACCAAAAGTGGTGAATCAGTCCAGTTAGGGTTTTCTAAAACTTCAAGATCTGAATCTACCCTTCTCAGTCTACTCAATCTACTTCTTCAGGTTTCTGAATTTGAATCTCTTTAAATCAACTTGTAGGTGTTCTCTATTTTTTTTATGACAACTTTGACAACTTTCTCCAAAATTTCTCTTCAATGTGTCTTCAATCTAAACCTGCAAATCACACACAAACCCTAGAAATGAAGTGTTGCAAACATGTATGAGATGGCTCGAATGGATGTAGATCTCGACTCTTGCTTGAAGATGGTAGATCTTGAATGAAATGCTAGCTTGAATCATGAAACCCTACATCACCATTGTTAGCTCAAAAACAAACATGATGCATGAATTCCTTGACATGATGCTTGATGCTTGAATAATGCTCTAATATTCTTGATAATCTACCCTTGAAGACTCTTGAATTATCTTGTAAACACTTGAATACTCTTGTGAACTCAAACTTTCTACATAAGGATACTCATTCAACTTGATAGGTGAAAAATGAGTGAAAAAAACTTATATTTAAACTTAATTATGCAAGAATTCTTAAAATTACAACACTACAAGCTGACATCATATCTAGGAGGATGAAATCCTACCAAAAAATTGAATTAATTTTGATTTTGGGCCACACGGGACTCATTCTCCCAAGGTAGTGAATGAATCCCATTAGGCCTAATTTTTGGGACCATTTTAAAAATTGCTTAGAAAGGTGTGAAACTAGGATTGGGACCCCAAAACCTAGGTGGGACTCATTCACCCAAGGTGGTGAATGAGTCCCAGATCACTAAATTTGGGCAACACAAGTCAAAAACACTTGAATTATGATTGGGTATTGATTTGTGTAAAGATTAACCTCAATAAGATGCATTTAACGAGGCTTGTGGATGTAAAATAAGGCCAATTAAAGCATAAGAAATATTAATTATTAATGAAAACCCTAGAAAAGTGTGAAAGTGTGTTACAAAACTTTATAACACTCCAAATATGGCAGGATTAAGGTTAAAAAAAGATTTATTAGGTGCAATTAATTAATAATACCTTAGAAAAGTGTCAAAGTGTGTTACAACACTTCACAAAACTTTAGCAAGGTACCATTTAAGTTCATTAGTTCATAAGGGCCCAAGACCTAATGTGAATATGTTAGGCATATTACAACACTAAATCAAGGCCAAGTTAGGGGGGGCCTTTTTCCTCCATTACAGATACATTAAGGAGCAAGTTTGGAGAAAGTTGTCAAAGTTGGACCATCTTGCATTGGAAATACTTGGAGAACTTCTATAGGTTGCAAATTAGGGTTTCGGATCCAAAAATCAATTAGGAAGCATAGAGTCAGCCTTGAAGAGTAGATTTGTACTTTAAAGCTTCAGAAAACCCTAACTAAATTGATTCAGACTTTTTGCAGATTCAGATACCCATTTGCCAGATTCTTGTTTGTATACAAAAACCCAGATCTGGGACTGATTCACCTAGCTTGGCATATGAGTCCTAGTCAGTATTAAGGTCAAAATTTTGAATATTTCAAGGTCTCATTCAATCTCCTTCATATTTCTAGGTGCATACATTTCATCTCACAACTTGTTATTCTATTTTATTTGCATTTCTAGGTCATTTAGATAAAGTTTGCATTTAATTAGGGTTTAGCATTACATCTTGCCTTGAATTTATCTTTCCAAGTCTTAACTTGGTGGTGAACCCCTCATTAGTTTACAATCAGCCTCTAGGACAAGCCTATTGTAAGACCTCTTTCTTCTTTGCATTGAGATCTCTATGGTTATCCTTGAATAAAATTGGAAAGTGGGTGTGCTCTATGTTCTAAACCATATGAAAGCACTCCTAACCCATTTTATATCATTTTATTTTGGTGAACTTGCATTTAGAACATTATAATTCTGATTTAAAGTGCATTCTCATCCTAGATCTTTCTTTTATTAACATTGCATTAGGGTTTGCATTAGTTAATTGCAATTCTAGGGTTTGAAAATTTTGCATTAGTGAAAGTTCATAGAGCTTGCATTTTTGCACCTTCAATCACTGAAAATCAAACAAAATTTTCATTTGTACTTAGTTTACAGATTACACAACATAAAAATCATAAAAATAAATTGAATTTTTTTGAAAAGTGTGAAAAAAATCCCCATTGGGACTCATTCACCATCTTGGGTGAATCAGTCATAGTGTATATTTTGCACTACTTTTTCCATTATTTAAAACATTGTTTTTGAGCTTCTGTTTGTTGTTTATAGCTTTCAATTTCAATTTCCATAATTTTTGTTAAAGCCATTTCATTGTTCTTAGCTTACATTGCATTCACATTCATCTTGCATTTAGTAACGCTTGTATGAGTATTTGGTTTGCTAATACTATAGTGAGACAAAGATCGAGACTCATGTCATCTCGCAATAGCACAATCGTTGTGGATCTTGGGTTATTTAGCTATTCCACTCCTAGTATTGACACTATTACACTAAGTATGGACCATACCCTTAACAATTTTATGCCTTCAAGTAGTGTGACACATGTTGAAACAATGGTTGCTAGTGTCCCACAAGAAAACATAATGCAAATCCATGAAGACTTAGAAAACTTACAATATTAGGTGCAAAATGAAAATATTTCAACTACCACCATCCCTACTATAGATAACATTCATCACATGCTTGAAAGTGAAGATGGACTTAACCTTGTGAAAAATATAGTTCAAATCTTTGGAAAATACCTCACCTCAACCACTAGTTGTCCTTTACCTACAAGCAATGTCACAAGCCAAGGAGGAATTCAAATTCCTCCTCCCACAACAATTACCTCTATTCCTACCTATACCAACCCTCAAGTCAGAAGAACAATGCAACCAACTAGTAATGTGATTCCTTCCTTAGGAATTTCCACTAGTATCCCTAGTACCTTTGTGGCATTGCATGTCATATCTCCTACTACCTTACCACCTATAAGCATTCCATTCACTTTCCCTTCAAAAACATACACCCCTTCACCATTTTCAGCTTCGTCTCATAACACAAGTAATGACCCTCTCATAAACCAACTCTTCCAAACCATTTCATCCCTTCAAAAACAAATTTTTACCATCAACCAAAATCAAAATGGCCCACCTACATATTATGTCAAAAGCAGTCCATTTTCCTTAGAGATATTGCAAACACTAATGCCACAAGGTGTAGAGGTTCCTAGATTCAAGAAATATGGAGGGAAGTGAGATCCTTCTAACCATGTTAATTCTTATACTGCCTTATGTAATGACTTTGTCCTTGATGATTAAATCTTGGCTAATATTTTCCCAAGGTCCTTGAAGGATACTACCTTGGAATGGTTTTCTTTGCTACTGAATAACTCAATCCATTCATTCAATGAACTTGTTGAGGAATTTTTCAACCATTTCCAAGTGCATATGACCCCTAATATGACCTTGGATGATTTGATGAGATGCAAGCAAAAAGAAGAAGAAAAAATAATTGAATTTATCTCACGCTATCAATCTATTCCCAAATCGATGTCAAGATTCCTAACCCTCACCTTCAAAATATTTTCATACAAAATTTGCAAAGTAAGATACAAGATAAGCTTACCATGATGAAATTCCCATCCTTCATGCACTTGTGTACTTCCCTCCATGATTATCAAAATTCAGTTAGTAGTCAAGATACAAAATTCACCTCTAGCTGTATTGAGAAATCTGAGCCCACAAACCAAAGCAATTCCCAACCTTTTAGAAAACATAATAAATGTTTCCTTCAATTCAATCCCCCTCAACAAACAACTCAGAATTTCAACAACCAAGTATCTGTTGCTAAAGCCACAACACCCTTTAGCTATGGGGACCTGAAAAGAAACTTCACTCCCTTACTGGATACCCTTCATAACACAATGACACAACTTTTAGAATAGAAAATGATTACCTTGCCTCTCGTTAAACAACCCAATCCTAATGAACCATTTCTCACAAACCATAGACAAATTCTTACTACCATTATCACTGACAAAATGGACATGACACAAAAAATTGTAAGCATCTTAAACATCTTGTGCAACAACTCATTGATTCCAGTTGTCTTTCTGTTGGAGTTATTAGTGATCAAGGAAATAAATTTGTTTTCCTTCCCAACCAAAACTTGTAAATTTTTACCAACCTTATGCCTAGAATCATAACATTTGATTTGTCAAAGCTATAAAAACTACAAATAATGATGTGATGAATGTTGATACAGATGATGATAATAATTATATTTTTCAACATAATTCTATAGATAATGATCCTATGGATGGCATGGTAGGAGTGATAGATGTCATTCCTCATAAGGTCCAAACTAAGAATCCTCTTGAAATTGATTTCTCCTCTAAGGATATACTTAAACATGCAACCAATGGTCCTCTTTACATAGCCAACCATATCTAAGATAAGCCCACTAATGAGATATTAATAGATCTCGTCTATGGAGAGAATGCAATCACCGAGGCATTCTTACTTCTGCATGAACTCTATCAAGATATATACGATAAAATGAAAGCATGGATCAATACACACAATGGTTTTGCTTGCCCTACGATGGGATTGATCACCCTTCCTTTACAAATAGGACTGAAAACATTAGATATCTCATTCTCCATCATCCTGCAGTTAGACCAATTTTGTGTGAAGCTAGGCTATCCATGGCTTCGCTCCATGAAATCAATCTCTTCAATTGTACATAAATGTTTAAAGTTTCCATTTGACAATGAAATATTCATTGTCCATCATAGTGGCTTTAACCCTTTGTCCTCCCATGTAAACTTTTCCTTATATTTCTTTTGGCTCGAGCCTATAGAACCTATCAAACCATGAGAAGACTTATTTTTCAAATCTTATCAAAAGTTTAAGGCAAAGAAAATAGTAGAATTATACCTCTAAAACGTGTTTCAACCTATGACCAATCCCACCATCCTTGACGAAACCATGATTGAACCTAAAGAAATTCCAAACAACCAAGACCAACCTAAGATAGAAACTTCACCTACTTCCTACAAAATAAAAAGAGATAATGAAAACAATCCTATCATGTCTCCTAGAATAAAACAAGTTTACAAAGTCAAAAAGAAAGTGGTCAAACAGCCTCCCATGGTTCCTTCTATTCCTTCCCTTAGGGAAGAAAAGAAACCTATGTTTGATCAACCCTCTCCTACATAAACGCAACTTGAAAACTAAACTAAAAGAAACAAAGGTTCTAGAGAGTGTAGGGATAGACATCATGCCCTTGCTCGCAAATTACATGAAGAAAACAATGTTCAAAGAAAATTAAGATCCAAAATTGACTGAAGCAATGCATGATGAGCCTTCTCCTTCGTTGCATCAAAAATATCTTATATAATGCAATCACAACAAGAGTTGAACCCTTCCTTAGACATTATCATTCAACCTCCTATTGTGATTAATTTAGATGATGATGAGGAGATTACAAAAATTGATGAAGAGGTGCATAATGAATTGAATACAATGTTTTCCTCTTCTATGAGCTTAAATGATAATTCTCCTAAGAAGAGTGTTGAACTTGGTAATGACCCTAGTTCAGAACTTGCTATTGTCCCTTTAACTAGTAGTCCACCTTCCACATATAATGAACATGATTGGGATATGGATGACCTACTTTAGGTTGACTCACACGTGCCTTACTAGTTTCTTTGCATTATTTCTTTTTCTTTTGTGTGATTGCATGTGCGTATTGTGATCCCACATGATGTTATATTTCTCTCTCTTTGTGGCATTTCTCTATTTGTACCTTCATTCTTCTATATGTCATAAATCTTTTATCTCTTGATTTTATGTCTTTTTCATGTGTCTTGTGTTTTCCTTTTGTGGATGATGCAAGGCGTCAAGAAATTCATGTCTCTTCCATGTTGACCCAAAAGATTTTCCTTTACTTTTCTTAATATTTTTCATTTGTCTCATGTTTTCCTTTTGGGGATGACACAAGGCATCGAGACATTCATGTCTCTTGCATGTTGACCCAAAATATTTTCCTTTACTTTTCTTAATCTTTTTCATTTTTCTTTCATTTTTCTTTTGGGGATGATGCAAGGCGTCGAGACATTCATTTCTCTTCCATGTTGAGCTGAAAGGTTTTTCTTTTTTTTCAATCTCTTTTGTCATTCTTCTAGTTCTATGTGTATTTAGGGAATGATGACAGTTCTGAGCTCTATAATAACATTGTAGCAAGAACATACTAGCCCCAAATCCATAGATTTCTTATGTGTTTGGATTTTCATTTTCTGGGGCAACCCCTTTTCTCTTTTCTTATGCATGACGTAGCCTTATTTGGAAACATATGACTTGGCATAGGGATTTCCAAGTTAGCTCTCATGTCTTCTTTATTGTTTGCATTTATCATTTGCTACTTTAAAGTAATTTCTCACAGTATGGTGTTTAGAAATTTATTTAAAGTGGGGGCATACATTGGCATTATTCTTTTTCATTTTTTTTCTCTTTTCATGGTTCATTGTGCAATCATTTTACTTTATGTGATGTGTCTTTCACTTTGTGGATGACATTGGGTTGATGTCCTTCAAGAGCATGATTTGTCTTAAAATATTACATTCCTCTTAGTAGCTTGATGTGACACACTGCATCCCCTAAGTTGTGAATCTTTTATTCTTTGATTGGTCCTCTCTTGAAGAAATTAGGCACGATGTTCCCTAAGTTAAGACCTCACATGAACTAAGCAAGACTCCTTTGAACTTTCTTTACATTTTGCATGTGCATTTTCAATTATATGGCCACCTTGCATAACACAACTTGCATGCCTATGGAGCCATCTTTTTTGGTCATGAGCTCCAATCATATGAAGTTTTTCTTGTCTCATGAAGCTCGAAAACCATTTATTGTGTGGTGCCTTATTAAATTTATCAAGAGGTATAAGTTTAGTATGGTTTTGACGTGAAGCCAAATGAGGGCATGGATTTCCCTTAGCTACTCATGTGTGTGTGTGATCACATACCAGCTATGTTTATATGTCTCACCTTCTCAGACTTCTCACCCAATAGATAGCCTAGAGTTCCATTACCTCAAAGTGAGTGTGCGTTCTTTCAGACAAACAACCTAGATCTGATCCGGATCATGTTGGAAAAATGGTCAAAGCTTGACCCACCCATTCTTTTAATTTTTATCCTCTCCATGTCTTTGGCATTGTATTATTGTTCCTTCTTGTTTCTCTTTATATCATTTTCATGTGTGTTCTTTTGTGTCTATGTTGGTTTTCCATAGGACCTTGGTCTTGGGGGCTTGCACAACCCTCTTGATCATAGCCATCCTATCTTACCAAAATTGGTGCATTTGAACCCCTCTTGACCATGGTCATCCTATCTTACTAGCATTGGTGCATGTGGTCTACTTTAGTGTGAGTTGGAAGCAAGTTCATCCTCTCACTAAAGTGGGGGCTAGATGTAGTGACGAAAAAAGGTGCCCCCTAACATGGCCTTGATTTAGTGTTGTAATATTTCTAACATATTCACATTAGGTCTTGGGCCCTTGTGAACTAAATGAGCTTATTGGTGCCTTATTTGGAGTGTTGTAACACACTTTCACACTTTTCTAGGGTTTTATTAAATAATTAGGCTTCTTTATGCTTTAATTGGCCTTATTTTACATCCACAAGCCTCATTTAATGCATCTTTTCAAGGATAATCCTGACACAAATCAACATCCAATCATAATTCAAGTGTGTTTAGCTTGTGTGGCTCAGATTTAGTGATCTAGGACTCATTCGCCACCTTGGGCGAATGAGTCCCACCTAGCTTTTTTGGTCTCGAACCTGGTTTCACACCTTTCTAAGAATTTAAAAAAATGGTCCCATAAATTATCCCTAATTTGGAACTCATTTTCCACCTTCGGCGAATGAGTCCTATGTGGCCCAAAATCAAAATTAATTCAATTTTTTGGTGATATTTTATCCTCATAGATCTGTTGTCGGCTTGTAGTGTTGTTATTTTAGGAATTCTTGCATAATTAAGTATAAATACAAGGTTCTTTCACTCATTCTCATCCTAAAATCCTAATCATTCATGAGATCATCCTAGCAAGTTAAACGAGCATCCTTATATCAAGTTTTAGTTCACAAGAGAATTCAAGTGTTTACAAGAGCATTCAAGAGAATTCAAGAGTATATTATCAAGCATTTTAGAGCATTCTTCAAGCATCAAGCATCATGTCAAAGTCTTCAAGCATCATGTTTATTTTGGAGTTAACAATTGTGATGTACAGTTTTATGATTCAAGCTAGCATTTCATTCAAAATCTATCACATTCAAGAAAGAGTCAAGATCTACATCCATTGGAGCCATCTCATACATGTTTACAACACTTCATTTCTAGGGTTTGGTGAGTTGCAACATCATATTTTGTTCATTCAGATCATTAGATCCTTTCTTACTACATTTCATTTCAAGGCTTGATTACCAAAACGGGGTTTGACCAAGACAAACCCCTATCCACTAACAAAAAAACATTTTTCCCTCTCTTTAGTGTGTAATTTGCAGGTTTAAATTAAAGATACATTAAGGAGCAAGTTTGGAGAAAGTTGTCAAAGTGCCTAAAGTTGTCAAAGTTTTCATCTTGCATTGGAGATACTTGGAGAACTTCTATAGGTTGTAAATCAAGGTTTTAGATCTAGAAATCAATTGGGAAGCACATAGCAGACCTTGAAGACTAGATTCAAAATTTAAAGCTTCTAAAAACCCTAACTAACTGATTCACCATTTATGGTGAATGAGTCCCAGTTTAGGTCAAAATTCATATTTTTATAGATTCAGATACCCATTTTCCAGGTTCTTGTTTTTGCACAGAAACCTAGATCTAGGATTGATTCGCCTAGCTTGGCATATGATTCCCAGTCAACATTAACGTTAGAATTTCTAGCATTTCAGGGCCTCATTCAATCTCCTTTTGATTTCCAGGTGCACACATTTCATCTCACAGCTTGTTATTCTATTCCATTTGCATTTCTAGGTCATTTAGTTAAAGTTTGCATTGAATTAGGGTTTAGCATTACATCTTGCATTAAATTTATCTTTCCAAGTCTTAACTTGGTGGTGAACCCCTCATTAGTTTACAATCAGCCTCTAGGACAACCTTATTGCAAGATATCTTTCTTCTTTGCATTGAGATCTCTAGGGTTATCCTTGAATGAAATTGGAAAGTGGGTTTGCTCTATGTTCTAAACCATACAAGAGCACTCCTAACCCATTTTATATCATTTAAAGTGTTAATCATCAAGTTCACATCCATGTCAGTCCATTCAATCAAGCTATATTGTCTCTGTGCTTTATGTAGGAAGGGCCATCATCAATGAGCCCCCAAGGCATTAGTTCAGTCCCTTAGGTTTTGTCTTAACAAATTGTAAGTCCATCCATATATGCATTTCATAATAACCTACCCATGGTCAACTTCAGTCAAAATACATTGTCTCTACACTTTACGTAGGCAAGGCCATCATTGATGAGCCCCTGAGGCATTAGGCCCATCCCTTAGGGTCCGTCGAGTCGAGTCTCACAATCCATGTCTCATAATAAACTATCCCTTACTAAGGTTGACAATTTGATCAGACACAAATTATTATCCCATAGAGAACTGAGCTTAACAAATCATGAAACAACTGACAACGCTATCCAACTAGTCTCCAATCCAAATTGATCAATGGCCTCAAACATAGGTACCTATTAATCAAACATCAACAATCCTTATCATTTATCAAACAATCTTATATAGAATGTTGCATCATTGGGATCCCCAATCTTATACGACATGCCTCATTTTTGAAACAAGAATCCATCCCTAAAACCAAATGCAATCCTATCACTTGTCTTATATAGGATGTTGCATCATTGGGATCCCTGGTCTTATATGACATTCTTCCTTCCCCAAACCCATACACTATCATTATCCAAAATCCGATCATATAATTTGGCAAAAGATATAAATGGTTGTTGACTCTGTTGGTTGATTTTTTGTTATCTTTTTATCTAATTTATCTTTGGTCATGGTCATATTACTATGCACCTTGAGGAAGTCCACAAGTGATGACAGGAGTGATGATCGATCATGACATTTTTCTCTTTGATTTATATGTTTGCAGTTTGTCTTGGCAACATGACTCTAGTAACTACATTCCTTATGTGTGGTTGAAGTTCCATTTGGAATAATCAAAACATCTTATGCAAGGAAAAGTCAATCTAACACTTTCTTTCATCACGAATAACATGCTTTGTGGTCACTTCTGCACATATTGGAAATGTATAAAGATAGAAAGTCCCAACTCATCTATTGCATTCTCTCGTTCTACTTGCTAACTTTCTCTCTGCACTAGAATTTTTTCTATCCACCCATACATTCATCTTGATGGGATGTTGTAATACACAAAAAACAAATGCATTAGTAGTATCATCCTACATAGACAATCATGTTAGCATATCATAGGTATCATCATCATATATGTATTAGGTCATCCATATTGCATCATAAAATACCAAAATAATACATATCCATCACATCTTATCATATTGAATCATCATTCACATAAATATCACATACACCAGGTCATAAACATATAGTACCATCCTTCATATACATTGTATAAATATATTAAGCCCATCATAAAAGATGTATCCATCCATACACACATAAGCATAAGATAGAACCATGTGCATCCATCCATACATCATAAAAATATATAAGCATAAATCATATATCATAAATTCATAATACATCTCATATAGGAAACATCACATAACTGTAGAATACATATCATAACATTGCATCATATAAATCCATCACATAGAATCATACACATCATGTAGTCACTGCCAAAATCATGCATCTCAGATATATATCAAAAAATCATGTGTCATAGTAAAATGTTAAGAGGTATGTCAAAAATGGAGCTCGTTGGCTCGATAAAAAATGTAAGTGTCTAAAACATATAGAAATAGGCTTAGCCTATTCCACCTCTATCCTCAGAGGGAGATGGTCTTGATGATGGTGCTCTATCATCTCGATGACCTGAACCTAAAGGTCTATCATAGGGAAATGACCTCCTCTAGATACCCTTGCACTACTCTAATCCCTACATGAATGTGTCCTACTCTAACTCTAGCTCTGAAAGCTAGGTGCCTTGTCAATCACTGGCACCGCCTACTTGTATATATCTCTATAGTATTGAGCCTCCCTGTTGGCTTAGTACATAGTATTTGCAAATTTTTTAGTTAGCCAACTCACTGTAGCAATGAGCTCAATGCATCGTTGGTAAACCCTTTGTGCCCTGATCACCACCATACCCCTCCCGATCGTGAGTGTCTATATCTATCCCTATAGTCCTAGTATCTATGCTACTTAATCTTGTAGCATTTAGATTTGTGCCTCTAATGTCGATATCTATGCCTAGGGACCCTTCCCTGCATCCTTTGACTACACCTCTAACACATCCATAATCACATCCCTAATAGGAATATCATGTAAGACCTCCTCAATAGTGGCATCCCTAGTTGCCTCCTCCTTCGCTATCACATCATCATACTTAGCCTCCTTATCCTCCATCTCCTCCACTATGAACTGGCCAACCACCACCTCCTCACCAATGTCACAAATAATATCCTCCACTATCATTGGCCCAACATCCACCTCCATCTAAGCCACCCACTACTCTCCCTCCTCCTATATAGGTGGCATCCTTTGTGGTACCCTCTGTGGTCCTCATGGTGGTAGACCTACTCTCCCTCACCTACCCCCATCATCTCTCCCTCTACCTCGATCACCTCTCCCTCTGTCTCCCCATCCTTTACCTCCATCTCCACCATCATCTCCATCTTCATCCCCATCACCACCATCTTGAACTCCTCCCTCATGGTCCTCTATCCATCCTCTCCACTAGTTTCATCTAGTTAGGGTTTGTAAACAACGTCGGTCTATGTGTAGCCCACCAAGCATCATACTCTAGATTCATCCTTGTATTAGCCACATTTGCTATTGTGCCCCACTGAATTGGTTATAATGCCTCAATCTCCAGCATCACCATCTAGAAACTGACCATATTCCTCCACTATGAGACCTCTCATGCTAACCTAGCATACTTTGTTGCCCCTACTAGCACCTTCTGCTTCTCTTTGAACTATCATAGGACTCTCTGGAAAGTGTCTCTCAATGATATGTTTTTTTAGCACTATGCGCCCAATCAGATACCATGCATGTCGATAGTATGGTAGGTACTTGACATCCTTAGCCCATGCAGCGTAACCTCTGTAGGGTCTCCATGTAAACCCACCTATCAATTCAATAGCATGCCTCCAATAGCCAACAACCCCTACCTAAATCTATGTCATAGCTCCTCCATAGATATAGACATATGGTAATCCTAGAGCTAAGTATCTATCAAGAAGTGGTCTAAACACTGCAATGTGCTCCCACACCCATACCATAAGTAGTGTGGTCTCGAAACTGATGGACTATCCATATCTATATGCTACATCATGTAGCTAAAAATATAACATATCCAAAAGGAAAGGCCCCTAAGCGTACACAGTGGCTCTCTCCATCATCCACTAGAAATTTATAGCCTCATCTATCTAGAATGACCACTACCCCAAGCACTAAGCATAGCACTACAATTAGCATGTGGTATCTATCCACCAAGGTGTCCCACCTAATCTCATAATCCTCGATCCCTAGCTCTACCATATCCTGAGTATCAAATACCCATTGCATAGCTACCGATCCCCACTTTGGGTCATAGACTACTCACTCGCCATGAACAGGAAGCTGCAGTATTTGCCACACATCCTTGAAAGTCACCATCACCTCACCAGTCGGTAGGTGGAAGGAACTCATCTCTTAGTGACATCTCTCTGCCATTGTAGTCAGAAAACCCAGATTATCCAACACAAAAATTATGAAAGTCATATGATATAATCCTAATGTGTTAAGTGTATCCCAATCCTCCACAACTAGATGATCTTGTAGCACAAATGATGTTAGTCAACTCTCTCGCATATATATCGATGCAAGTCTCACATGCATTCACAAAAAGTGCATCATGTTAATCATGATGCCTAAATTCTTTTGTTTTCTCTATTACATATTCAGAATTTTGTCAAAAGTTACCTAAATTATCATATTAGTCAAATGTGTCACATTTTCATTCATATGCACATACTTCCCAATTGCATTGCATTATCACACTTATGTCACTCTTTCCTACATTTGTGGTGTAGTTTTGCAGTTGCGCCATTTCACCCTACACTTACGTCACTCCAGCATAATTGCAATGCACAAAACAATTGCAAGAAAATTATACCCATGTCATACCTATGCATTGCCCTAAAACATTTGCATCACACTTTACGATTTTGGTGCAAAGCACCATGGTTGCAGTGAAAATGATAATAGTTGCGGTGAAGAAACTGCACTGCATCTATTTTCCCTTCTTTGAACCTTAAAATCTACCAAAAAATGAAAAAATCATGAAGCAATGATTAGATACATATGGCCACGCCCGAGCCCTCCTCACGCTTGAATGATCATACCTGATACCCATGATGCGCAACGACTAGTATAGGTGACATTTTGACATAAACTCCACATAAAATCTCAAACCAGAGCTCCTAGAATCTTAAACCAAAAGTACATAAATGACCTATTTTCACCCCCCCAGGGCCTATTTATAACCTAAGTTGACTTAATAGGGCCCCTACCTTGATAACTAGTCACATCAAAAAAAAAATTGAACACAAATATCAATCCCTAGATCGACTTTTGAGCTTCTTTTTTCATTGCCATTACATTCGTTCCTATCAAATTAGCTTATCAGTAAACTTGCCAAAAATATAACTTTTTGAAAATTTGTCAATTTTTCCAAGGGGGCATCATCCTATCCAGCATCCATAGGGGCACACTAGGGCAAGTCTTGAGCTGAATTTTTCAAATTATTCTTTGAGAAAATCACATTGTATCAAAGAGGGGAAAAATGTAGACACTGAAAAATATCCCGAGCATGAAAGAAATATTTTCTCACTAATTAGTCTTCTTTTCTACATAATTAAATAATTTTAATTATTTAATTATTTCCTAAGGTCATATTCTTCTATTAATTAATAATTCTTAATTATTTAATTAATTTATTTTATCTTTATTCCTCTTTTAATTAATTTAAATAAATATCAATTTATTTAAATTATGTCACTAATTATCTATTTTTCTCTATAATTAAATAAATTAGATTATTTATTTAATTTTTCATTTTCATTTTTCTCTCTTTCTTCTATAATTATATAATTATTTTAATTATTTATTATCTCTTTTCTTCTCTAATTAAATAAATCCTTATTTATTTAATTATTTATCATTTACCTTCCTCTATAATTAAATAATTATTTTTAATTATTTAATTATTCATTTTCCCTCTCCTGGAAATTAAATCATTGTTATTATGATTTAATTTATTTATTCTTAGCTAAGCCCTATCTCTCATACCAATTTCTTGGATCATAGTCCCTTCTTCCAATCCTTATCTTTTTTCTTCTCAATTAATCACATCCATTGATATACATACCTCATCATCCAATCATGACCCTTCATTTGAATTAGGATATCTATAAAAGAAAGCTTTCAATTCATCTTGAAGAACCATAATCTTCAATATTTTTCTTCTCATATCGTTCATCTTGAAGAACCACAATCTTCAATGTTTTTCTTCTCATATCATTCATCTTGAAAAACAACAATCTTCAATATTTTTCTTCTCATATCATACATCTTGAGGAACCTCACTCTTTGAATTTTTTCTATCACTATCTTGAGATATTGCTACTACACATCAAGCTTATCATACAAATTATATACTACAAATATGAGAGAAAACAGAGCAAAATGGAGAAGAACAATGGAGGTGATTCAACTTTGGCATAGGAATTGAGGTTTATTGCTTCATTATTTGGATTTCTATTGTCATTTGGGCTTCATTGTTAGATTAGGGTCTTCATGGCTTGGATTTAGGTAGTTTTTTGGTTGCTACTAATGATTCATGCTTATTTCCCCAAATTTTCCCTATCTACAGTGAGGAACAAAGAAATATTAGCGTGTAAAGGTTATTCATAAGTTGAAGGTATTGATTTTGAGGAGACTTTTTCTTTGGTAGCGAGAATGGAAGCAATAAGGACATTTCTTTCTTTTTCCGCTCACAAGAATTTCAAAATCTATCAGATGGATGTTAAGTTAGCCTTCTTGAATGGTGATCTAGAGGAAGAAGTATACATTGAGTAACCATATTGTTTCCATCTATCAGAAGATCTAGACATGGTATGCAAACTCAAGAAATCTTTGTATGGGCTCAAGCAAGCTCATAGATCTTGGTATGCTCAGTTGGATAAGTATTTACTTCAACAAGGATTCAAGAAAGATACATCAAATAGTAATCTTTGCATTAAGGTTTAGGAAGATAAGATTTTGATAGTGGTTGTATATCTTGATGACATCATCTTTGGTGGCGATGATAATATGTTTAAGAAGTTTACAGAAGAGATGTAGAAATAATTTAAGATGTCTATGATTGATGAGTTATCGTGCTTCCTTGGGCTTAAAATTGTTCAAATAGATGGTGGTATCTTTATTTCTCATTCTAAATATGTTAAAGAGATGTTGAAGAAGTTTGACATGAAGGATTCCAAATTAGTAAGTGCTCCTATGGTCACCAATTGTCACTTGAGTAAGACTGATAAGTCACCTAAGGTTGATCAAACTCTTTATAGGTCTATGATTGGAGGATTATTGTACTTGACTACTTGTAGACCTGATATTATGCATGCGGTATTCTTGGTTTCTAGATATCAAGCTAATCCTAAGTAGAATATGAGAAGGAAGGAAAAAGGATATTCATATATTTGAAGGGAACCCTAGATTATCAGTTTTGGTATAAGAAAGATGATATTTTTTTTCTTTCAGTGCTTATACTAATGTTGATTGGGCAAGATGTGTGGATGACTAGAGAAGCACCAATGGAAGTGCATTTTTCTTAGGAGATAGATTGGTATCTTGGTTTAGTATGAAGCAAGACTTAGTTTCCTTATCCACAACAAAATCTAAGTATATTGTTGTAGCATCTTGCTACACCTAGGTGCTTTGGATGAAGCAGACTCTAAAGGATATACAAGTGACCTATATGATGAAACCATTCCCATATTTTGTGATAATACCAGTGTAGTTAACATTTCCAAGAATATGGTGATGTATTCAAGGACCAAACATATTTCTCTCCGCTATCACTTTCTGAGGGAGAAGATTGCTAGATCAAGAATTTAGATTAGAGTACATGTTCCTACTAAGGATTAGATTGTAGCAGCTTCACTAAGGCACTCTCAAATGATACTTTTGAATATCTCTGGTAGAAGTTAGAGGTTATTACCCCTCCTTTTTCTAACTAGATTCATAGATGTTGCATCTATCCAAGGGGAGAAATTCATGTCATGTATCCTTTTCTCCTCGATTGATGTGTGCTACCTCTTAGAGGGAGTAGGTAGTTGGCTGGTTGCTAATGATGGGGGGAGCATGTATACTTGTTTGAAGAAGAAGTGTTGCTAGTCAAAGGGGGAGAATGTGTTGATGATTCAATTGAAGACCTTGGCCCTTTTTCCTTGATGTCAAAGACAGGAATGTGTAGGTGTGTGATGCCATCAATGCTAAAGGGAGAGATTGTTGGCATTAGTTTTCATTGATTTCAACACTTGGGAAGATTGTTACACATGTGTTTATGAGATTGTTTCACATGTGTTTGGCATTGGTTTTCATTGATGTTGTGCTAACGGTGGAGTTACTAATGTTCATGGATTCTCATGGTTGGATTTCATTCCTTGTTTGATGACAAGTAGAGATGTGGTTCAATGCATGATCATGGGGGTCTAAACTAGTCCCCTAAGTTGAAATAAAAATGTAGAAAATAGACTTAAGCAAATTGACATAAGAATTTGAATAATTTATTAACATAATTTATATATACAACTCATCACCACAGAGAATCAATGGTGCCTTGCTAGAGACTAGTTGAGTTGTGGGTGGGGTGACCAACAATTTTAACCACCACCTTTTGTTTATGCACTTTCCTCCTTGCACCTAAACTTACTTGAGTGTGGCCATGATAATTTAGAGACTTTTTATGGTTCGAGTTCCTAGTGTTGGATGAAATGAGAAGATTAAATAGATGTATGGAAAATATTTAATCTAGGAAAGCATTAGGGTTTTACCTAGGATAATACCTTTATTTAAGCTATAAGTTAACCTCTCTTTAAATTATAATTCTCATAGTTTGGCTATTAGTAATTGAACATCTCTAAAAAAATTTATACAAATTGTAGCTAAAGATGGCCAATTGAGTCTTAGTGCATCAAAGGAGGATTTGATGAGATATGTACGGTGTTACCTTATATAAAAATCCATTAGTGAGATAATATTCTATGTCCTATGTCAAGAGGTGAGGTTTAAAGTTTAATATTAATAATATTAAAATTAATGCAATTCAATATTAAATTCATTAAGGTTCATCCTATTAATATTAATATGAACATGTGAATTATATTAATATTCCTAAGGTTATTAGTAGTAACATTAATATTAATATGAATTTGATGCAAAATGGTGTCCTCGCCTTGAGAAATTTAATATAGTAGATCAAATCTTGAAGAGAAAATTTTCATGCCATTTAAAATGAATTTGATCATGGATTTTGTATATTTTATATGTATTTTGTGTGTGGATTGGGACATAGCTGGTAAGAAATTTATTGATTGGTTTTTATGGCAAGATATTGGTGTTAGATAGTATGTTCTTCAAGATCAAAGGGTGTGATTGTATGATTGCATGATGCATATCTCTATAGTTACACTAATTCATTGCAATGGTAGAAAAATATAAACCATAACTCTCATGTCATATCTATGCCACTATTTTAATGGATTTTATGGGTGCATTCTTTCTTGGAACTCAAAACTTGTAGGAAATTAATCCGCAATGTTTTTCTCTTATTTCTCATGTTTTTGAATGTCCCAAAAGGGCATCCTCTACATAGGGAATTCATCATTATGATGAATATGGCACAATAGATATTTTTGATTGTAAATTTGTATTTTTCCTCCTATATAGCTCATCTCATGGGTTGTGAATCTATACATTCAAATTTCTCATAAATTCAAAGGGTTGGTCACTTTGTATTTTCATATAAAAAGAGTTGTAGATCTTCCTAAGGTCTCCACAATTGAATGTAACTCCACCATTAGGGTTATCACATACAAATTATAGAAAGGTGGCTACAAAAATAATATATTTTATCATAAGTCTCCTTGATCAACTGTAAGCATTTTGAAAGATATTGAATAAAATTATTATAGGCTTCTTTATTTTAAAATATTTTCTTCACCATATTTGATGGTTTAAATGTAAAAAGGATTTGATAAATTTCATAGCATTTTAAATCAATACAAGTTGGTTTTGTGTTGGGAATTTTTGTATTGTATTGGAATATTTATAATTTTGATTAAGGATATTAATTAGATATGTTTGCATAATATCACATCCTTGTTGTAGCTCTTTTTTATACATTTTAATAGTATGTGTGACTCTGTTACCCAATAAGGCACCAATCTTGAAGAATCATTCCATCTACATAATATTAAAACATAAAAATCAATTATCAATAGTATAGAAAATAAGAGTATATTAATATGTGTTATTCATGATTTAGTGTTAAGACTAGGGAAAGCCTTGAAGCAAGACCTATGCATTATATCTCTTAGAGGATCATGTTCAATACATTTTTACTCTAAAATTATACACAAAGTAAAAATTAAACTATATAAATAAAATTATATATAGCAATCATTTTCAATGCATGTGATTAGTATTTATTAGCTATATAAAGGTTATTGCAACTAATCACTCTTAAAATAGTGACAATTATTGGGGTCAAGTGTGTAGTTGGCTACAAAGTTATTGTTCATAATTTTGGTTGTCCATTTTGTTGATTTGAATGCCTACTAACACATACCTATAGGAATACCCTCTCGAGTTTAAGGTAAGATTAAAAAAAGTAAGAGATTATCCACCTTAGAGTTAGCCTTTAACCATCCTAATTCGGTTGATGATACTTTGTTTTCATTCTTGAGGACAAACCCCTAGCCTTGAAGGTGAAGAGCTCTAATATTTGAGAGAGTGGTATTGGGCCTAAGTAATATCATGAAAATTAGATTGGTTCACATAGTGTAGCTACATTCATGGCATAAGGATATCCAAAATATGGTACCTTACTCTAGATTATTGGTCTTGCAAACCTAAATATCTCTTTATAATAGACCAAGTTACAAATACGGAAAAGATGTACAAATAATTAATATACCCCCCCTCCCCCCCCCCCCACACACATAGATATATATAATTTTGAGTTCTTGCTTCACATGAACCTACAAAATCTAGAACCTAATAACTCAAAGAGGATAAAAAATTAGTTCAAGATTTCAATATATGTGGCAAGGCAGTCTTAATTAGTTACATACACTAGAATAACACTAGTTTTCACACAAGAAGAGGAAGATATTTAATAAATAATATGGCCATTTTAACAAAGATAGACTAGTGCCTTAGTCTATTGTGGGAAAAAGTTACATCCTAAGGAAATGTGTAAATAATTTTTAAATCTAAAATAGAGAACTAGCACCACATCTAAAATCCCATTAGTTTAGCTACAATTCACTTATATGTAGAAAAAAGACTCAAGAAACTTCACACAACAAAATCTACTTTTACCATCCATAATTAATCAAAAATTTCCATATAGTATTTAATTTTTTTTTTTGAAGACTTTGAAAAGGTTTTACAAATACTGCAATAGTTAACTAAAGAATAATAACAATAAGTTCTAGCAAATGAAGCCCTATATATATACCTAAGACTCTCAACTAATTATGAAGACATCTATATCATGGAGAGGATTTATTTTAGATAACACCTTATCTATATTTTATAAAAACATGAATGAAACAAATAATTCAAACCTAGCATATAATAATATTTGATGCTAAAGACTACACTAATTAGAGGGTACCCATACAAACTTGGCCTATGACCTAGATATTTTAGATAGTCAAGAATTTGGCAAAAGATCTTTTCTCTTAAGAGAAAATTTTATACTTATCCAGCCAATATTCCCTACATCAACTATGTTGTTAGTCCACTTGCTTAGATTTATAGGGTTGCATAAAAAAATTGATCATAATTGAGCCTTAAAATATATTACTTTGTCTTCCAGCTAATAGCATTATATATTTGTACCACATTAAATTATTAATTTATTAAATTTATTCATTGAAACAACCTCTAGATGTTGAACCAATTACTCCCATAAACCACTCTATTCACTCAAATGGATCAAATTATCCTAGAAATAGGGGAAGATCTTCAACAATCATATACACATGATGTCTATTGTAACCTAATTTTTTTTATTTTTTGTGTCAAATTAGGACTAGAATTCAATGCATACTCAACTAATTCATCATTATCCTTTAATTTCACAATTAACATGAATAAAATTTTATTTGCATTCAATTCCTAGCCATCTACTCTACAATTAGCAACACAATCGCATAGCTATGTTTTCCTCTAAATGCTTCCTTTAGAAAATTGTAGAATTTATACATTTTATTCAATGACTAAGAAATTGCAGTATTAATTAATAAGTTTTAACTACAACCATTAATCAATCACTGACATTAATTTCCTTTTAGATCAATGACTCTAATAAGTTAACGAGGCTTCAAATTTCTTGTTGATGCCTTTTAGGGATGAACCAAAGCACACCACATGTATGTACTCAATGGATCAACCAATGGCATCACACTTTTTTTTATAATTCTTTCAAATTCTTGCAAGTCCTTAATTTGTGTTGAATTTTTTGATCCAATAGTTGGGAAACATTCTAACACAAAACGCATCTAGGCTCTAGCTAAATTTTGGTGAAAACAAGTTCCAATAGGGTAATCACACTAAGAAGAAAATGTGGTAGGGCATGAGAATTGTGAGAAGTGTCTCATGGTAGGGACACATGTCATCATTAGGACAACTTCAAAAAATCCACATGATAACACTTTTAACATGCTCTAATAGACTTCAAACTCAAATCCATACAAAATTGTCACAAATCCAAAACTAAAATCTTAATAAATACCACCACACATTTAATGAAAAAAATCCAAATAATGACCTTTTTGATAAACATTATGGTTCTACTAATAGATCTTGGGAGTTTAATTGAACTAAGCCATGGAACTAAAAGTTGTCTAAAATGTTGGCATACAAATATTTAGTAATTTGGAGATCTCAAATATTTTTGAGGTTATAGAAATTTAAAGCACCCACTTGAAAGAGAATAAAGCAATACTATTTTTATTCTAGGTCTTCAAGCAATTGGAGAGGTGACCAAACAAGATTGTGAAAAGACATTTGAACTCCAAATAACATTCGACCTATGCATACAAAGAAATGTCATATTTGGTTTCATTCATTAGTTGAGGGAAATGAAATCTATGGAAATAACAAAATATTCTATGGTCTCGCTGGGAACATGCATTACTACAACATGTAAAATGAGAGCCTTGTTAATGGCACCAAGAGAAATCTAAAGGAAGAAACTGGTGTAGGCCTCAATGTTGAAGTTTTTTCTGTTTCTTGTGGTTTTTGAGATCGAGTCCCATGGGAACTATTCACTTTCAGTTGAGAATAGACTTGGGCTAACTGAATGGTCTATAAATGGTTTTTTTTTTCTTTTCTCTAAAACTTGAAACAAAGAAATTCATTTCTTTCCTTCTTTCCTTTTTTTAAGTCAACCTTAAAAAAATTCTTCATTTTAGTCATATCTGTAATATTTTATTTTCATGTATTTCTTTTTTTCTTTTCTCTATAAAATTAAATTAATGAAAAGTCTTTAAAAATACATTCTTTTAATTTCATAGAGTATCTTACAAAATAGGAGATCATGTCCACAAGATGTTCCATACTTGGTATTTATATGAGCATATATTTAATATTGAGATACAAATCTAAATATCAATTATCAACATAATCAAGATCAAGACTTAAAGGATAAGAAAAACTATAAAAATAACTAGACATATTTTAACTTTGCAACTTCTAAGACAAATATAAAAGTTTGTTGCATGACAAAAGATTGTTAAAACATAACAACAATTTCATAATAACATAATCACATAATTATATATTTATATAATTTATTCATTTAATTTTCACTTAGAAAACATCATATACATCAGAATAACAATTTGAAATATTGTACCTTTATTTTAAAGTAGAAAGTAGGAAGGAGTTCCCCCAAGAGTTGGACCTATCTTCTTGAAATATGATCTAATATCACCAAACTTAACAACTTTATATTTTTGTGGGTGTTCTTCATCTATCAGCTCTTGTGGAGCTCGAATCTCTGTTTCATCTATAACATCCAAAAAGAATCCCAAAGATAACCGTCCCTGACTCTTTTTCAAACCTTCATACACCACACGATGTTCTGCACTACGATATCTACAATTATTCCACATCTGCCAAGTAACAAATGAAACCCATTTGATCTAAATGTTAGATGGAAAACACGTCACAAAATGGTTTGACTTGTCAATAATCTCTATATAGTTTTTTCACTGTTAGAAATGTTCTAAAACTTTTGCAGCCAATAGCATTCATACTATGAACAAAATAAAGGTTTCATTTAGTGCAGACTATTTTTTCTTTCACCTGTAAGCAGTCACCAAGGTTGACAACGAAGGCTCCTGGCAAAGGCTTGTTGTTAATCCAATCGCCTTCTTTTGTTCGGATCTGTAGACCTCCTATGCTATCCTCATACAAGATAGTAACACAACCAAGATCTGTATGAGCTATAGAGATGTTCTGGACATTTTGGTTTTCTTCTTGGTTTTCTGCGTTGTAATAGTAGTTCATACGTAGCAAACTGTGTAGGGAAACCCCAAAAGGATCTGAGTTGTAGTGCTTGGAAACATTCAGGCCTAAACTAAGTATAATGAGTTTTAAGATTCTATGTGCTACCTCTCATGTGTGAATTGTACTTGTGCACCGTTTGCCTGCATCACCATTATAACAATTTATCCCTCAGGAATAGAGAACAATTTATACAGACAAGGTTATAATAATGTGAATTATAAACCCTCAAACAGATAAGTAGGAGGCATTTTCCACATCGTGTCAAATTATGATATTGCTATCAGGATTCAACTGTGTAGTTTTTTACTCAAACTCATTGACCCATGTTTTATTAATAATGGTTCACAAGAAACATGAAACATGCGACGATGGCTAAGTGAACCATTCATTATCATGAGAGATGGATTCTTGTGAACCACTACTCATAAAACATGAATCAATAAACTTGACTCAAAAAACTACACAATTGAATCCTGATAGCAATATTATAACCCTCAAACAGATTACTTGTTCTATTTATAACAAGCAGTGTACTTGTTCTATTTATAACAAGCAGTGAGAATATATACCATTCTACTTATACATTTCATGTTTCATCTACACCCAAAGTACAGACCCAAACACATAAAATTTATTAATCAAGTAAACAAACAAAATAAAAAGTGAAAACAGAAAATAAAAACCCACATGAAATCGTTGTTTCCCTGAGGCCACAGTTTAGCAGAGATCTGGTCAACTGAATTGGGTAGAACACTGTCACCGGGGAAAATCATACTCTCAGGCAGTGAATCTTTGCCACCTGGCCCTGCCTTCGGTGGGCAATAACCACCATGAATTGTGGGCAAAATAGCTCTGATCTTTTCCTCCTCTGGCAAAGAAAACATATCTCGGAAAATACTGTCACTCTTCTGAATAAGAGCTGCGTCCACTCCATGGTTTACTATATGGAAGAAACCCAGCTCCTGACAAGCCTCTCTCAGCTTTTTTAACTCATCATTTCCTTCCAGAGAGAGATCTTCTTTCTCTCCAAATGTAGAGGGAAGAAGAGAAAGATCAATGACTGGAAGACCAGAAGCCATGATTACTTTTCTGCAGTTTTTCTCAATTTAATGAAAGAGCACATGGTCATATAGAAATTTTGGGTATCTAACCCATGACACGATAACTCTTGTGCGCTCAACTACCTACATTTCTCCATAATAATGGTTGAGTACACGATCTCCTTTGTTTGGCTGAGATTTAGTTAATTACCTAGACGTGGATTCATTTCGTCTAGTTTGCTAGCGAGGGAACACAGCCCTTTTAAAAACTAACCCTAAAATCGAAGAATATGGGAGGAAATCTTCCTTCCCCTCATCGTTAACAATTTAAAACATTATTCCACATTAACTTATTCCATACGTAACTTGAATTTCGAAAAACAAATATAAAATTCCTGTACAATTCTAGGGGAGAGGGCCCAATAGTGGTGCACCTTAACTTTATGGGTCAACATAGCAATGACCATTCAACATTGACATTTAAAAATTATATCTCCGAGTGGCTAGGGACGTGGAGAAAAAAGGTGTCATCAACATGCTTTTTGTTGAGGGGTCATAATAGACCCCAAAAAAAAGTTAGACCAATAGTGGTGCATTAAGTCATGTTTTTTAGTGTGTCAATGTGGCATCATGTGATTTGTTGCTTTTTGAATGTAATGAGCATATTTTGTTCAACTATTGAGTCCTCTCGTACAATTACTAGTTCCATACTTATAAAATATCGGGTTTTGAATGTATGTGTATTATAACAACTATTGGTACTGTAAAATCTGCCCCAACGAAGAGGAGAATTTCTACACAATTTTTTTTTTTCTTCTCTTCATCTTGCAAGAAGGATCACATAGAAGGTTAGAATCATATAAACAATAATAGAGATCAGCTTAAGCATTAATAATATCATGTCAGTTACATAAACCACTAGTACAACTTGCTGCATTACAAAATAAGGAAGCTACTAATTGGCTTGTACATACCTTTAGGATTGATTTTGAGTTATCTCCACGTCCCCGCTTACTCTGCTCGTGGTGGGGTGCAAACTGATCCCAACCAAAGTGGATTCAACCCTATCCACCCCTCCAAGCGGATTATGTGGCCCGTGGTGAGAGAGAGAGAGAGAGAGAGTGTGTGTCATTCAATCCCCTAACTATGTGTAAATTGTCTTCCTAGTGACCCTATTTCCATGGTATGCCTAGCTATGGTCGCTTAAGGATACCCTAACGGCTATAGGGTTACACAGGGAGTTCGTTCTACCTACTTGAGCTTGCTAGGGAATTTTCCTTCCTGAAGTCCTATTAGCTAAGCAACCAAGAGTAGCCATCGTTGGCATGGAATGCCCCTAGACTAATGACCATCTCGAGCTAGTACTGCTTCTAGACTCTTGTCCATCTCGAGCATAGTGTTGCCCCTAGACCGTTGTCCATCTCGAGCCTAGTGTCGCCCCTAGACCATCGTCCATCTCAAGCTTAGCACCGCCCCTAGACTATGGTCCATCTCAAGCGTAGTACTACCCCTAGTCTTTTGTCCATCTCGAGCCTAGTTCTACTCCTAGACTACCGTCCATCTCGAGTAGTACTAATCCTTGGCTCAGGCTTAGTGTTGAACAAGAAGTAGGTTCCCAACTCAAACTTAGTAGGTTCCAACTTAGGATCAATAAATTCCCATCATAGCTGCAACCAAGCATGGCATGGCTAGATATTTCATGAAGAGCACCTCGTACTCAAAGACACCTTATGGGGAAGAGAAGGTAACTCTGCAACTCTAGATAGCTTGAGGTGGTTATCTATTCTATTCATTCCTTCAAAAATAATTTTCAAACACAGATTTGTAAGGACAACAACTCCATATTACAACAATTCAAGTACTCCATTAGAGGAGAATGACTACCTATTTGCTTGTTCATAACAAAAATATCCCTCATATAGATGGTTGTCTTAGTAGCCAACAAGGCAGAGAGGTATGGAGTGGATATTTAACTTGGGGACAACAATAGAACAATTCACCTTCTCCCAAGCGTTGCTTACATTCTACCATGTCTTCATCCTAGTTTTAGCCTAGGGTTATGAAAGAGTTATTTTATCAATAACATTGTTTGATGCTTCAATTTGGGAAAACCTCTATGATGAGGGAATACCTTGCCACAGTCACTTTTGGACATAGATTATACAATGTGCAGGTATCTCATAGAGTTAGCATCCCACATATTTTTATTTTAGTTGTAAAAGATTTGACCCGCACCATTTCTAAGGTAAAATTAGTCCAATAAGGTAATGACTAAGGGAGTTATCTTAATTTTTTTCTTATATCAGACTTACCCAACTCCACTTCTAAAGAAAAATCAAACTATTATGACAATAACATAAATAGATATCTTAACTCCTTTGCATCAGATTTGACCAATCACTTGCTAAAGAAATTTAGACCATTAAGACCATGATTGAAAGAGATATTTTAACTCCTTTGCATCAATTTGACCAGCTAACTTGCTGAAGAAAAATCAAACCATTAAGACTATGCTAAAAGAAGTTTTTAATGCATTTAAACCATATTTTATCCAGCTAGCTTTCAAAATAAAAACCAGACCATTAAGACTATGCTGAAAGAGGTTTTTAATGCATTTAAACCATATTTGACCAGCTAGCTTTCAAAATAAAAACCAGACCATTAAAACTATGCTAACATAGGTTTTTTTTTTGTTTTTTTTTTTTTTTAAAGCATTCAAGCAACTGTGTGATGTGATGGTGGTGTGGTGGTTCTAAAATCTCTGCTCAAGTCAAAATGCCCTGCCCTCATCTTCTTGTGAGTTTTTTTTTTGTTCAAAATAAGCAATAAAGGATTCTATATTTAGGTGCTCCATCCTACAGCTGGTGAGGAGGTTTATTTTCTGATTACCTAGTTTCTCAAATTATTTTCTTTACACTAGATTAAATTTATAAAGAAAAGAATAGCTCCTAGCACTTGAACATGTGGTGAGCTTCTCCAATAAATTTATTGCAAGAATTTATTTCAAGATTCCAGAGCCTAAATAAAATTTCAAAAAGGTTGCAATATAGAATGGTACTGTAAAATAAAAGAATTTCAAACCTGAGTTGTGAGGTCTTGAGTAGCAAATGAAATGCCCTAGCTACCAAATTTTGGCTTCCTCTTCAAAACTTGTCCCTACTTCAACCACGCCCTTTGTTTCTTCTTCTTCCCTTTCTCCAAATCCTCTCTGCCCAAAATGAGATGCTGCCAGTCCAGTTAAAGAAGAAATGGACAGGGTTTTTCATGGCATGTTGGTCAAAGCTTCTTCCTACCATTGGCGACAGTTGCAAGGGTTTCCAGGCCTCTTAATGCCTATGTTGTCCTCCTCACCAAGCTTCTTCCTCCTTGGTCGAGATTCTTCCTCTACTACTGCCTTGCGCCCCCTTCTTCTCCCGTGAAAGCATCTCTTCTCTTTTTCCTGCGTCCTTCTCTCTTTTTCCTTATTTTCCCAATGGAAACTTTATTTCTTTTATTCAATGTTCGATTCAATGCCCTCCATATTGCATTTAATATAAACCACTAATGTTTTATTATTCATAGATTTAAATCATATTTATTTAATATTTCATAGCTCCTTACATTGTGGTTTACCATTTATTTATTTATTATTTTTTTGTTATCTATCTCTTGGTTTATTGATGCCCAACTTCAAGGTTTGTCTTTTTTTTTTAATGTGAACTAATTTACTTAGGCGATGTGATTTATTTATCTGGCCCATACGTTATAGTTATATTTTATTTATTTAATTAGATACGTATTTATTTATTTTAATTTATTTTTAGTATGTTATCTATTACCATTCCAAGTGAATTTCCCATATCAAGCAAGATCCTTAATTTAGCTGGAACTATTTAGATTATCTTAATGACTCTTCCTAGTCGGAAATGAATAACTATGGCGATTATTATTTGTCTAAGGCTCTAGGTTTGAATGAACCTCAGGTTGACAAAACTACAGGCATGGTCAACACTAGAATGACATACCAATTACCTTTCTTCATCCAACGGAACCACATAATCCACCTCACTTTGCACCCCTGGTACCTGCATCCAATGACAAACCTCACACAAGCACAACAACCAAATCATTAGTCCACATTAATCCAAACATTTAGTGCATTAAATTAAAATAGCATAATAGGATTGATAATCACAATAATACTAATAACATCAAGGTTCCTATTTAACACACACTCATGCACACACACAAGCACTTATACATGTTCACATATTAAAGTTCGAAGTTCCACCCCTAGTCCAAATTACATCGGGGCTAGGGGTCATGCGAAATGATTAACAAAGTATTGAGGGGATATGACAGGTACCCACACCACTATTGGGCCTTCTCCCCTACGGCAAGGGCAAGGGAACAATGGCGACCACAAATCATAACACAACAAAAAATTAATAAATAGGAAGGCTGGGCAATTTCAAAGAGTTTGCCTTATTACTTGTGAGGCTATTGGCTTCTTCCCCTCTAATTGATTAAATAAATAATATTAAACTTGAAGTTAGATGTTAGGTGTGAGAATTTTCTGTATAGTAGCTGTAAAATCATGAAATTTTCACAGTTCATGATGTCAATCTAGTATTTTTTTGGATTAGACTGAGTAAAATAGTTGTTGAATAATTGACACACTTTTACAAATTTTATAAGCTATTGTACAAATAATGTAATCAATCTGAATAATTCCTAAATTATTACACAAGAGAATAGATGAATCCACCTATCCATGTTAGTTATGGAGTTCTCTATTATTATTACTATATTTGATATCTCTATTATTATTACTATATTTGATTTTCAAGTCTATAATAATATTAGAATAAGTATAAATTAAAAAATTAAAGAATTACAACAAATGACATTTTATAATTTTTAGTGTTAAAAGTTTTGGCGCCGATTATAATAGTGTTGGATGTGAATATTATATGAACATTGAATTTTATCTTTGAAAAATATTGGAATCTCATAGACCATTGGAATACCATTTTTCATAAGAAAGAACATCATTGAAAAGGTAACAAAAGGTGTAGCATGGGGCCCTTGCAAAGAAACAGCTATGTATGCTGGAAAACATTGCAATAATTGCATCATAATACTTCCTAAGGTGTTTAAGAAATCATTTATATAATAATAAAATATTAATTAATAGTTCATTATATTTAGGATGAATATAATTTTAAAATAATTTAATATTTTATTCTCTATCTTATTTGTTTTATTTGTTTTTTAATATTTTTCTTCCTCATTTTAAATGAGTATTATTTTAGAGAGTTTGTCTCTAATAATTTGGTATGAAAATTATTATTTTTATCTATTTTATTATATTTTTAACATACAATTTGTCATATTTATAAATAATATTTTTTATTTTATTTTTTTTATTGGTGAGTACTACCAAAGGGGGTAGCTCCCGAATACATTTAGTGACAGGCTTAAACGTGCCCGAGATAAGAGAAAGACGGAACCAAAACCACGCTCTAGGCTTAGTTAACCAATGACTGGAGAATGACAGCCAGAAGGCCCCCCAATCTGATGAGATTCTGAAGACTACCTTCACCAATCCATTCGTTGTGTTCGTTCAAGTATTGGGTAAAAGGCCCCATATCAGTATTCAACACCCCGACCCTGAATACCTCCCAAGCATTTGTCAGCCTATTCACCCAGGCGGAACGCTCATCCTCGGCCATCTCCTCATCGAGGACTATCGCAGGGTCAAAATACAAACGAAGAAAACTCCCCCATCCATTCGAGCCCAGCTCCATGGTCGAGCTGGCCACCGCTTGAACATTGGCTTGATTCACAAAACCATGAAGCCGAACCACGATACTCTCCCTGGATTCTGAAATGTCCACTAATGCGCTAATGATTGTCTCATATATTTTCCCATCGCACCAATGTTGGTTCAGGTTTATGACGGTGGAGACTGTTCCCACAATCGCCCCGTGCACCGCTTGACTTGGAGCATTGAAGAGACATCTACATTGTGCATCCATGGAGACAGGTTCACATGCACAACATATGCCGAATTGGACCACCATTTTCGCGTCACTGACTCGCAGAAGTTTATTGCATTCACACGTTTTGGCGAAGAATCCACCCATAAAAGGAAAGCAGAAGGCAGACATATAACCGGCTGAGGCCTTAAACCAAAGGGCCAAAGCAAGCCTGAATCTTCACCAAATATGTCCATCCCCCACAGAGGTACCATGGTACCCTGAATTCATGGCCGCGTGGGCAGGGGAACATGGATTGAATCAAGTCGATGGATCTTATTGTCCTCTAATAGTATCTCTTGCAGCCCCGGCCACTGTGCAGGAGAGGGACAAGTTAACACTGATTCCGACTGCACAACTCCCATGTTTTCCAGGAGATCGGCAGCTTTATTCGCTTCCCTAAAGGTGTGGGAAATGGAGTAGTCCGTCAACTTTTCCAACAGGATACTAATTGAAGCAACCCAGTCATTGATTTTCCAATTTGGCAATTTTCCATTGGTGATGGCCTGAACACAAAGCATTGAGTCACCCTCTATTTCCACTGAATCAATTCCTTTTTGAAGGTAGAGTTGTAAACCGAGCCATAGTGCCTCCATCTCAGCATTGTTATTGGAGCAAATCCCAAGCCTTTTCAATGCCGCCCACACACATTCTCCCGAAGAATTTCTAATTATGCAGCCAGCCCCCGCCTTTCCCGGGTTGCCTTTAGCCGCCCTGTCGAAGTTAAGTTTCCACTTCAACCGTTTGGGCTTTGACCAGAAGATCTCCTTTCTATTTATTTTGGTTTTGGCTACAGGCATGATTTTTTTAAGATTTAAGCCATTCCATGTCTTGAGGATCACTTCATCCCATTTTGAAAATTTTGCTTTCGAGCCAGGCCTAATTCTGTTGTTAGCCGTTTCAATGATGGCATCTTGGATTTTACCAATGAGTTGCTGCTTGTCAAGCGACTTCTCCTTAAATATGCGTCTGTTCCTTTCCTTCCATATGTGCCAAGCAACCAAGGATGGGGTCAAAAACCAGATCCCGCTCCACATACCATTCTTATTCGCCGTTGGCCAACTGTTTAGAAAGTCCCTAAAGTAGCAAGGTCGGGGATAGGGGAACCTCAAGTTTTGTTGTACCCAGTCCCAACAAGATGCGGCCACGGGGCAGGAAAGCAGTAAATGGTCCACGTTCTCTTCCACTTGTTTGCAAAGGATGCATCTTGTTGGTCCAATAATTCCAAAGTGTTTCAGTCTTTCAGAAGTTAGACAACGTTTGTGGATTGCTGTCCATAAGAAGGCCCCAGCCTTAGGCAAAATTTCCTTTTTCCAGCAGAGGCACGCCATCCAAGACTTATCTTCGATTTGTTGTGACTGGAGACGGTACCCCAGATTTGCCGAATATTCTCCAGAGGCAGCACCACACCATATTATGTTGTCTTCTCTGTCCCAAGTCCTTACCGGGCGACTATGGATTTCCCTACGAACTTGCACCGCCAGATCATGTGGGAGAGGCAAGTTTGATAAGTCAACCCAACTATAGCCCCCAACAAGAACATTAGCCTCTTGACTTATGTAGTCCGCCACCTTTGCACTGAAGGCCCCATGCAGTGAAACTATGAATTGTTCTAAGTCGAAGAGTTCGGCTAGGCTCTTGTGACCGTTCCATGAGTCCAACCAGAATAGGGCTTTCCTTCCATCTCCAATGCGCCAGGTAAGGTGACATGTTATAAGTGCCCTACAGTTTGTCATGAATCGCCACAGCTCTGAGCCGTCAGCAGGGTTTGCAACAGTCAAAATTTTGGATGGGTCAGGGAAATCCAAATATTTATGCTGTAAGATTTGGCACCAAGTCTTGTTCGGGTTTCTGTACCTCTTCCAGATAAGCTTGGCACCCAGAGCATTATTTTTCAAATGAATCTTTCGTATTCCCATGCCATCGTCCTCTTTAGCTTTGTAAACTGAGTCCCACCCAATTAACAGGATTTTCTTATCAGACTTTGAACCTTCCCAAAGGAACTTCTTTAGAATTCCCTCTAGCTCAGATTCTGTTTTCGTTGGGACTTCCTGACAGGACATCGCATAAATGGGAATGGCCGAAAGCACTGCTTTGGACATTGTGATCCTTCCGGCAAGTGTTAACCAGTTGTTTTTCCAGGCCATGGCCTTAATCCTGCATCTTTCCACTACTTCCTGCCAGTATTTCGCTTTGCCCATACCACCGAAGATTTGTATTCCAAGGAATTTGGCTGGTAAAGTACCTTTGTTAATGCCGACTATCGCTGATATGGCCACTTGGAGGTTGGGCCGCGTGTTGACGAAGTATATGCACGACTTCGCTTTGTTCATTTTTTGGCCAGATTGGAGTTCATACTTAGTGAGTATAGAGTTTATGCAATTTGCTTCCTCAATGCTTGCAGTCCCGAAAAGCGTTGTGTCATCAGCGAATTGAGTGTGAGTGATAGGTTCCAAATTTGGAGCCACCTTAATCCCAAGCCATTTGTTGCGCATTCTCCTTTCCTTAATTGCATTACTAAAGGATTCGTCCATAACCATGAATAGGAATGGGGAAATCGGGTCCCCCTGTCTTAAACCGTTTGTGGCTTGAAAAAAACCATGAAGAGCTCCGTTGATGGCAATCGAAAAGCGAACTGTAGAGATAAACTGAGAGATCAGTGTGCACCATTGGTTACAAAAACCAAGCCGCCACATTATTTCCAAGAGGAAGGGCCAGTGAACCTTATCGTAGGCCTTACTCACATCCAGTTTGATGATCATTCCCGGCTGCTTGCTCGATTTTAGAGAGTGGACCATTTCCGAGGTGACCAAGATGCTGTCTATTATTTCCCTACCAGGGACAAACCCAGATTGTTCGACTGAAATGATTTTATCCAAAAGCGGTTTCAGACAGTTGGCCAGAACTTTCGACACCACTTTATACAGGGTGTTACAGAGTGAGATGGGCCTAAAGTCATTGAAAGAAACACAATCTGACTTTTTTGGAATCAAAGCAATCACTGTGTTGTTAAGGTCCTTGACAAAATGCCCTAACTTCCAGAACTCTTCAACCAATTTTTAGATCTCATCACCAAGGAAACTCCAGCACTTTTGGAAAAAGCTGGCCGAAAAACCATTAGGACCCGGCGCTTTATCAGGGTGTAGCTGGAAAAGCGCCATTTGAACCTTCTCCTTTGAGACACGCGTGCATAGCCTATTGTTGTCTTCAGCTGTTATTCTTGGGTGAATTAGCTCCAGAAGTCCTTGATCTCCTTCCAGGGGCAGATGATCTCCCAGAAGGCAGGTAAAGAAATCACAGGCCGCTTTGCCAACCTCCGCCCCACCACTGACCTGGAGCCCATTTTGATTCAGTATGCTTTCAATTTTGTTGGCCGCCCTTTTTTCCAAGACAGAGGAGTGAATTTTTTTTGAATTGGAGTCACCTTCCCGCAGCCAGACCTCCCGCGACTTGTCTTTCCAGTAGATCTCCTCTCGTTTTAAAATTTCGGCCAAATTTTCTTGAAGAGTTTTTTCCATAACGAACTCCTCATTTGTCATTCCTTTTTGCACGACTTTTTTGTTGAGTTCCTCCAACTCCGCTTCCACTCTTGCTTTCTCATGGAAGATATTCTGAAAGTTAATTTGTTCCACTCCTTCAATTTTTGCTTGATTATTTTCAGCTTCTTGACCAGCCTAAAGCTGATGGAACCACCAACCCTAGCTTCCTTCCACCAAAGTTCCAAAAGATCCAGAATGTTGGGGTCCCTCCACCACATATTTTGGAATTTGAAGCTAGTTTTTTCTGACTCCCGCCCTCCTGTTATTGAGAGTTCAACTAGAAAATGATCTGAAATAGAGATTGGTAGTATACAGGCAGAGGTCCGCCAACCGGTGTTTTCCCACCTGGGTGGGACCAAAAACCGATCCAAACGTTCTGCGATTGCCGTGAAATATTTCTGCCTATTAGTCCAAGTGAATAGACCATTCTCCGTGGGGAAATCCACTAGCCCGCTTTCAGCCACAAAGGCCCTGAAATCCAGGGTGGTTTGAGAAACACTCCTGCATCCGCCACTTTTCTCAGACATTTCGAGAATGGCATTGAGATCCCCCCCAATAATTGTTTCTTCTTTGGGGAGGGAGCTTATGAAGCTTAGTATATTTTCCTAGAGGAGAGCCTTGTCTGCTGTCCTAATCGGGCCATATACATTGATGATTGTAAAGCTGCTATTCAGATTTAGGTCGTATACTTTCGCCGCCAGCCAATGCGAAGAAGAGGATTGTATTTCTACTGACACCTTAGCAGCTTTCCATAAAAGACCAATGCCACCAGCAGAGCCAACCGAGTCGACAAGGAAGCCGTCCCAGAAATGGCAATACTTAAGGAATTTTTCTTTTTCACTCCCTGACAGTTTTGTCTCTTGTAGTAAAATGATGCTACCATTACTCATTTGTAGTTGACGCCTAACTAGACGTCGTTTGTCAGGGGCCTTTAGGTCCCTGACATTCCATGTGGTGATTTTCATTGTTTCCCAAGGGAGGCCATTCCTCCCTTGGTACTTGAAGTCTTGTTACCTTTGGTGTTTAAAAACTTGGTGATACTGGTATATTTCTTGGCCCCCGCTTCCTCCTCTCTCAGCTGTTTGGAGGATTTCCTACCTCTGGCGTTGGCTGATGTGATGGATTTGCCCAAGCCTAGATGGCTTAATGTGGACTGAGAAATACACCTATCATCAATTATATCCAACTCATCTGCCAAATCTGCATTTGAGTCCAACTCCGTGCTTTCGTTTGAGACACTTTCCAACTTAGCTTTTTCCGGAAGCCCCACTACCTCCTTCTGGATGCCAGGCTGCGACCCAAGGGGATTTCCTTCTTTCTTTTTTGGGGAATTAGCAACAGTTTGGGATCCTCCTGTTGTTCCTCGGCAAAGTGGATCCTTTCCATCCTCTTGAGGAAGTCGCTCAGTTTGTCTTTCCTGAATGGATTTCGGCATCCGAGGGGGGATGGCACTAGGGGGAATCGTTACTCCATTCTTGTAGTGGATGGACCCGTGTGCTCTTGAGCCACATTCGCAACAAAAATGTTTTGGCTGCTCAATTTCAATTTCCTGCCTCCAACTTTCCCCATTTAACACTAGATTTATGCTACCGGGAATAGGGTTAACCGCCACAATCCGGAATCTGGCATATTTGTATAGATCACCTTTGAGAATGTCCATGTCGATCTCCAGTAAAGTGCCCAGGGATCGACCAATCTTCTCCAAGCAATCCCCCACCCAATATTCCACTGGAAGGTTGTAAAGCCTGATCCAAATAGGGTTGTCATAAGGTTTCAACTTGACCGGATCAAAATTTGGATTCCATGGCTGCATGTATAGGGGATTTCCTTCCAATTTCCATAGGTCACCCTCCGTGATTCTTAGCTTTGATTTTTCGTCTGCAAAGACGACCAGGAAAAATCCTTTCGGAAGGAACCTGATCAGAACCTCTGTTTCCCAATTTTCCTTTATCCAGTGTTTGACCTTGGCTCGGTCCGGAGAGATTCCTATGAACCGGAATAAGAAGGCAGAGTCCCGGAGGATATCAACGTCCTCCATAATTTCCTTGGATACATCAATTTCTAGGGTTATATCGGTTGCCTGGTGTTCCATTTTTACTGAGTTTTTCTTTTTCCAAACCTTATTTCTACCCTTTGCCTTACCTCCGCTCCTTGTTCTCCTAAACTCCCGCGAATTGGATTGCTTCAGGGTTTTTGCCTCTTCCTCTCTACTTCCGCACCTCCCAATCCTATCAGAGTATTGCACCCCGAGCCAAGGAATGTTCTTGCCCCTCGGCGTTTCCAGGGTATCGTGCCATTTTCGAACTGCCTCACATCCTGATTTGGCTGCTGCCTTTTGAGTCCAAAATTTTGGAAGGCCTATGTCTTTCCATTGGCCGCCCGTAAAAACCCATTGCGGGATATGAGCGCCGGTTGTTTCCTCCTCGCTGTTTGTGAATGGTTCATCTCCCCATCTCAGTGATGCCGCTACCTTAACTTCTCCCTTCCTTCCTTCTATTTTTCCTGGTGCGATTGTCCCTTCCTGCTCCTTTTTCGCTGCGCAATCTTGCGATTTCTCCATCTTTTCTTTGATTCTAGCCGCCGAACACATTTAACTATAAATAATATTTTTTATTCTTAATATATTTTTTCTTTTGAATTTGGATGTAGTTATATACATTAGTTGATAAATATTGATATGAATATATCACAATGTTTTAATCAAATATTTAAATTAATCATTTATTTGTTTCTATAAGAATAATAAGCAAAATTCAATCATCATGATTCTTCCAAAGAATTCATCTATGTACCAAACTCAAAAAATAAAATGAGTCAATGGGCCCTTGGTCTACTGGTGAAGTTGAAAGGTTCTAAATGAGCCCACCAGGGATCAAGTCTTGTTGAGTGCAACCTCTGCCTTCTGTATTAAAGCTATGTGTCCTGTCAACTATGTAAGCATTATGATATTTTATATTATTTTTAAAGTAAATTAAGATTTATTAATCTTGCATAAAGAATATTTTTTTAATAAAATTGATCATTTTTATCATGTATATTTTTAATTGAATAATAATTAGAACAAGTCAAATAATAGAGAAAGATAAATTTTAAATTAAAATAAAAAAAAAAGATTAAAGGTAAAAGCATAATGACTATTATTTTTAATAGTCATTTTAAGATGTAAAAATAATTATGAGTGGGTATGCAAGTCAAATAATAGAAACAATTTTTTTTATTATAATCTATTAAATTGTTGATAGGACTCCTTTAGATGGCAATTATATTTATTTTTAAAATATATATAATAAGAATAATTATGACAATACTTAACGGATGTATAAAAGAATGATAAAAGAAATGCTTTTGAATTAGAAATCAATTTTAAATATACAGATTTTATTATTTTATACAATTAATTTATAAATATTCTTATTTTTATTATATTATTTATGAAAGATGCATGTCTACAATTTATAATAGTAAATGAGAGAAAAAAATTAGATTTAATTGAATAATTTTTTTTTATCAACTTTTGTGATTCACTGTAAGAATGAGAAAACTTTGTAGCACTTACTACATAATGAGAATAGAGAGAATAAAATAAATAGCATAAAATTAAACTCTAAGTGTTGAAATAACAATAATAAAGTCAAATAAAAATCAAATTCAATATAATGAAAACAAAGAACATAATAGAAAAAGAAGGAAATAAAAGAAAATTCAAAAATATTAACCACTCTTAAAATTTGATTAATAATAAAAATAATGATTAAAAAAAAAAATGATATTAACAAAAGGAGTCCAACTTAATGGTTACTATAGAAAATCTAAGACATGATTATCAAAAAGTAATAAAATTCTAAATAATTATGAAAGATAATGATAATAATAAATTTATATTTATATATTTTTAGAACTTTACATGTTAAGAAATTTCCCAACATTTGTTATCCTAAAATTTCAAAAAGATATTAAGAATGTTTTTCAAATGTCAAAGTGAAAAGGAATGTGAAGATCTAAAGAAGGAAGATTTTAGATGAGTTGATATAATTCAAAACAGTATTCATTAGTAATAGTGTTTTAATTTTATTTTAGTTTTTATAATTATGAACTCAAACTTAATACATGTTTATACTTGCAACAAACAATAAATAAATTATTATATCAAATAATTTTTTAAATATATAAATAATATTTACTTTCTAATTCTATTATTTAAAAAAGATTATGTTTGAAATTCATTCTTTCATTCTTTTATAAATTATGATATTGTTAATAGATTTATGTAGTATATGTAAGATACAAGTGTATGGAGGTTAGATAAGGAACAAACTATTAGATGGAAAATATGTTTATCAAAATCTATTAAATTATATAGAAAATTTATGATGATCATAATTAAAAAACACATAACATATATTTTCAAAATGTGTTTTAAAAAATGAAAGATTAAATAATACAGTAGATTTACTATCAATGTATTTTTATTTTTTGGTAAATTAATAGCTGGAATGGCCAGCACCATCTATTAATATCAATAAAATTAACAGAGTTTGGCAGTTTTTCGGCTCTATTTCAGCCGTTCTAACACCAAATGACCCGACATAAGGCAAATTTACATAGAAGACCCGCTAGCCAAGCTGGTTCATCCCTCCACCACCGCTCCTTTTGCCAAACTATCTGCCACGGTATTACCTTCACGGTACACATGGCTAATTTGAAACTCCTCAAAAGATGAGATGAGGGTCCAAATTGGTGTCAACCATCGACGCAGTAGCCAGTTTGGAGTGGTGTTATTTCGGATGGCATTCACTGTGACTAACGAGTCCCCCTCCAAATGCAACTTCGAAGCCCGAATGCTTTTCCCCAATTCCAAGCCTCTCAGAGCTGCCCTGAATTCTGCCATATTGTTTGTAGCCTGGCCGATGGACTCTGCCTGCCGAGCAATTTCCTTTCCTTCAGAGTCTCTTGCCACACAGCCAATTCCAGCCGCTCCAGGATTACCAAAAGAGGCGCCATCGAAGTTAACTTTAATCCAGCCAGGTTGCGGTTTCTGCCATAAAGTTCTTCTTCGAAGCTCATACTTCTGTGACGCTACTTGAACACCAACAATGGGCGGGATGAGCAAACCATCGAATTTATTATTGAGCTCAATATCCCTATTAGAGAACACATTTTTTGGGTAGGCAATCATTTTAGCTGCACTGTTGACCAATTCTACCACCGCCTTAACCAAGCGCCTTACGAGTGCTTCCCTACTCATTGATTGCTCTTGGAAGATACGCCTGTTTCGTTCCTTCCAGATTTCCCAGCATACTGTGGATGACACTATTTTCCAAATGCTACTGAAGACTCCATTATGTGGCTTCCTTGGCCATGTGGAAATCCAATCCCACAGGTTTGATTGTAACGGGGTCGGGAACCTTAGAAGCCCGAGGATATATTTCCAGCAGTATTCGGCATAGAGACATGAAAGCAAAAGGTGTGACGCCGTTTCTGCCTGTTGTTTGCACATTATACACCTACTTGGCCCCCTGAAACCCAACTTAATTAACCTGTCCTGAGTTAGTATCCTCCCCTGAGCGGCTAACCAAGTAAACACCCCAGCTTTTGGTAAGACACTTTTCCCCCAAAGTAGTGCATTCGGCCAGATCTTGCCTTCCTCCCGCCTTTCCTTGAGTTTATACCCGATATTTACTTTATACGTGCCATCTACTGAGGCACTCCATCTCAGCACATCCTCCCCATCACTGACGGGAATATACCTGTCCTTCAAGATAATCTCCAAGGCATTCTTTTGATCCTTAGGAGTTTTGATCGCATCTAGATTTTTCCATCTCCATTGCAGAATTCCGTTATTCCATACTTTGCCCCCGTAGTCACATACTTTCGAGCCCTAGGCCCTGATTGTTGCTGCCTTGATTGCTGCCAGGCCCAACATACTGCCTAACTTAGGGTGCCCATCCCATGAATCTTCCCAGAATGATGCATACCTGCCATTGTGAACTTCCCATGAGACGTACTTGCATATGATATCCCTACATTCACAGATGAAGTTCCAAATTTCCGAACCTCTTGGTGGATTGAGGGTCCTTACTATGCATATCGGATCATCTGAATCGAGGTATTTCCTCCTCAAGATTCTTACCCATTTCTGATTGCTGGTGTACATTTGCCACGCCAATTTAGCCCCCATTGCCTGGTTCATCTCCTTCAACAGTCTAATTCATGCCCCTCCCGAGGCTTGTGGTTTGCATACCTTATCCCATGCCAATAAGGGAACCCTATTTGTTTCCTCTGGACCGTTCCAAAAGAGTTTCCTCATAATTTGGTTGAGTTGAACCACGATACCCTCAAGAATTTTTAGGCATGACATAGAATATACTGGGATGGCAGCCAAAACAGTTTTTACCATGAGTAGCCTTCCTACTGAAGATAGCCATTTGCCCTTCCATAATTCCATCTTCTTTTTGCAGTTCCCAACTAATCTGTCCCAAAAGCCTACACGATTGGCCCCAACAAAAAGAGGCATCCCTAGGAATCTCCCAGGGAGGCTGGCTGGTCTAATTCCTAGGATCCTTGTAAGGTCACGCTGCAGGCTAGGTTGGGAGTTAAGGAAGAAGACATCTGATTTTCTCCAGTTGATGGCTTGGCCTGAAGCCCTACTATAATCATCCAATACCTGCTTTATCTTCCTTGCTTCCACTCTTGAGGCTAAGCCAAAAAGGATAATATCATCCACGAATTGTTGGTGTGTGCTTGCACCCACCCCTGGTGTGGCCTCAATTCCCTTCCATGTACCTTCCAACCTGGATTGTCCAATTTTTCTGCCAAGGGCTTCTGCCATCATGATAAATAGAAATGGGGATAATGGATCCCCTTGCCTTAGCCCCCGAGAAGAGTCTATGAAACCTTGGGCTACGCCATTTATCAGAATTGAAAATCTTGGTGCAATTATGCAACTTTTAATCCAGTCCACTAACTTCCTATCAAAACCAAACCCACACAACACATCTAACAAAAACTGCCTGTCCACCCGATCATAGGCCTTTAGAATATCTAATTTGAGGATCATACTTGGCAGTCTTAGCTTTCTTGTTGTGTGGATTGTCTCATGTGCCACTATTATGCCTTCTACAATTGACCTCCCCGGAATGAATCCGCTCTGCTCTTCCGATATGACTTTATTAATTATTAGCTTGAGCCTGTTGGCAATAACCTTCGATATGATTTTGTATACTGTATTACAAAGGGAGATTGGCCTGAAATCCCCCATGCTTTTTTCCGCCTTCTTTTTTGGAATGAGTGTAATGAAAGTATGATTAATTGCCCCTAGCATTGTTGTTTTCCTTCTTGATTCTTCCACTGCTTTGACTAGGTCTTCCTTAATTATTTCCCAGCAAGACTGATAGAAGAAGGCCGGGAAGCCGTCCGGCCCTAGGGATTTATTTGCTCCAAGCTGGAAGGTAGCTTTCTTGACTTCTTCCATACAAATTGGTTTAATGAGTTCTCTGTTTTCAGCCTCTGAGATCGAGTTTGGAATGCCACTAATGAACTCCTCCCTGGAACTCACTACCATTTGATCCTCCTTTTTAAACAACGACTCAAAGTACCTAATTGCCTCCTGGTTGATCTCCTGCATAGATCTGACGTGAGATCCATCATCTTTGACCAGCTCTGTGATCCTGCTTGTATTTCTTTTGACCAGGGTTGATTTGTGGAAAAAGTTCGTATTTCTGTCTCCTTCTTGGAGCCACAATTCCCTGGATTTCTGCTTCCAGTGGCATTCCATTCTTGACAGAATCTTAGATTGTGCACCTAACAATTCCTTTTCCTTGATGTATTCTTCCTGCCCCATGCCTTTTTCAATTACTTTCTCATTTAAGATCTTGAGCTCACTCTCTATCTTGTCCCTTTCTTCAAAAATGTTTTTGAATTGTTCCTTATTCCAAACTCGCAATTTAGCTTTGATATGGGAGAGTTTCTTCTGGAAGGAGAATAGGTGTGAGTTATTACCAAACCAGACTTCTTTCCACCATACTGAGATCTGCTCCAATAATTTTGTGTCCCGCAGCCACATCTTTTCAAATCGAAAGGGTGATCCACCTTTGAAAATATCCGGTTGGATTGTAAGTTGGATTGGAAAGTGATCAGATCCGCTCCATGGCAAGATAGAGGCTTCCAACATGTTCACCCCTTAGTTCCATTCCCCAACCACCAGAAATCTGTCCAATTTCTCTGCTATTCCGGTATGGCCCGACCTTCTGTTTGTCCATGTGTGTACTCCATTTTTTGTTGGTATCTCCCGTAGCAAATTATTATCCACAAAGTCTTGAAAGTCCATTTGAGATCTTATTAGACTTCTCATACCTCCCAGCTTCTCTGAGTTATTCAAGGTGGCATTGAAATCCCCACCGATTATGATTTTTTCCCCTTTTAACTGTTCTAGGGAACACGAGATTGCTGCCCAAAGATTCCTCTTGTCCACTGGGGCTATGGGACCGTAAACATTGATTAATTTGAATTCTGTATTCCCCTAGTAGATCCTTACCGGGGCCATCAACCAATTTTGTTTCTCTTCTATGATTTTACATTCCACTGTGGCTGGGTTCCACACTATCCCCAATCCACCGGAAGCCCCAATTGACTCTTTAAAGATCCCATCCCAGCCTTTCCAAAACTTCATGCGCTTTTCCTGCTCCTCCCTACTCCATTTTGTCTCCTGGATCAGTAACACATCTGGCTTACTATTGTCTACTTGGTGCCTGAAGAGGCGCCATTTGCTAGGGGCGTTCAAGCCCCTAGCATTCCAACTTATGATTCTCATTGCTCCCCAGGAAGGGGAAGCCCCTTCCCGTTTCGAAGGATCATTTGGCCCAGTTTTGTTTGGCCTTTGGCTAATCCTACCACTTTAAGTTTTTCTTTGTTGGGTTTGCGCCCTCTTTGACTGGCTGACTTAAGTTTTGGCGTTTTCCTTGTCGAGGGGATTTGTTCAATTCCTCTCTCAGCCAGTATGCCTTCCTGGTATTCCTCAAAACTCCCATCACAATCTGTTTCAGATCCCATGCTACCCTGATCCTGATCTTCCTCCATCCCTTCTTCTTTATCCGTGAATTTGGTGAGTTCCTTCATTTTTGATGCTTCTTAAGCCTCTGGCTCCATCTCGGTCCACCTCTTTTCTGCGATTTCCACCGTTTGATTCTCTATCTTGATGTTTGTGAGGTGGGGAAAACCTTCTACCAGCAGGGACTCCAAACCTGGGGAGACAAGTTGATCATTTTTAATTAGCCCGTAGGTTTTTTGACTCTCCCCTTCTTGTGACTCTTCCTTAGTTTCCGGTTTTGGTGGTCTTATTGACTCTATCAGTTCCTTTTCCAGATATTCGACTAGTGGCCTTTTCCCCAAGTTGACTTCCTTCTCCACTTCCTGCTCTTTCCCCCAAATATATGGATTGGAATTGCTGGTTTCACCCTGTTCTATACACTTCTTCTTTTAATGCTCCAGTGATTTACACTTAGAGCAGATTTGCAGACTATCTTCTCTACTTACTTCCTGCCTCCAAGTACCCACCTTAGATATGAGATCCACCACCTTCGGCAATACTATACCTTGCGTATTTGATACGCAGATGCGGAAGTAGGACCCTTTTTCCAGGTCCACTTGGATATTATCTATGCTCTGAAGTTTGCCTATTTGCCTACCTATCTCCTTTAAGGTTTCTTCCATCCAGAACTCCGAGGGAAGATTGTATAGTCTCAGCCACACCGGGCTTTCCTCAATCCATGTCTTTCTTGGATCAAAATTCAGTCGCCATTCAATTGGGTGCAATTGACCACCGTCCAGGAAATAAGGCCCTGTTTCTAAGGCCTTAATCCTCCTTTCCCGATTGGGGAATTTTAACAGGAACCAGTTATTCTCCAATGCTTTCACTTCTAGCATCTCACCCCAGGTTTTATTACACTAATCTTCCATTACTGATCTGCTCTTGTGGCCCACACCCCCCCATTTAACAAACATTCCAATTTCTTGCAGGGATTCTCGAGATCTTTTGTAAGTTTCGTTATTTACACATATGGAGGGAATCGGTGATGAAGGGGACTTGCCACTACTCGCTTCGCCCTGGTTATCTGAACTAAGTTCCATATCTGACTTGGTTGGTATAGCCTTTTTATGGTTTTCTTGTCGCCAGTTTTTGGTTGTATCCCTCTCCACCCCTGGCTTTTTCCCGAACCACCCATTCGGTCTTTTGATACTTTGCCTGGCCTCACTGATGTATCCCCAATTTCCTCCTCAGTTTGCATTCGCCTTTGCAAAACGGTTAGGTCTCACCCATGGAGGTCCTTGTCCCTACCATGCCCGATTCCTCCTTCGCTTGAATTTGTCTTTCGGTTGATACCTAGCTTGATAGAAGGGATGGCATTTATCCACCCAGATGCCCCTCTCCAGAACCCATTGAGGTCTATCCCTTACTGTTTCTGGAATCTGCTCCATTTTTTCGTATGCCGACCAACCACTGTTGATTCTTTCCCTGAATTCCTCAACAAGAACCGTTCGCTCCATTTCCTCACTCCATTTTTCCTTTCTTCGAATTTCTGCTTCCGATGCCTGATCCCAATGATGTCCGATGCCCACCTCTGGCGTGTCATGCCTCTGCTTTCCCCCTCTCAACACCTTCTGGCCTTCAGACTTCTGCTCCTCGCCTTTCGCCCAGCTCTTTTTTCCTTCCTTAAGGGCCTTAGCGTACCTTCCCACCACCCTCCGACTTAGCATTGCTGCGGCTCCATTTTGGGTATAATAGTTATATATTTTCTCTATCAATGTATTTATTTTGTATGTTTTTGTTTTAAATAATATTTTAATATATATTTTTTATTATTATTGATCATATTTTAAGAGTGGTTGATATTTTTGAATTTTCTTTTATTTCCTTCTTTTTCTAGTATGTTCTTTATTTTCATTATATTGAATTTGATTTTTATTTGACTTTATTATTGTTATTTCAACATTTAGAGTTTAATTTTATGTTCATTTTTTTTATTCTCTCTATTCTCATTATGTAGTAAGTGCTCCAAAGTTTTCTCATTCTCAAGTGAATCACAAAAGTTGATAAAAAAAAATTATTCAATTAAATCTATTTTTTTTCTCTCATTTACTATTATAAATTGTAGACATGCATCTTTCATAAATAATATAATAAAAATAAGAATATTTATAAATTAATTGTATAAAATAATAAAATCTGTGTATTTAAAACTGATTTCTAATTCAAAAATATTTCTTGTTATCATTCTTTTATACATCCATTAAGTATTGTCATAATTATTCTTATTATATATATTTTTAAAATAAATATAATTGCCATCTAAAGGTGTCCTATCAACAATTTAATAGATTATAATAAAAATAAAAAAATTCTATTATTTGACTTGCATACCCACTCATATTTATTTTTACATCTTGAAATACTATTAAAAATGATAGTCATTATGCTTTTACCTTTAATCTGTTTCTTTTATTTTAATTTAAAAATTATCTTTTTCTATTATTTGACTTGTTCTAATTATTATTCAATTAAAAATATACATGATAAAAATGATCAATTTTATTAAAAAAATATTCTTTACCCAAGATTAATAAATCTCAATTTACTTTAAAAATAATATAAAATATCACAATGCATTTATATTTCACAAAGAGGGCAATTGACTATAAACATAGAAGAAATTAAAATTTACATAGTTTTTGTTTTACATAATTGCCGGGAGATAGCTTTAATCGGAGGGGAGGTTGCGTAAAATGAGGGATGCAACATCATGCCCATGCATCCATGCCCCGATGCATTCTTAGGGGCCCACATCGATGGCAATGGCTATCTAGCCCCCAAAACGGTATTCTTTTGTACACCAACCGATTAGTCGGTGCTGCAAGCAAACCTTCTTTTACCTGCTGCCTCTTTTTATCAGTGGGATGCCATACTTTCCCCATTTACTGCCTTATTTTTTTTTTAATCTTCTTTCAATTTCATTTTTAACTTTTAATGTTTTTATAAATTTTATTTTTAACATGTAATCTTTTTATATTTAATTTGATTGATTAATAATTAAAGATTTAGTTAATGTTAATTTTTTTTTATAATAGTTATTTTTTAAAAAAAATTGTTTTTAATAATATTTTAGATTTTATTTTTTATATAAGAAATAAAAAAATTTAATATAGATTATATAAATATGTTAATCATTTTATTTATTTTATTTAAAGAGTATTTTTATTTATTTAAAAGTTATTTTATATTTTTTTAAGAACTATTTTTATTTATTTAATTTTATTTGCTTGTTTTAGTTTTAGTTCTTAGGTAAATGTTAAAACTAAGATATCTATTTTTAGAAATAAGTAATTATATTTATATAATGTCAATTTATTATTAGAGTACTCAAACTAATTCTCACATTAGACTAGATTATGGATTTAAAGAACTATTTTTATTTATTTAAAAGGTGATATAAGAACATACTAGAAATGAAAGATATATTTGTTCTCTGATATAGGCGTAGACACGAAAATTATACATACACCTAATCTGGAGTCACTAATTTCATTTCATCCTTAATTATCCTTCTCGCCATTTTAATCAAATAATCTTTATCTGATTAAAATTCATCATCTTTCCTCTTTTAATTAAATCAATCTTTATTTAATTAGATAAATCAACTTTATCTAATTAAATATATCATTCTATTTAATTAAATCATATTCACCCATCATTTAAATAAATCAAGTTTATTTGATTAATCTCCTAAAGTTATCTCTTTAATTAGGGTATGTGCAGGATCATAATGGAAAAAAAAGGCCCTTAAGTGGCAAAAAATTCAGAAAAATCAGAGTTAGGAAACTCGTAAAAAATTGAATAAGTTACCTATATTATTTCAAAAATATGTAAGAATAATAGTACTTAAATTGCAGGGAAAAAATAAGAAGTAGGTGTTTGTCTGACCACCCTAACCACAATAAAATGATAATTTTTTCTATAAGATTTTAGATATAAGTAGAGGACTCATGTCCTGATGTTATGCATATTTTTTTGTAATTTTTTTCCAAGTAAATAATTAATTATGAATTTTTTATTGCAACTTTAGAAAAATATAAAAACTTGTATGTTTGACCACCTTAACTTGATCAAAACTTCATGAAATTCAAATTTTTTTTTAATCTTATAGTATACGAAACATAGTGACACATGTTTTGGATTCAAAAAATGTGATATCGTTTGAAAGCTATAGATGTTTTTCAATCAACCTTGGATTCAAAAAATGTGATATCGCCACTTTTTGGCCCATCAAGATCCTACACATACCCATTAAATAAATCATTTTATTTAATTATCTCCTAAATTTTCTTCATTTAATTAAATCAAATGTATTTAATTAAATGGCTAATGTCCATTATTTCCTCCCATGTCATATCAACTAATCTCTATCTAAAGTTAATTAAATCCTGATTAACTTCTAACACTAATCCTCTTTTCTCTAGCTTTTGCCACTTGCACATGAAAATACATTTAATTGATTTATTAAATACCTATTTTCTCTCAACATGGCATAAAAGGAGAATATTCTTCCAAATTTGAAAATCTCTCCAAATGAGATTTGTCCTTCCAACAAAGCATTTAACTCATCTCTTACATGTCTCCCATTTGGCATTTAAGACCCTTTCTCTTCCCTCCAACAAGCCAATTTTCAAATTTCAAAGCCACCTAATATCATTTATTAGCACATTTGTCAAAATCTGCACAACTTTAATCCTCTCACCTCTTGACAAGTGGCATCTTGTCATTGGCTCAAGATTAGTCCCACATTCATCCATTTTGTATGTCCTCTCAATCTCATCTATAAATAAGAGGCTTTTCTCCTCATTTTGGGGGCACACGTTATGCATTTTGAATCCACACTCTTATGCATAAGTCCATTATCACCATAGCATCTTCAAAGAAGTTTCATCATTTAGCTTATCAAAAGAAGTTGGGAAAGGGCTACTTTCCACATCAAAGTAACACCAATCCCCCTATGGGATGATGTTTGAGTAGTTTAGGGATAGATCTCATGCTTATTTTTCTTATAGTTTCATGTTAGTTTGATAATGTTATTATTTCCTTTACATTTGCTCAACAATTTCATGGGGAGGGTTTTTATCTCATTTGTTCAAAATCGACTAATTTAACATCATATTTTCCAATCTTTTATCAAAGTAGATTTTGGTCTTCACAGTAGGTATATGTATAATGTTTTAGATTATAAGGGTATATGTATAATAGAATAAAAGTACTCTCTACGCTTCTCATGAAATAAATATAATAAATATTTAAAATTATACATATACCTCTATAACCTATTTCTAGATAAATAGGATATCTTAGTTTTAATAATTACCTTAGAACTAATTAGATGCATCAGACATCCATGCATCATCCGTGGATAATACATATAGTAATTATTATTTAAGAACTAATTGTAGATAAAATACATAATATATTTTTATATAATACAAATTAAATTAATATATAAATATAATGCAATAGATAATTACTATGTGTATTATCCAAGTATTATATAGTAATTATGTGTTGCATTATATTTATATTTTAATTTAATTTTTATTATATAAAATATATTATTTATTAATTATAATAATTTTAAATTTTCATTTAATAATTTTAATATAAACTATAATATATACATTTTTATTAATTATTTAAATTATATTTTTATTTAATAATTTGTAATATAAAATATAATATATAATAAATATAATAATAATAATATTTTAAAAATTTAATTTAAATTATATAAAATACTAAAAAATAATTTGACATTATTTAAATATAACATATAATAAATATATTTAAAATATAAATTCTTTTTTTTCTTAAATATAAATGTGATCATATTTTCCATCCTAATGAACAATTATGTTTTAAATTTCTTAAATTGATATTTCCATTTCAAATTTAATTATATAATATTATATATAATACTATTATAATTTCTATATATATAATTATATAATATATATATAATAAATATAATAATAATAACATTTAAAAATAATAATTTACATTATATAAAATATTTAAAAATAATTTGACATTATATAAATATAACATATAATAAATACATTTACATTTTTTAAATATAAATTCTATTTTTTAAAAAATATAAATGAGATCATATTTTCCATCCTTTTTCCTATTATATGTTATATTTCTTAAATTAATATTTTCTCTCTCAAATTTTATTGTATAATATTATATATAATACTATTATAAATCATATAAAATATATAATACATAGTAATTATGTGTTGCATTATATTTACATGTTGAATTAATTTGTATTATATAAAAAATATTAATTATTAATTATAATAATTTTATATTTATTTTTAATAATTTTTACTATTAAATATAATATATAATAACATATATTTTATATTAATTAAATATGACATTATATTTTTATTGGGTAATTTTTAATATAAATATAATATGTAATAAATATAATATTTTAAAATTAAATTTGCATTATATAAAATAATAAGAATAAAATTGACATTATATAAATATAATTAATTATTTCTAAAAATGGATTTCTTAGTTTTAACATTTACCTAAAACCTAAAACTAAAACAAGTAAATAAAATTAAATAAATAAAAATACTCTTTAACTAAAATAACTAAAATGATTAAGATATTTGTATAATCTATATTATTTTCTTTTATTTATTATATACAAAATAAAATCTAAAATATTATTAAAAATAATTATTTTAAAAAAAATAAATTATTATCAAAAAAATTTAACATTAACTAAATCTTAAATTATTAATCAATCAAATTAAATATCAAAAGATTACATGTTAAAAATAAAATTTATAAAAACATTACAAGTTAAAAATGAAATTTAAAGAAGATAAAAAAAAACATAAGGTAGTAAATGGGGGAAAGTATGGCACCCCTAATAAAAATAGGCGTATTGTGGAGTCACCACTAAATACGAAAGGAATACAGAAGGAAAAATTACTAAAGGTGCAAATTGCAGGTAAAATACGGCCTGCCTGCAACATGCGGCTGGTTGGTGCACAGACGGTCAGAGGAGTATGCATAGCCATCTAATGCCCCATGCGTTTTGGGGGCTGGATAGCCTTTGCCAAGAGGGACAAGGTAAGCACCCCTCACCCTCTCCCAAAAAGATACTCTCATTCTGAATGAAGCTTTAGAGAATGCATTTATGGATGAAGATAATAAAGTAATTAAAACTACAATTTTTTTCACTATCGTGGACATTACTAAGGTTCCATCAAGAAAATATTTGGATGAATGGTTGAACAATGTGTGGAGTAAAAAATTAGGGTTCCATTTCTATTTCCGTAGAATGGTGCAAAAGGGACTGTTTGTGATTTTCTTCAACAACCCTAAATTTCAAGAAGTTATTAAGTCAAGTATTTTTGGCAAGTTGGTCACTCCATGTTTTTGTGCTCTAGCATGGACTTAGATGCATTGAGCGAAGAAGTTTTAGCCCTCTCAAGCCCTAGGTGGATTGTCATCAAACAAACACCACCAAGATTATGGAATTTCATATCGCTCTTGTTAGAGCCTTATGGGAAGGTAATTAGGGTTGACAACACCAAATTTATATTTCCTCACTCTAATTTGAGAGCCCTGGTGTCAATATCCTTGGGATTCGACATCCCTGATGAAGTGGAAATTAAAACAAAACTAGGCACATTTACTTGTTCCCTCAAAACCCTAGGGGGTTTAAATGCTTATTACCTATGCCGAAAAGAAGGCCACATCAGAAGAAACTACCCTTTAATTAGGAGGAAAAATAACATAAATACTATGTTAAGGAAAAATGTAAACTTCTCCTCATATACCACTGGAGAAGATAATACAGAGAAGACAAATTTAGCAAGGGCACCAAGTGCTCTAGCTACTCCAAGTGAAAACTTGAACTTGGCCCCCCCAATCTTGGAAAATTCATAGATAAGAATAACAACAATCTAAGTCTGGAAAACACCATTTCCTCCAAAGATTCCAATACTACTACTGATAGGAATGCACAATTGCAATCTTTAATGGAAGAACTCGATAAACCCTTGTCAGAGGCTGAAGGTCAATGTGTAGAAAATGATAATGAGGAAACAAATAATATCCTATTTTCTCTAGGAAATGTTTGACCAAGCATCGAGAAATGGAATGCACAACAATTAGCTTTACAAAAAATTAGACAAAACCCAACTCAAAGAGGAATAGAAGGTGGAATGAACTAGAATATTCAAAGGAAAGCAAAGAAACTGGATACCTATAATTCTAAAACATTCAGAATTGAAAAGGTGAATGACATAGTAGCTGGTACCTCAGGAAATGAGAAAATAGAAGATACTTTAGATGAAAAAGAGTCACCCTCACAAGTCAAAAGGCTTGTAAGTGAATTTGAGAGGAAAAATTCCAACACTCCTCTTGTTGATGTTGGCTAGTCAGGAATTGTTTCCAACAAGTTAGATAAACCTAACACATTTGAAGGTGTCCAAGTAGAGCCTTCCCCCTCATCTCCTATTTACTTAGTGAATGGTAATGAGAGTGTTGGTGAAATCATGATTCTGGACATCCACTCGGAACAAGGCCTATATGATTGTTCAGGCTCAGATGATGAATTTTTTTCTATTTTCAAGCTTGATGAAGTGGCAACTCCAGGAGGTTCAAAAGCATGCTCTAGGGTAGAATCTACAGATGATATAGAAGGGTATTCCAACAAGGATACCATAGATGGGGAAGAGACCCCATGGAATTAGTAGTGAAGAAAACTAGGGGATATAGGAGGAAGAAATGAATAGGGATAGAAGGGACCTTGGTTAAGGGTGGTGTCTAGCCATTGAAGGAAATAAAGGAAAAAAGAAAAGTGGAATTATCCCAGTACCCACTGCTAAAAGAGAAAAAATAGAAAACAAGCTTCCCAAGTGCTTTGATAACTTTAAGAGTGACAAAGACCCCCCCCCTGCCTCTCCCAATAATCAATTGAATGGAACATCTCTTGGAATGTAAGGGGACTAGAATCCCCAGATAGAAAACATGTGGTGAGAAGGTTCCTAAATCAAAATGAAAAAGAAAGATGTAGTTATCCTCCAAGAAGTGAAAGAAGTTGGGTTTACATTGGAAACAACCCTCAAACTAATTTGGGGTGAAGCCTCAAATTTTTCCACAAAACATAAGAGAGGGGAAGGAGGCTCTGCCATCCTACTAGCTAAGAAATGGGTTCAATTTGTAATTGACTGCCCAGGTATCACCTTACAATAGAGTGGTGTGGGTCATTTCCAATAAAATAGGCAAGTGATATTCACTTTAACAAAATCATTTCTCATTATGAGTAGCTAACCAAAAGATACAATAATCATACGTGCCTAGTTTTGCACTTAAAAACTTTAAGTTTTCTTGTTAAAGGAGGGGACAAAATTTGTGTTTTAAACAACACAATTTTCACATCATCTCAACACTAGTTTATCAAAAAGAGATTTCTGATGGCTACTTACAATTGAATTTTTTATTTACCATTTGAAAGTTATGGAAAATGAAAAAACTCTCCCCTTTACAAGCATGAAAAAAGACTAGACCATTTATCTTTAACCTCTAATGGTTAGATTTTAATAACTTTACAATAAATGTTAGTAGTATAAAAAACTAATTATACGATAATTGTAATAGTTTTCTTAACCACCAAAGGGGGACCTTGAGTTAAACGTGCTTAATCATGTGGTAGAAGTGACCATGTATGTAGGTGCTTGCTAGTGACTATCACCAAATAGAAGGGTTTTCCATAGTCAAATTCGAAACTTAAAGATTATTTCTTGCATGCATGGAGGTAGCATGAGAGGGAATATAGTCTAGATATATGGTACATGTGCATTGGAGATAGTGGCAAGAATTTTCCTACTTTGAATGGATGTTTAGCCAAATAGATGCACCAATGGAAGGTGGAGATATATGGTAGAGTGTTGACCAAGCTTAGAGCAAAGAAAATTCTGCAATAAAAACAAATTTCTCAAGCTTCTTTCTATCCTAACTCTTGAGTTAACTTTCTCCTTAGCTCTCGAACCCTATCTACAAAATAAGAACTAATATTAAAAGTAACAAAAGTTTCCATGTTATGTAGGCCCCCATCTATAGCTATAGTATCTTGATTAACATTGATGGATTTCTTGTAAAAGCTAGTAGAAGATTCATCAGATGCTATTGCTTCCACCTCTAGCCTATCATGGTTGTCATCAGCCATAACTAGCTCATAGTTATTGTTATCGTTACCCTTGCATGACCATACAAGAGATGTTTCACAAAGTGAGGACACTTTTCTCAACCACATGAGGTTATTCTAGAAGTCCCTAAGTGGAGACTTAAGCAATGTGAATAGGACTCTCCTAGTTAGGATAATAACTAACTAGTTTGATAAAGTCACTATTTACACCAACATAAATGACTATTTTTCATAGTCTAATATTTTCTTCCATAATTTTTAACCTATTTCTAGGCCTTATTTTGAAGGTAGTCACTTAGATAGATCCATTTTATTATTTTTTTCTAATGTAGTTAGTGCGTCCCTTTCATTTTAAGTGATAAAGAAAATGATTTTCTTAAAGAGTATTATTTCAAATTAGAATGAATCCAAAATTGAGAAGCAAATACACCAACCTTACCTAGATAGAAGATATCTCGATTTTTTTTGTTATTAGGTTAACTCTAGATACTAAAACTTTAGGTATAACGAATCCATGTCCTAGTACTAGGTTCCTAGCTATAAAACCATTCTGTGTCGTCTAAATCATGCACCAATAAATTTACAAAGAAACCTTGTGCACATAGATATATCACCACAAAGGCTTCTAAAAAGAGTTATCATGTCTTGGAAACCCACCGATGTAGATCTAGAAGATTTAGCTATAAATAACATTATAATATTCCTATAAGTAACATTTCTTTGCAGTGCCCTATATATTATAACTCCTCTTCACCTAGATTTAGAATTGGTATATTTGTAACCTTTAACACTTTGTATATCTTATTTTTGCTTCCTTAACCCTTGGTTCATCTCTAATGCACTTTTGGTTCTAGAAACATTCATTTTCTTTCAAACTACACGTATATATGAGTGACCTTGAATCATAGTTGAGGCATAATATTTGACCTACAATATTGTTCAAATAACACTAGAATATTTCTCACATACAATCTAAGGTTTTCTCTTGTTTATTCATTTTTTTATTTTTTATATGTTCTAAAATGTCTAAATGAATTTGTTCAATATTATTTTTACTTAACAAAAATAAGTCTTGTGAACTAGTTAGTCAATAAACATTGTTTTTGACTCTCAAGTCTTCAAATTTTATTCTTTTAAAATATTTTTCATTTATTAAAAATTATTATTACACATCTACTTTTCTTATAAACAAGCTCATGACACCTCTCAATAATAAAAATATTAATTTTATTTAATTTTCATTTCGAAAATGATATATGCATTAGAATAATAATTTTGAAATACAACATCCTTATCTAAAATAAGAAATGAGAAGGAACTTCTCCAAGAGTTGGACCTACTCGCATCAAATATGATATCATATCACCAAATTTAACAACTTTATATTTTTGTGGGTGTTCCTCATCTATCAACTCTTCTGGAGCTTGAATCTCTGCTTTATCTACAAAATCCAAAAAGAATGCCATAGACAATCGTCCCTGACTTTTTTTCAAACCTTGATATACTACACGATGTTCTGAACTGCGATATCTACAATTACTCCACATCTGCCACATTAAAGATGAAATTCATTTAATATGAAAGTTATATTGGAAACACGTAAAAGACAAGTAAATGTTAGAATGGAAACACATGAAAGACGTGAAGATTTGACACAATCGTTTCTATATGCATTTTTATCAAACTAAAAGTTATTAGAAATGTTTCAAAACTTTGGCAACCGATAGTATTCATACTATGAAGAAGAAAAAGGTTTCATTTCAAGGCAAACTATATTTTTTCCTCTCACCTGTAAGCAGTCGCCAAGGTTGACAACGAAGGCTCCTGGCAAAGGCTTAGTATTAATCCAATCACCTTGCTTTGTTCGGATCTGAAGACCTCCTACGTTATCCTGGTACAAGATTGTAACACAACCAAGATCTGTATGAGCTGGAGAGATGTTCTCGACATTTTGGGCTTCTTCTTCGTCTTTTGTGTTGTAATAGTAGTTCATACGCAGCCAACCTTGGAGAGAAGTACCAAAAGGATCTGAGTTGTAGTGCTTGGAAACATCCAAGCCTAGACTAAGTAGAACGAGTTTTAAGATTCTATGTGCTAACTCAGTCATGTGTGAATTGTATTTGTGCACCGTTTGCCTGCATCACCATTATAACCACCAGTAAGAACAGAAGAATAAGATAAGATATAATTATACATATATGTATGTACTACATTCTACTTAAGAGTTTAAAACCCTCAAAGAATCAGTCAATGATAATTTTGCATCTCAAATAATATGAAAATATTCTAATCGAGTCTTCTTCGAGAAAGATTAGATGGTCAAGTCATTGGAAGATATAGATGATGGTTGCAGGTTTGGTTCTTCTAAATTTACTCCTCATGCGTAGAGGGTAGTTTATTCAGATGAAGGTTATAGTGGTATGGATTAGAAATCATCAAACAATCAGTCAATGATAATTTTACATCTCAAATACTAATAGCATTTTCTAATCAATTGTCTCTAGAGTAGATTGGGTAGTCAAACAATTGGACAATACAAATGATGGTCACAGGTTTGATTTCTCCAGATTTACCCCTCATGGATAAAGGGCATCTTATGATAATTTTAAAACCTTCAAACAATCAGCCAATGATAATTCTACGTCTCAAATATTAATAGCATTTTCTAGTCAAGTCGTCTTCACGATAGATTGGATAGTCAAAGCCATTGGAAAATACAGATGATGGTAAGAGGATTGATTCCTTTAGATTTACCCCACATGAGTAGAGCGCATCTTATGATAATTTTAACTCTTAAACAATCAGTCAATGATAATTTTACATCTAAAATACTAATAACATTTTCTAATCAAGTCATCTCTAAGAAAGATTGGACAGTCAAGCCATTGAAAAATACAGATGATGGTCGCAGGTTTGATTCTATCCCTTATGGATGGAAGGCAGTTTATGCAATGAATTAAAACTTTGCTTAGCCAGTCCCACCAAACATGAATTTCTCTGTAAAATAAAATTAAGAAAAAACCAAATCTTCTAGCCAAGTAAACACACAGAATGACAAGAGAAAATAAGGAAAAAAACATAAAATAAAATCGTACTGGAAATCATTATTTCCATGAGGCCACAGTTTAGCAGAGATCTGATCAACAGAATTGGGCAGAGCATTGTGACCAGGGAAAACCATGCTCTCAGGCAGTGAAGCTTTTCCATCTGCCCCTGCGTCGGGTGGGCAATACCCAGTATTAAATATGGGGAAAATGGCTCTCATCTTTTCCTCCTCTGGCAAAGAAAACATATCTCGGGCAATACTGTCAGTCTTCTGGATGAAATCTGCGTCCAATCCATGGTTTACTATTCGAAAGAAGCCCAGCTCCTGGCAAGCCTCTCTCAGTTTTTTCAACTCATCATTTCCTTCCAGAGAGAGATATTCTTTCTCTCCAAATTTGGAGGGAAGGAGAGAAAGATCAATGAGTGGAAGATCAGAAGCCATGATCACTTTTCTGATCTGAGCTCTGCAGTCTTCTCAATACAAGGAGAATATGGTGGCACGTTCAATGACCGGAAGAAGTCGTGCTTAAATAGATTTAAATAGACGATGAATATTACTATTTAACTGTGAGAGTCGAGCTCTTGTAATTTTTGTGCTGCCGTGTAGTTATGTCATTACAATTGAAGAAATATTTCTTTAGTTGTATGACTTTATCACGAGTCTTACGTATCCATTTTGATATATGATTATACCTCACATCTTGTTAGTGGGTTGGTGAGGATGTTGTCATATTGAGAATATATAATGTAGGTAGTTAATGACTATAGTTTTCTAGAAAAGTGAGAATATATAATGTATTTAAAAATTAGTATTTGCAGTTTTAGGCGTAATAGATGAATTATAGAAAATTTAAAGGGATATTATATTGGAGTAATTTGAATCAATCAAATTATTGAAATGTTCATATATATCATTTTAAATATATACAATAGATAATAGAAAAAAAATAAGAGGAAGATGAGTTAGAAATTAGTAATAAGATTTTTTATTAACAAAAAAAATCATGAAATTTTGGTTGGGAGGTTAAAAGAGATCATGATCTTTAGTTCAAGTTCATGTGTGTAGGAATTTAAGCTTTACACTTTTAAATTTTGTTTTTATTATGTAAACTTTAAGGTGGTTGTTAGAAATTAAAGTTTACATTTAATAAATTTAAAGTTGACTTTTTAGTAAATTAGCTCTTAGGTTAGTTTTAGTAATAAATAAATTAATTGTTAGTTTTTATTGTTGTTCAACAATGGTTTAATTTGTGAAATTTTCTCTCTATTTTACATTTATGAACAAACAATTAATTTGTTTATTACTAAAAACTAACCTAACAGTTAATTTACTAAAAGTAAACTTTAAATTTACTAAATATAAAATTTAATTTCCAACAACCCCCCCTTAAAGTTTACCTAATAAAAACAAAATTTAAAAGTCTAAACTTTAACTTAAGGTTTACAGCATAAAAATGAAAACCAAAATTTTTTGTCAACATCAACCTAAACTTCTTGGTCTAGTAAAAATGATCTAATTAGCCATCCCTGCACCAACATCATCCCAAACTCCTTTGTCTAGGAAAATGTCTTCAACATCAACCCAAACTCTTCATGTCTGGGTAAATGTTCGATTACCAGCTTTTCATCAGCATTGATCCAAACTCCTCATTTCTGGATAAATGTTTGGATTACCAACTCTTCATCAACATCAATCCAAACTCCTCATGTTTGGATAAATTTTTGGATTACCAACCAATTGTGAATCAAGACTAACTCCATTATCCATAGTAACACACCTACAAAATAATGGATTGACACATACTCAATTATCCATAAATGGTTTGTGGATTCAACTATCCACGGACCAACAACACAACTCTCTAGGTTTGTTGATTCAATTATCCATAGACCAACAAATCACTTCATGCCCCATCTTGCTCCTAAAAGGACTCAAGATGAAACAAATTTGTTTCTCTTGAAAAATATCATCATTGAGTGAGAGGCTAACTTGAGATGACAGTTGTCCTCCTGCCTCCATTTCCTCCAACCTCCAATTTGATCTTTAGATCTTATTCACCAAATATAACATTAATGACTCTTAATGCATCATTAGTAAATGCACAAAAGCGTGCATACATAGGGATGTCACGTTCAACCAAGAATGCATCCATTACAATAAAATAAATCTAGATTATCCTTGTCATGTCTTACTTTTCCATTAAAAAATATTACAAGAACATAAAAATTCCTTATAACCCCTTTACATTCCTTTTGAACCGAAACAATTCATAGCTTATTTCATGCCTCTAAAAATGCAAATTTCAAAGGTCAACAAATGTATAAGCCCAACAAAATGGTGGTAGCCAACAAACATTCAACAACTAGCAATCAATAGTTACATTTATTTCTTCTTAATGGCTCATTCTATTTTTTTAATTTCAGCACCTAAAAATAAATACTCAACACAACATTGAATAACAAATTCAATACCATCAAGTTTTCAATCCCATTCCAATTTATATGCTTCCTATGCAACCTCCTTCACAACCCATCATCATTTTTTCTCTGATACCAATGTAAAATAGAGAGAAAATTTCACAGATTAAACCATTGTTGAACAACAATAAAAACAATAATAGTAAATATTATATTTCTTCAGGGTAAATTACAATTTGCATTGGAAATGCTTAAAAAGCATTGCATTCCCATGAATTACATTCCTCTAAATAACCACCCAAATTCCCCTATGGGAATAACTTCCCAGAACTAAAAATTAATTTATTTATTACTAAAAACTAACCTAACAACTAATTTTCTAAAAATAAACTTTAAATTTACTAAATGTAAACTTTAATTTCCAACACATGTGTCTATGTCAATGTGAGTTTCTCCTTAAAGCTATGTTGATCCTACAAATGAAATAATTTTTATGCTATTCAATATGGGTGTATGCACCATAAAATCTTCCTCATAATCCATTTTATGCTTTCTTCGATCAAATTTAATGCAATCTCTTATACCATCATGTTCACCTTTTCCATGGCTACTATCAAAGAAGGTCCCCAAATGTGAGATTTATTTAAAATTCCATCATAGTTATAAAGTAAAAAAATAGTCTTGATTATTTAAATTGTGACACTCATTTCACCATACAAAATGTTTCTTAAATTGAACACTCCTAGGAAGATCTTAAAAAGAGTACTAAGATCAATGTTACACAAAGTTTTTAAATTCTTTTTTATTACTAATATAAAATTGATATTATTTTTTAATTACTCATTATATATAGGAAATCTCAATGCTATCCAAATCCAAGTCCATTTTGATAACATACATACACCATAAGCCATCTTCTCTAAATAATAATATTATGCTTGAATCTCTTTTTGATGGTAAAAAGAGTAATTATTTGCAAAATTAACTACTAATAAGACTACTCCGAGAGGAAAATTACCTCCCCACAAATTAAACTTTTTTTTTGAAGTTTAGAAAATAAGACATATTGTATGTCCATCTCTAGCAATTTAAAAAAAAGGTCCATAAATGCTCCAATGTAAGTAGTTTCTTTCTTAGATTAGTTTGATACTTTGTGTACTTATACCTATTACAATTTAGTATCTCTTTCATGTTAGTTTCTTGTTTCCTTAGGAAATTTTATTACCTAGTTAGGAGGTACATTATTAACACTATAATGTGTATGGAATTAAATGTATGACACATGTGCTATAATTGCGATTTTGAAGAAGTGATTCTAGTCATTGTGTATTATAATAGGTAAATAGTCACATTCTAATTTTTTATATATGTTGGTGATATTCTTAGATCATTTAAGACAATAAAATATTAATGTAGCAAATTAAATATTACTTGTCTAGTATGTTTTACATGAAATAATTAAGAACTTCTAGATATATTCTTAGTAAAAAGATATTTAGGGATAAGGGTAACAAGAAATTATGGCTAAACTAGAGGAATTATATTTAGTCTTGAGGACATTTAGAATGCTAAAAATTACACTAGTTATATTACTCCTACTAGTTGGCACAAAGCTAAGAGTCAAACAATGTCCTAAGTTTGTGGAGGATTTGGACAACATTGTAACAACCCTCTTCTTAATACTCAAGTAATCTCAAGAATTTACTAGAAGGTAAATCAACTTAGTAAACATGAGAGAGAAAAAAAAAATTTAAAGGAAAACATTTGCATAAGCACAAGAATAAAGTACAACTTTTCCAGATAAATTCAAACTTGAATTCACATGTAATCATAACTAGAATCAAGCTAATTCCTTACAGAATTCATTTATATCACATAAAATAAATTTCCAAGGCATAAAGAATAGTTTTACCTCATAGATTTTTCTATCATAAGCCAGAACATGGAGTTCACTGCATCTGGAATGTCGATCTCTATCTTCACAAGCCTCAGAAAGTCTATTGCTACAGAGGGAGAGCATCATCCGAGTGCTTTTCCTCCAACCACAGACTCAAGTGGTCCCCCGCACACTTCCCAAACTAGAAGTAACCCGGCCCTTCTCGAAGAGTATAGATATAAGGAACTGCCAGTTTCACCATCTGAGTCCTAGTGATGTGTACTACAAAACTCAATCGACCATACAACTCTAGATCCCTTCTAGCTAAGTATGATCATTCTGATTGGTCGTTCCATCTAGACACACACCTCTGACTCGTCTTAGAAACTATCTCATCCTATAGTTTTTCTTACTTTATTAGGTATTCTAGACTCAAACTAGTCATTAAAGAAAATCCATTCTAGTCAATCTGACTTAGAACTAATCCTTAATCTAGGATATTCATTCTATGTAAAGATTTAGGTATTTCAACCCTTTTAAAAGTCCCTTATTGGATCCTTGCAATATCTAGGGTTTATGACTTCCTGTCATTTTACTTTCAAGATTCAATACCCAACATCTTGATGCGTCAAATCGAGTTTCGACATTACCATAGAATCTCTTAAGGTATTAAAAAGACTTCTTGTCTTGATCTATGGTTTTCTTCGACCTTTCACTATCAATCAATATATAAGTTCAATTTCATATCCGACATAAAAGTTATAGATGTTCTATATCCTCCTTGTTTCAATACTAGGGTTTAGCTTCTATAACCCAACACATGGAAATATCAACATCCTTGCTTCTCCAAAGGTAATAACATAAGTATAACTAATCATAAGAACCAAATGCTTTTAGTCTTTCCTAGACCACTTGGCATTGTTTGAGTTCACACTATACGTACATGAACAAGCATAATTTTCAAGGTTTTCCCCCACCAATATAATATCAATGAAATACTAACATTTCATATCAATGATCTTGATCTAAGTTAATCTTCCAACATAAGTTAGGTTTCACCTTCTCACCCACTATCAGGTGTCTTTAGCCATAAGGACAACACCATGTCGTCATCAAGATGTACATAAGGTTATAAAAAGTATAAAGACATCCTTTTCAAATACCCTACCAGGGTGTTTCCTATAAGGAATATATCGAGGAAGGAAAGAGGTTTTTCTTTTCCAAGGACCCGATTATTAATACAAAGTCACTCAACAAGTAGTTAATAAAAGAACTCAAGAATAGTTATACATTACTCGAGTAAGCATTCTTGATAGAAAATCTAGGACTTAGTTGTGCTTCAGTCCTTTCTTCCACTTATTTATTTCTCAATTAGTCAAGCTTGGTTCACTACCAACCACGAACTCATGGTTTGATATTACCTTAAAAATAATGAAAAAGAATCTCATAATAAGCAATGATGGTTTCATGCTGCATTCCTAGCCATATCTATGCCAAGAAGGGTTTGAGGGTAACATACCCCGACTACCTTTTTAAGCATCTAAATCACTCTAGAACAATCAAGAATTAAGCTTTCTCGTTGTCGACATTCTAAATAAATCTCGCAAAGATTCATGCATGAAGTGGTTTATAGGCAAGGCTGCCCCACTACTGGTTTCATAATCATTATTGTTACATTGTGTACGTATATACAAGGATAAGGCTATATCCATTCTAAAAGAAGAAAGATTGCTTTACTTACCGTGTACGCAATAACCCGTCATCTCTCGACTATTCTAAATTTGAACTTGAAGTTACTATGGATTAGATAGCATTTGAGCTAAGTCTTCCCAACTTGATAGTCGTTACTTTGGCCACATTTATTCCATTTCAGAGGGTTTAGTTTCCTAGACAAAATTTGCACAAGTCTACGTTGGCCCTTAGCCTGAACACCATAAATTCCTGCTCACTAGTATGGCCTGCCTCTTTTATTGACTGCCAACCCTTTAAAAGTTTACTTTGATATTTTATCCTCAAATTTTTGGCCGATAGGTTTCTAAATAACTACATTTGGCTTTCTCTATTATAAAGTAAGCCAGGGATGATGATGGCGTAGCATTGTATCTTAACAAATTTCTAGGCCCTGCATCGCTATTCTCATATCATTTTGATGCTTCCATGACCATCTGTGGCAGATAGAGTATATGTAACGCAACAGTTCTTAATCCCCAATTCCTCCATGTCAGTGTGGCGAAGGACCTCCTAAGCAGTGACATTGCAAGAAGAAACTACCTTGGGTTACTAATTCTCTACCACTTCTTCTAAAATATTCGACGCCACCCCTTTTTGCATAGTCATATGGCACTCCTCCTTTGCATTAAGTCCCAATAGATTAGTTCAAGATTGGTTTTCCAAGTTGAGATAAAAGATCCTCTCCGAAACGGTTACCGCCATCCCTCCTCTTGCCAAGAATGGCTTGATGAAGATAAGCTCAAGATTCCGTTAGAATGGTAGTTATCTCAAAGATTTAACTCTACCTAGGTTCAAGATGGACTCCGCCATTGCCACGAGCAATTCCCACTATGCAAAATAAGCGCAGCCTTGCATACTATCCGTGGCTCAAGAACATTTAAAAGAGCATTCAAAAGGTAACAACAACCACCCGGAAATTACTATGTCGTTGCAAGTATAAGATTATACTCATAAAAAGATAGTAATCCTTTACTGCCAAAACATTATCGATGTGGCTCAAACAACGAACCAATTGGTATTTTAGCAAGATATAATTATATTTATATATATTGGCGCATCTATGCCTGAATCCACTTTATCCGTTTGTGGCTCTTATAACCTTATGAGGATATTTAAATATGGAAAAAAATGAATATAATTGTCGCCAAGAATGCTTGTCGTGGCCCTAGGGGTGTGCATATGGTTTAAATATTGAAAAGTATGAGGTTGGAAGTATCTTAGTCTGATCTAATATAGATTAAAAGAATTGAACAATATCTACCACACATGACTCACGAGATTCTCTTTACTAAGAGTTGAGTCTCATTGGTTAGCTCTTGGCTTATCTAGCCATTAAAGATTTTAATCATATATTTTAACATAATGACCTTTAAAGAAACTAAAAGTTTCATGGACAAGAGTTGACGACATAGTTCGTTATGTTGTCCAATCAACGTACTCGCCAAAACTAAATGAACTCAATGTTAAAAAGAGAGTTAATAACCCTTAAGAGTATTAAATCAACACAAAGGTCGCCTAATTGATTATTATCGACAAACTTCTAAACACGTTAAACAACATGCACTAGACATTAAACAACATCGACAACTTGTCGAGTCGAGAAGTAAACTTAGACCAAGAGAGTTGAGTATCACTCACCCGACTCAAGTAGGTTCGACCAATTTGCGCCTACACAAGACTTAAGGTGGCTTGAAACTATCATTTTCCTTATATCTATTCCCTTCTCTCCGATGATGCTCTCCCTCCTTTTCTCGGAGGGCGAAAACTGTTCCTTGAATGTGACTTGCATTCACCAACTCAAGATTAGTGTATTATTAATCATTTCATAATCCTTATATGAAATCATCACACCTTGACAAATTTTGAACACATGTCAATTTTAGTCAAATAAACCTAACTCATGAAAACATTGATTTTTCCTAACATTAAATCATTGAGTCATGCATAAGAATCTACTATTTACTTCAAAAGTAAAAAGTAAAACATAGTTAAAGTTAGGGATGTAACATGATGAATGTTTTATTGAACACACTAGAATACTGAGAGGGGGGTGAATCAATATATTTCAAATTTTCATCTCAACATTTAATTGGTGAAGCTAAGTTATACCATTAAAGCATTCATCTACTTAAACAAAACATGAAAGAAGATTACCAAATGAGAACACAGTTGACACCAAATTTATGTGGAAAACCCCACAAGAGAAAAACCACAATGAGAAATGTTGCTAGGAGCTATTGTCCTAATCCAACCTCATAAGTAAATAAGAGTTACAACTTTGATTTAGGGCTACAATCCAAAGAAGCTACAACTCTTTGATTATAGTTTTATGTAGTGTCCCCATTTTTGGCGAGCATCAGAGTTCGTAAGATTAGCCTATCATGAGACCCTCGTAGGCTGATAGAGTGGTTAGAGGGTCGTTTCGGAGCTTGGCTCAGCTTCAGGTTTGGCAGTATTGGATCAATTGGCTTTCGTTCGGGCTCATTCGGACACTTCTTGCAGAAGTTGCTATTTTTAGCAGTTCTTGGCAGTCGGCGTGGGACCCCTGCTATTTTTAGCAGTATGGATTGTTGGTGTTCAGAATCACTTCAGCGTTCGTCAGATTCAGACGGATCAGGCATCGGATAAATAATGAGGGAGATATTAATATTTAATTAAATTAATTAAATATTAATTATTGGAGTTTATAATATAAAGTTATAATATTATATTATAACTTAAGTGATTTTGGCTGAGGGGTCGCCCAACATTAAAAGGGGCCATTTGACGATTAATTGACGATTAATTTTATAATTAAAAATTAATGCTGAGACTATTGAAAAATTTAAAGAATAAAAAGTTCAAAATTTTAATGATTTCCTATTATTAAGGAAATCGCACTTTTCAAGAAGATATATGCTTTGCATTGGGATACGAGCCATTATGAGATTATTGAGAATTGAAATTGATCAACTTTTGTTTGAGCACAGAACCTTAGGGTTTGAAACTCGAATTCCTTGGAGAACGAGCCATCTCCACTGGAAGCAGTTCAGAGGGTGTGAAATAACACCTGATTTATTGCAACTGAGAGATTTCTTCATACAGGAGGAATCACAGAGCATCAGAGGTTATTTATTTACAGAGCTTCAGCATCTTAATTCATTCAGGAGACCTTCTATTCATCAAGGCGCCCATATTTCAGAGATCTGGAGAGCTACAGAGAAGGCCGTACAAATTCATTAATTGCTGATTCAGTACAGCAGGTCGTACTTCTGTACCAGGGCCGTACCATCCAGCTTGAGGCGTATTTATTAAGGAGAGAAAATCGCCTTATATTTTTGATCTCTGCCTTCAGCAGTTGAGGCGCCTACTTATCTGGAGTCATCTGCAATCACCAGACAGAGGGAGAAGGGCATACTTGTTGCAGCCGTACCTTTTTCATCAGAATATTTGTTGCTGTATCAAAAATCAGGTTTTCAAAAATCATTGCCTTTTACTTCGCATGTTATCAGATCTTCATTGTAATAGTTGCAGAAGAATAATATATGATCCAGACTCAGTATTTGTATTAGGGTTTGATATTTACGGAGCTAGATAATTTTTGTTGAATTTATTTCTTATTTTCAAGCAAAATCGCATTCTTTATTTATGCAAATACCCAAAAAAATCACAAAACATCAAAAACCTTCAAAACTTCACAAAACAGTCAGAGACAGAAAAAAAGGGAAACTAGGGTTTCTACATTTTAGTGTCACTCCCAAGGAAGCTACAACTCCCTGATTACAATAACAATAATATGATTTCTTTTATGGCTTCAACCCCCTAATAGTCATCAATTCTACACATTAGATTTGTAGTGGACCTTACTACAATATTCCCATTCACTTATAGATCTTCGCACACTTTCATACTTCTCTTCTCAAATTTGATCTTGCATATATATAATTTGCATGCTTTGCAAATATAAATTAAGTCAACCATAAACAAGAAAATATGAAATTTGTAGCATTCCAGCTTTCAAATCTATTGGTAGTACACAAAAGAGAAAAAATTATTTACATTTCTCCCAAATGAATTGGAAATCCCATACAATATCTACAACTTCTTAGATGGCCTACACACCATTGACATACCTTAGTTGGCCTCAACAAAAAATATAGATTCAAAAAATGACTTGAAACGTTTATGCGGTACTAGAAACAAGAACGATCTTCATTTACTTCATACCTTAGACATTATGAGACACATGGAATGTACATGTTAATAAATATTTAACTAGCTCCCTTCGGGTATATTTTCCTCTATACATTGGCACGTGCATCGCAAGTAGTCAACTCGGCCTTTTATCTAGGTTCTTCTCTCTGGCTCCACGTGCCTACTCCTCACAACCTCGAGTCTCTACATTCCTTCACATCCCAAGAAACTTCGCTATGCTTCCATGTGTTGCGACTGCAAAATACTTTTGATCATGCTTTCTTGCTGCCTCATCAAGCTCCGCTCGAGTGCCATGAAGCCCTCATTCCCAAAAGGTTTTGGTGGGCCCCACAACTACTATCTGTGGTGTACACTTGCTACATGTCTGTTATTCACAAATATTTCAGCATAGAGATGAAGTAACAACTGCGGGCAGCGAAATACTACCACATGTCTCTTTTGCACCCGGCTATTGATCGTTCCCTCCATTATTGATGAAGTGCTCTGCTCATTCGACACATGTAGCATTAATGCAAGTCTTCAGTGGTGAAAGAGAGAGGTTCATACGGACAACAAAAGGCTACCACATGCCTAGCCAACGGATCTCATATTTTGGGTGATAGACCAAACAAGCCTAATGATGCTATTGGCCACTACGTACCATAATCATTTGTACAAGATGGTGACACTTGTCTGATTAGGCCTTGTCGGGACCACTGCCATTATTTGTAGAGGATGCACCTATGCCTAGAGTAACTGGATGCTTGGTTCCAAATCGATTATGTTGCAACAACTTTGGGAATATTCCGATTCTTGCATCATTGCCAAAGGATTGTGAAATCTTTTTTGTTGCTACTTTCCAAAGCGGTGGGGGTTTTTCCTGCTATATATACTTTTCTCTGTTGGGAGAAAAGGGTCTAGAATTTGGAAGAAACACTGGTTTTCAATTAAAAATGCCAAGCCTTTATTGTTGTTTTATTTTATTGCAAAAAACTCTCAAACTATGCCAATTGTTCGGCCTTTCTATTTATTTTTTTAATCCTATTTGATCAAACTGTAAACTATGTTTTTTTATTGTCTATACCTTTCACTTGAGAACTTCTATATATGTTGAATGCAAGTTTGCTGACCTATACCATGTCTAATGACTCTTCCTGGGAGTAGGAATGTATACAATATTATTTTATGTCAATGAATGGATTGTCAATGCTATAATCTTCAGTTTCTAATGTTCTGGAACTCGACAAACATCATTCAGGCCCTTAGATCTATGATTTATCGTTCCTATCATTAAGTCTTGGCGCATTGCCTTAGGTTAGACCTTATTTTATTATATTTGTTTCCTTTTCCCTTTCCAAACCCCCATTATAGAAGAAGTCAACTTCTCTAAAAACTCAGAGGTCACTCAGTTTAGCACAAAAGGTCCCCCATAAACTGAGTTTCCCATAAGACACTGTTACCTCATCAAATTTGGCATCAATAGTTTGTTCTTTTTCTAGCACGCCCAGTGGGACCGAGCTTAAATGAATTTGCATTTTAGAAGGGTATATGAGCCATCAGCCTGTAACTAGATCCCAAACCGCAAGCAACCCTAGTTTACTAGTACCTCTATTGGGAACAATGTGAGTTGCAAATCAATTGGTAACCGTTCCATTCCCACCACCCATTCCTCTCACCATGTTGTCAACTTCCAAAAGAAATTATGTGGCATGGGATGTCGGAAGTCCCCTAGTAGCCCCAGTTGCACCCGCTATCTAGGGCGCTATCCCAGTTTCAGCTATGAAAGCTATACCCAAGTTTAACGGAGATGGTTCAAGAACACCAGCAAAACAATTGTAGGATGTGGTAGACATTTGTGTGGTACACGGGATTACAATACAAAATGTAGCTCTAAGGCTTCTCGCCATGTCTTTTAAAGGCAAGGCGATGGATTGGTACCAAACACTATCACCTAGTATTATTTGCACCTGGGACAAGCTTGAAGATCTGTTCTATGAGAGGTTCTCAAATGACGAAGATTGTTCTTCACTGTATTATCAACTATCTGTTAGAAAATGAGCCCCCCAGGAGACTCTGAAGGATTTTAATGCCCGATTTCACACAAATTGGCAGAGGATTCCTATTACTATAAGCCCAACTCTTGAATTGGCATTCATATTTTATCTAAAGTCCATCAATTATGATATTTCTGTGATGATCAAGTCTTTGGGATGAGCCACTCTACCAAATGATTGTGGTGTCACTGTCAAAGCTAATAATTATTTAATAGGTTGCAAAAAATTGCCTCCTCAACCTATTATGTCAATATTTCTTGAAATATCGATCCTGGTGTAAGAGGTTGCATCAACTAGTGCGCCTGCAACTTCCTAGTCGATGTATACATATGCGGCAACCCCACAAAATGTAGCCTCTACATCAGGTTCTTCCAAGGATGAAATGAGTGACCTCAAAGAGATGTTGCAAACCATGGAAAATGATATAACCACTCTTAAGCGGAACCAATCAACACCTCTGAAGCCTGCATATCAAAACTATCAAGGCGGGTAGTCTTCTTATCAACAGAATCAGTACCAGGGCATGCCTCGCACTAATCCACCAGTTCCGACCTCAAATCAAATGCCGTCGGTGTCTACTCCACTAACGAGTGCATCACCAAGCTCAAGTAGGGAATTAACTATAGGGAAGAACAACCTTATTGATGATATCAATCTATGGTGCTTCCCTTGTAACGATGTGCATATGCCCTGAAACTGTCTGCATGGCAACTTGCAACAAAAGGTGGTAGAGAAATGCAACCAAGGCATGACAACAGATCACGAAGGTTATATATATGCCTCACCACAAATGGAGAGTGCAGTTGTCACCATGCAAATGCAAGGAATCTCTTTAGAACAAGACTCTGATATTGCTCTTGATCACGTGCTTTTCTCCTAGATGGAGGAAGAAGAAACGGTGTTTGCTTATGACGTGTTCATACCCAAAATACCACAAGTGCAATTTGATTATAACACGCGCTCAAAGAGGAGATTTACCAGTGAGTCAGTTGTTTTGCATCTAGCTAGCCCGCAACTCAAAGGTGTTTTTGATCAGATTCCTAGTACTTCTACCACCCCGCCACCATCCCAACCATGGAAGGAAATTATTACACCAAGAGCCAAGCAACAGAAACCTTTGAGTTTTTCACCTTTTAATGTGGTCAAAAAATTGAAGTTATCCACTAATGTATCTCTATGGGACATTCTAGCTATCCTAGAGCAAAAGACGCTATTACATAAGGCACTTCAAGAAGAGGTCAATACAATGCCAATAGAGCAGTTTGTCAGTACAAAGGTTTTCAATCAAATACTGTCGGCTAAATTCTTTACAAACAATACAAAGGAATCCCCTGCTGAGGTTAGGGATAAGTTAAAACCTCAACCCTTCTTCTTAACTCTCATTATAGGAAAGAAGTTATTGCACAATGCTATGATTGATTCTGGCACTAGTACCATAGTTATGCCTAAACAGATAGCTGAAGCTTTAGGACTCAGCTATGAACTGATGAAAAGAGGGGTAATGCATCTTGATGGGAACAAAGTTGAAACCATAGGTCTCATCAAATCACTTCCTTTACCTCTATTTGCTTGCCCTAGTATCACAGTGTAACAAGACACTATGATCATAGATGTTCCTCCTATGTTTGGTCTTTGTTTATCTTGATAATTTACTTCAAAGGTGGGCAGATACTTGTCCTTGAATTGGTCAATCTGATACTCAGAACCAAGAATGGCAAAAAAGTGAAGATAGAATCAGAGGCTTTGCATTCTAAGAATGTAACGGATGAAGCCCTGATCAATTTTGAAGCCACACATACCTCTATCACCAAGCAAGAAATGTATTGCATTGAATTATTGGAGGAAGAAAAGGTGAGTGGAGACTGGAATGACAAAGAAGATGCTCTGTTGAATGAACACATGGACAATGATCCTTTTGACAATTAGGATGCTACAGGAATAGGCACCTATGTAATTTATGATGAATACCAAGTGCTTCCAAGGGTCGCCAAAGAGTCTGAAGGTAGCCAATAAAATGAGCTCTGGACATTGTACTTTGACGGAGCAAGAAGAAAAGTGGGTGTTGGAGTGAGGATATATCTAATATCCCCACAAAATAAAAAATTGTTAAGGTTTTTTTCATTTTCATTTCACTTGCTCAAATAATCAGGCTGAATATAAAGGATTAGTTCAAGGTTTAAGCCTTGTGGAATGAATGGGCATTAAGCAATTAATGGTGTTCAGAGATTCTCAACTGGTAGTCAACCAAGTCTGAGGAGTTTTTGTGGCAAGGAATGTCCGCATGAGATCCTATCGGCATCGAGTCTGAGACCTAGTTGATGGTTTTGAAGCTTTCAACATCTAGAATATTCCCCGAGGACAAAATAGCGATGCAGATCACATGGACATGATTGGTGCTCAATTTGATCTTGCCTCTAACCTTATACATAATGAACATTCAGTACGAGTACTAGTTTGACCGGTGATCCTTGACAATGATCAGAGTTGGCAAGTTTTTGAAAGTGATGAACACATCGCCTTGTTTATCTAGTAATCAGGGGAGTTTCCTGATCAGCTTCAACCAAAGATTGTCGAAGCTTATGAAGGACAGATTATGCAGCTCAAATCTAACAAGCTTCCGAAAGAATTGGTTACTCTCAAAATTGTTTTTGATTGTGATGATGCCCGAAATGATAAATTGAAGTTCGTAGCAAACAAAAGTGATTATGTGGACCTTCGAGTCTCAGATGGCAGGAATTTTCAAGTCGGAAAAAATGTCCCGCACCATCATAAAGAAAGACTCACCAGTTTCTACAAAAAATATGGAGTAGTGGCGTGGTCTTATGATGATATGGAAGGGTATGATCCTGATATCATTCAACACATGATTGAGTTAACAGAAGGTGCAAAACCAGCCCAACAAAAATAAAGGCCAGTAAACCCTAAAATTGAAGCGCTAATGGCACAAGAGTTAACTAAGCTCATTGAGCCGCACATTGTCTTCCCAATCAAGCATAGTACCTGGGTATCTAATCTGGTCCCGGTCTGAAAGAAGAATGGAGATATCCATTTGTGTGTGGACTTCTAAGACCTAAATAGAGCATCCCTGAAGGACCACTATCTATTGCCTTCTATGGAGTCAATATTACAAATGGGTTCTAGGATCTCAAATGTTTTCTCTACTAGACTGTTTCTCCGGCTACAATCAAATTCAAATTAAGGAAGAGGATCAACACAAGACTACATTCACCATAAAGTGGGGAACATTTGCATATGCTAATTTATTTTTTTATTTATCCAATGGAGGGGCAACATTCCAGTGGGTGATGGACATTGCATTCAATGAACTAATCAATAAGTTTATTCTAATTTATTTAGATGATCTTACTGTGTTTTCTAAATCTAAGGATGATCATTTTGATCACTTAGAAATAGTTTTTAAAAAGTGCCAGGAGTTTGAGGTTTCCCTAAATCTGAAGAAATGCATATTCGGAGTACCGCAAGAAAAGTTGTTAGGACATGTGGTATCTAAGGAAGGAATTTCAATCAACCCCGAACAAGTGAAAGCTATCAAGGAACTTCCCCTTCTGGTGAATAAGAAAGGTGTTCAGTCCTTTCTGAGAAAGGTAAATTTTGTTTGCAAGTATATTTTTTACTTTGCTGGAATAATTAAGCCAATCACCCTGATGCTTAAGAAGGATCAGGCATTCAAGTGGACGACCGAAGCTCGGGAAGCCTTTGGAGAGGTCAAGGAAGGTATTTCCATAGCTCTGGTACTGGTTGATCCAGATCTATCTAAAGATTTTGTAATGTATGCATTCAGTAGCAAGTCCAGTATCGCTACTGTCCTAACCCAAAAAGATGATGAAGGAAAGGGAGAACATCTAGTGGCATTCTACTCCCGGACCCTAAAGTAATATGAGGTGAATTATAATTTTTTTGAAAGGTAGGCCTTTGCAATAGTGAAGGGACTTAAAAAGTTTCACCATTTAATTTCCTACAACAAGGTGTTTGATTATGTCACACATTCCAATGTGCGCGAATATATCATGGAAGGGGAGATCACAAAAAAAAGAGCTAATTGGATCACCAAGATCCTTGATTATGAAATTGAGGTCAAACCTACTAAAACTATTAGAGGAAGAGGATTGTGTGAATACATGGCACAGAATGAGGAGATACCTGTCATTGGGGAGCAACTAGAGCTTGTCTTGATAAATGAACCAAAACTGGAGGGTTGCTAGCTGACTGATAGAATGAGGTTCATGCAAACTGAAAAGTATCCGCCAGGTCTCTCAACCCAAAAGAGGAGATACTACCAGCTACAAATTGTGGATATACACTAGTAAAGGGAGTCATTTTCAAAAGAAATTGCAATGGTCTTCTCCTGCAATGCGTTACTTTGAAGCAAGCAAAGAGGATCCTTAATGTGTTCCACAATAGCGTTGCAAGTGGAAACTTCTCTACTAAGACCACCACCATTAAAGTCATATGCACCGGTTACTATTGGCCTACACTTTTTAATGACTCCAACTTTTTGGTAAAATCTTGCAAAAAATGCTAGTTCTTTACTGATAGAAGAAAAAATTCCACAATGCCTCTCAAACTTATAGTGGCAGATGAATAGTTTGTGCAATGGGGTGTGGACTTCATCGGGATGATTAACCCAGCTTCTAGTGTTAGACACAAGTAGATTCTGACTGCCACAGATTACTTCACAAGATGGACAAAGGGTGTTTTGCTTAAAAGTGCAACAAAAACAGAGATTGTAGATTTCCTTGAAGAGCTGGTGACAAGGTTCAGTCCTCCAAAAACTATCATTTTTTGATAATTCCAAAGCTTTCCTAGGCACAAAGGTATGTCTCTTTACATTAACGAATGGCATATTCCTCAAGAAATCATCAAATTATTACCCATAGGGAAATGGCCTAGTGGAGTCAACAAACAAGAGCCTAGTTCAACTCCTTAAAAGAATTGGTTTGGAACACCAGAGAGAATGGCATAAAAACCTCCAAGTAGTGCTCTAGGAAAACCACATAACTTCTAAGCAAGTCCTTAAGACTTCACCTTATGAGTTGGTATACGGGAATGAGGCGTTGTTACCTATATCTATGGAGATTCTAGCACTCCAATTGTTGAAATCCCTTGACATAGAACAAAATGGCACCATGGAAGTTTGGCTTGCCGAACCGTTAGAAGTACAAGAAAAAAGGGAGAATTCCCTAATAGCCATAACAAACCGTTAACAAGTGGTCAAGCAATGGTTTGACAAGAAGGCTTCCAACCAAGGCCTAAAGTGTGAAGACTTAGTACTGAAGTATGATAAAAGGGCTGCTAAGCCAGGTCAGCATGGTAAATTTGATAGCCTATGGGAGGGTCCCTTTAAAAACATTTGGTGCAAGGAGCATAATGCTTTCGAGTTAGAAAATATGGAACAAGAACCATTAGGAATCCCGGTTAATGGGATTAATCTTAAGTTGTTCCATTAGGTCTTGAGTTCTATTTTTATACATATTTAAATAGTGCTTTTATTTTATTTCCCTTTCTTTGGTCAATCTTTTTCGAAATTGGTTTGTGTTTTTGTAGAATTAACCCATTATTACGGAGTGTGGAATAGTGGGATTGCTTTACATAAAACAAACCCATGTGCAAATAAATAAACACATATGCTATAAAAGAGCCCATAAAACTAAAATGCAAAATGAAAGAAAGAGACATGAATTTTTTATAAAGATATATCTCTTTATATATATTCTTTGGTTTTTACATTGCAAAATTGCTGGGGAAGCCATAATCCAAAAAGTATACAACTATTCAAGCTATTCTTTCATATATGCAAAAATGATAACCTTTTTCAGGCTTATATACAAAACTATAGGGCATGTAGTCTATGCAACAACAGGAAATAAAGAAAACTGGAAGGCATTTTTTAGGAATAGAGAGGGTTTTCATCCAAGGGCATGAGAGGTAGTAATTGACACATCAATGGCAGTGTCTACCTCTTCCTCATCAACAGGTTCTTCGACAAAAAAAGTAGCATCGTTCGGCACAACCGCCATTGGCAGGGGAAACACCAAGTTCCTGAATTTGGTATACCAATCTACATCATAGAATGGTATCACGTTGTAACTATGGAACAGGAAGTGCAAGGCCTGGGTAACCCTCTGCCGATACTTGCCACATGTCTAAAGGTGGAATCCAATGAGAAATGACAACCATACAACTACCACTTCTTCCTCGATATAGCAATGGAGGTCGCTGGTTGATGACAGACCTACCCCATATGCAGCGTGAACAACAACTTCACCAAGGCCATTCAGGTACTTTCTGGGAAACATTTCCTTAACCAACTTCAGGGTGAGAGGCCTGGAGATGCCAATGTCTAACATAGATGCTATGAAGTGGGAACATATATCAGTATTCACACGATACTTGTTCTTGTATTCTATGTAGTCCTTACCCAGAACCCATTTTATGGCTATCAAGACTAGAGAATGCTTATTCTTGGTCATTCTTTTCAGTCGCCTAGTAGAAACCTCCCCTAGAAACGCTATCTGCGACTTATAGTTGAAAAAGAGTATCCATGATTTTGACTCTATGCTTATACCTTTCATCCAATACTAAAATTTACCTATCACCTAGCCTATGAGAAAACTTGGTTAAAACTCTGCTAACAACCTATCACTGTTCAAATGCTAAGCATGATTTCCTCACTACTTACCAGCCTATTTATAGAAAAAATGACAAGACACATGCTAATCTATTTTGAGAAAACATGATGATAACTAGATGCCAACTTGAAAGGTGTGCCTACATTTGCTCACATTTCTAGACCAGTTGCATTTGCAGAGGTACAATTCAATGCATGCCAAATTAAGAGGACCTAATTAATTAGCTTTAAAAAGGTGGTGCTCATTGATAGTAAGCCACATGGTCCTAGGCTATTGCGTCATCTCACAAGCATTTCCCAGAGCCCAAGGCAATATCCATATCTTTTCAGGCCATGGTCATTTGCTTTGGCGTAATCATTTCGGCCAAGATATTAATTACCAACGCATACTAATGCAAGGTTAGAAAGAAAATTACCAACTCAAGTTCAAAGGGAATCATAGCGTATCACATAGTTGTCAAACGCAATAATAAACTCTTGCCACCTCAAAATGGCAAGTAGTTCATTTTGCACGAATTACAAAATTAACGGTACATGTCAAATTAAATGTAAAAGGAATGCTTTCATCTACCACCTTAAAAAAAGATAGCCAAATATTGCATGAAAAGGCTTAATGATTCAAATTCTTTTCACAAACGCCAAAGCTAAAGGTGTAGAGTTGTTTTTTTTAGCGTATCCAGAGCCAAGAAAAATTGCAGAGTCCAGAACTCACAGAGGTCTTCATCTAAAAAGAAATGTCGAAGAGTTCATCTCAGCCAATACAAAAGGAAATTGGCCAAGAGTTGTTTACAGCCATACGGTCATCTGAAGATGTGTATGTCTATGAGGATTTGGCATATGCTATGCCTAGTATACCAAGTAGGTCGAAGAGGGCCTATACAATAGAGCTAACCAAGCCTAAAGATTGCAAAAACAAGAAAAGGGTTGAGGAGAAATGGGATAATATCTATGATCCACGGCTTACAAAAAATCCTAAATATTTAAGGGAAGCAACCTGTGCAAGGTTGATGGCACCAAAGGCAGACACATCTACAACAATGAAAATTTGGTACAGTGGTCTTCCATAATACATGGTCCCGCTGGTGCACTACTACTCTGAGATAGTTGACGCTGCCATCCAGTGTTATAACCCTAACACTTGCAACATCAAGGGTTGAAACTTAAGATTTCACATCACCACATAGGCCATTTGGCATATGCTATGCATCCTAGACCCAAGTAAAATAAGAGAGAACATTGAGTCCTTTAACCCTGGAAAAGGAGAAAAAACATGGAGAGCGATGAAAAAGAACTCAGATTTCTTGTTGGAGGAGATTGGTAAGAAAGGAATCCCAAGGGTTAAACTGCCAAGTATTCTATTGCTGCATGGTGTGTTACATGAGGATTTGCAGGATGCCATGTCCATGCTAGCTTTTGTGTGCGGTCAAGACTCTGATGAGATGGTGGAAACATTTCAACTAGGACTGACATTCCAATTCTACAAGCAACACAATACCTTCTGGTATGATTTTGCTGAGTTCATGGTAGATGAAATGATATGAAAAATAAAGAATTACCTGGCGGAGGGAAAGTTTAGATTTATTTCTTTCCTGGTTCACATGTTTCTACATCAAAACCCTAATTTCTTTGCCTGGTATTTTGAATTATCAATTTTTGATGAATGGGTAAGAGGAAGCCAGTGTTCACGTGGACGCCTTTTCTTTGTGTATCATATGATTATTATGCATTTTCAAACTATTTCATAACTCTGGTCTTGCATGATTTAATCGAAGAAGGTGACATAATTTGGCTCGACAGGGATCAGATCAGATATATGCAGAGTTTCACTCCTACCTGTCATTGGTTCTTAGGAACAAATTTCATGATCCTTTGGATGTGGGGCCTCACTAGTCAGCCTTTCCTTCTCCCAGCCTGTGTCACAGATAGGGTGTTCATGCTTGAAATGTATAGGTAGGTGTGTATCATTTATTTTACCTTCTGCAGTAGCAAAAGTGTCAAGAAAAGGGGATTTTTCACTTGTCTGAAGAATTTCAAGTCAGTGACTCTAGTAAAGAAACAATCGGACCAGTTATTGTAGGATAAACTAGCTTATTTAGGGTTGGTTCTAGTAAATGATAAGTGGGATTATAACCCTTTCAATGAATTTTTGAAGCCGCACATGAAGGTTACACATGTTCCCCGACCTTACTGGGAGAAGCAATGTAACTCGCAGGAAAACAAGAATAAAAATTTTGTTGAATTGGTGCATATTCCTACACAAGATACTAGAGGGTCATGGCACAAGTTCTACTTTGCTATGTCAGTGGCCAAAAATAATGTCCACGTGGAACACACCATGTACTAAGTTGAAGAAGGATGAGTGGACTACTAAAAAACTAGAAGCTTTCTTGAATTATCACCAAGAGACAGAGCAATTGGATGCCCCTTATGACAGTCTGAAGGATGACAAGGAATTTGAAAAATGGTGGAATGAGTGCCACCCCAACCCGAGATCTAGTATTAATAAGAGCGGGGACTTGGGTGATGAGTCTGAAGAGCAGGAAGAGGAAGCGGCGACATCTACCTCCTCTACACTGAAGGAGAAAGGCCCCAGACAACCCACCTATGTGGCCATGAATGTGCGCTTTAATATATCAAGGGTATCGCATAAACTCACTTGGGCTGCTAAGCCATCCAGGTTATTACTACAGCAAATGACAATAGCTATTGAAGCTTGGGAGACCACACCCACAAAACGGTAGTGCACAAAGAGCATTATCGGAGAAGGTTTGCAAGAACCCACCAGAAGAAAAGTACTTGCATCTAGCCAAGAGCCTGAGGCTAAGGAGTCGATGATTCTGGAGCTGCCATCAACTAGTCAACAAGTACAATTTTCTCTTTCTTCCCTTTCTTCTCATTCATTGGTATTTGTCTCTGCCTCAACAACAATCCCTACCATGACTACTGGCCCTCTGCCTTCCACTTTTAATCCAACATATTCATGAGGTTTCACCCAATTTTCATAGACCACTCCACTCAGCCTTACTCCTTTACGGACCCTTACACCTGTTGTTGTAGCTCAAACTCTCCTTGCCTCACTTTCCAAAAATGTACCCCCTGTGGGTACCCCTTCTTTTGCTATTACTGTGGATCCTCTTCCATCTTAATAGGCTAACACCACATTGACAACTCCTCCACCATCCCATCCTATGAGTCCTATGGTTGATTCACCAATTTAGTCATTACAAGTAACTAGCTCTTCTGTTGGGCCTCAAACCAAGCTTTGGAACATGTCCCACTTCTCCCCGCAAACTGTCACTCTCTAGAAGAAACAAATGCTTGCTCCTATGAGGATTACCTATCCCTCTGCCCTACCTTCTGGTGCTCCTTTTGCAAGCAAACTAGTTTCATTGCCAACCAAAATTATAGCACAAATTGATTGCAGAAAGGAGGCACAGACAAGCAAAATGTGAAAGCGCAGAGCAAAAGATGACAGTGCTTCTGTTGAGCCAAAAATATAGACTCTTTATAATGAAGCCCAACAAGAATTGAAGTTTGCAACCATGTACTCGAGAGTAACCAAGCCTTGGGTGGAAATGCACCCAGAAGATTATGAGACATACACGGTAGGGCTCGACATGAAGGTAGGATAAGGTTGAAATCATCGAGGAAACACAATGGGTGGTCACCTCTGACTTCCTTAAAACTGACCGCCAACTAAAGAAGAGGGATGAGAAGCTTAAAGCAACAAGAGAAAGGGTTAGTTTTTTGGAGAAAAAAGAGAAATCCCTAGAGGTGGATGTTGCATGTATGACAGAAAGAGCGCTGGCAGTAGAGGATGAGAGGAACATAATTCAAGGTGAACTTGTGAAGATTCCGGCTACTAACCCTGCCATGGTAAAAGAGCTACAGTCTAAGAATTAGAAGATGGAAAAAAATCTGTGACTGAAGAAGGAAGAGCTGGAGCGACTTTTCCTTGAGTATAGTCACAGAATGGCACAGAGGAATGAAGCTTTGGAGCACCAACAGGCTCAATATGAACAGAAAATACAAGAAAAGGAGGTTGAATTTAAAGGCCTAAAATCTCAAATAGAAGAACTCCAAGAGACAAATTCTTCTTTGGACATGCACTTAGCAAATCACTCATGAGCCTAGGAGAATTGGAATAAATAAATGAGCAGCTTTGCGGAATAGCTAGCGTTCGAGAAAAAGAAAAGGGTAGAGTTGGATGAGGCCATTATTTCAAAATATGCAAAGATTGCTTCTCTTAAAAGCTCTCTTCTATCTTCCCCTACACAGCCAGACATCATTTTGTTGGTTAGGTAGTTGTACATCTCTCACTAGGAAAATATTAAAGCCTTTTTCCTAACATTACAGCATGCCCTTCGATTCATCACCAAGGCATCGAAGTTGAGTCAGAAGGCTCATGATATGATTGAGCAGTTCCCATGGTTCATCTTAGAGAAGGTTTCAGAAGTAAAAGATTTACTCACCGAGCTATACTTAGTCTCTGATGAAAACCTCGCCAAAGCAGGTATTGAAGATCAGGATGCTGCTGCTCAAACGATAAATAAATTCATCCATTGTCACTCTTCCTTCTAGCACACTAAAGCAACCATGTCTATTTTGAGCAATACACTAGACAACATATGGGGGAGTTTCTCCAAGTTAAATAGGATGGGTTTTTCATCCCCATTCCTTGAAGATGGCTTTATTGCCATGACCAAGAAAATTGCGGAAAAGATAGAAGAGAAGGAAAATGATCTAGAGGCTTTTAGGGATTTCAGTCATCCTTCCACAGTGACCAACATTGAGGGAGTGATTCATCTACTTGTACAACTACTATTTCATTGTGAAGCAGGGGCCGGTTTACATAATGCACTACCTCACAAAGAAACTATTGATCTAAGTGGAGCGCAAGAGAATTTTTGCAACATGGTGAAGCCATCTGAGGATGAATGGTCACCTTTGTAGGTGGCTCTTTCCAATCTCTAAATCCATTATCTAATGAAATGGAACTCTGGCCTATAAACAAGAGAAATTTTAGGTTCTTCATTCCTTCGTCGAAATGCCCCTGATAGTTGCCAAAAGTTATTAATAAATATTTAACTAGCTCCCTTCGGGTATATTTTCCTCTATGCATCAGCCCGTGCATCACAAGTAGTCAACTCAGCCTTTTATCTAGGTTCTGCTCTCCCATTCCACGTGTCTACTCCTCACAACCCTAAGTCTCTACATTCCTTTCACATCTTAGGAAACTTCACTATGCTTCCACGTGTTGCGGCTATGAAATATTTTTGATCATGCTTTCTTGCTACCTCATTAGGCTTGGCTCAGGTGCCATGAAGCCCTCATTCCAAAAAGGTTTTGGTAGGCCCCACAGTTTCTATCTATGGTGTAAACTTGCTACATGTCTGCTATTCACAAATCTTTCATCATAGAGACAAAGTAACAACTGCGGGTAGCAAAATGCTGCCACGCGTCTCTTTTGCACCCGACTGGTGATCATTCCCTCCATTATTGATGAAGTGCTATGCTCATTCGACATGTGTAGCATTAACACAAGTCTTCAGTGGTGAAAGAGAGAAGTTCATATGGGTAGCGAAAGGATGCCACGTGCCTAGCCAGTGGATCTCATATTTGGGCAATAGACCGGACAAGCCTAATAATGCTATTGGTCACTGTGTGTCATAATCATTTGCACAGGATGGTGACACTTGTCTAATTAGGCCTTGCTGGGACCACCTCCATCATTTGCAGAGGATGCACTTGTGCCTGGAGTGACCGGATTCTTGGTTCTAGATCAATTATGTTGCAACGACTTTGGGAATATTCTAATTCTTACATCATTTCTAGGGGATTGCGAAATATTTTTGTTATTGCTCTCTGAAGTGGTGGGGGTTTTTCCTACTATATATACTTTTCTCTATTGGGAGAAAAGGGTCCAGAATTTGGAAGAAACACTGGTTTTCAGTTAAAGATGCCAAGTCTTTATTGTTGTTTTATTTTATTGCAAAAAACTCTCAAACTATGCCAATTGTTCAGTCTTTTTTTTTTTCATACTATTTGATCAAACTATAAACTATTCTTTTTTATTGTTTGTACATTTCATTTGAGAACTTCTATATATGTTGAATGCAATTTTGTTGACCTAGACCATGTCTAATGACTCTTCCTAGTAGTAGGAATGTATGCAATATTATTTTATGTCAACGAATGGATTGTCTATGTTGTAATCTTTAGTTTCTAATGTTCTGGAACTCTACAAACATCATTCAGGCTCTTAGATCTATGATTTGTCGTTCCTATCATTAATTCTTGGTGCATGGGTATGTGCAGGATCATGATGGGCCAAAAAGTGGCAATAGGATGGGTATGTGGTTGATAACTATTTTTTTACCCAAAATTGATGAAACAAAAAAGGTTTTTAAAGGAGATTCTCAGGTTTCCACCGATCTAAATTATGCTTTATTTTGAATTTAATAAGTGATTATTATTCATTTTATATTCAAATTACGACTAAAGTCCTGATTGATAGGCTGATCGAAAAATATCTATAACTTTCAAATGGTATCACATTTTTCGAATCCAAAAATGTGTGTCACATTTTATGCTTCGCATACTATAGGATTAAAAAAGAAAGATTGCATTTCATGAAGTTTTGACCAAGTTAAGTTGGTTAGACACACGATTTTTTATATTTTTTAAAAAAATTTAATAAAAAATTCATAATTAATTATTTACTTGGAAAAAAATTACAAAAAAATATACATCTAATTGAGGCATGAGTCCTCTACTTATATCTAAAATATTATAAAAAAATATTATCATTTTATTGTGGTTGGGGTGGTCAGACAGACACCTACTTCTTATTTTTTCCCTGAAATTTAAGTGCCATTGCATTGAAATTTTAAATTTTCACCAAATAGATTTTTTTTAAAAAAACAAACCTAGTATTTTAGAAACTACATTCAATTTTCTACAGATTCTATTGTTACATATTTTTGAAATAATATAGATAACTTATTCAAATTTTTATGTCAAGTTGTCTAACTCTAATTTTTCTGAAATTTTTGCCACTTAAGGGCCTATTTTTTCATGATGATCCTGCACATATCCGCATCACCTTAGGTTAGACTTTATTTTATTATATATGTTTCTTTTTCCCTTTTCAAACCCCCATTATAGAATAAGTCAACTTCTCTAAAAACCCGGAGGTCACTCAGTTTAGTGCAAAAGGTCCCCCATAAATTGAGTTTCCCATAAGACACTATTACCTCATCAAATTTTGGTGTCAACAGTACACACATACTCATACAATTGAACTTCACAATCTTCTACTAGTGCAAGTATTCAAACACTTGTTCTGATAAAGATTAAGCATCATGAACCAATTGTATTAATCTACCACTTTGAAAATTGAACTTGTGGAGCACTAGATCACTTGAAACTACAATAAAGCATACATTAGACATCACTGAGTATGTTCTCAAAACCACTTGGCCAAAACTTCACATCCAAAGGAATGCGAGCATTTCAATCAAGTCTTCTGAGTCACTTTTCTCTACCCTAACATAGTCTTGTACTCTATCACTTCTAAATTTTTTTGTAGAAGGAATATTGACACAAAAACTTCGATATAACACCTTCACATCTCCATGAACTTAAATTTGGAACCGCAAGTCTAAATCTTTCTCTACTAAAAGATGTAGACAAAAATATTCTCTTCCTTAGAGTATATAATGTGAATGCATCAAATAAAAATTTTGCAACTTGTCACTGAGTGCGGTACACCAAACTAAAAAAATGTCATTGTGGGCATCCTGAAAACACATCAAGACATGTGTACCCACCTCTACATCATACTAAGACATCAAGATAACTCTTAGTCTTCCATAACACTACAATGCTAACCTGCACCATTAGACATCTTTGCATACTATCAAACTCCAAAGTATATATAATCTTAGGGACACTGTTGACATCAATGATAACCAAGCTTATCAAGTTGCAACAATATTCCCCTTTTTCATTGATGGAAAGACCAAATGATATTTACAAACTCTCCTCCTTTGACATCAAGGGCAAAGGATAATAAAAATTTCTTTGTGTACATACAAAACTTATAAGCTCCACCTAATTTCATACAACTTTTACTCCTTTTGGGATGTCATTTGGTTACTTCACCAAAATTATGCTCCTATCTAGAGAATTTTTTCTCCACATATAAACAAAACAAAAAAATATATATCTTACATGACAAAAATAAAAGATAGCTCAACTAGATGGAAGGATTTTCTTGTAAATTGTCTTGAGCTAGATCAAGATGTTGTCTCATTATTTCTTTGTTGCAATAAGGGTCTGGACTTGACACACCAACTGCACATAAGTTTCCTCAACTTCCTCTAAAGAGGATGGTGTATGGTATTTCTAAATTACACCATTAGCCTTTGTCAGAAGTCCAATGAGTGAGTTCAACCTTAGGCTCACTACTAAACTCTTAACTACTTTACCTGACCCTTAAGCTACTACCTTTTATCTTGTAATTGTTGTATCTAGGAGGGTAGACTCTCCACTTGTTCCCTTATGGAACCATCAATGTCTTGCATAGGATCATAAGTTGCAACTACATTTGTGATCTACATTTCAATAACATTGATATAATCCTTTATGCTCTTTTTTGTAGCAAGTTACTTCAAATAGAAGATATATAATACTTTTGCTTCCTCCAAGCACTTCTAAATGTCCTTTATGCATAATTGCAACTTGGAAAAATGCACTATCACACTTTTTGGAGGAATTTTTTAGTCTCTTTTTATTGAAATTTTTTTTTTTCTACTTCTCTAGATGAGATGAATAAGTCTCAAAGGACTCCATTAATTGCTTCATCTATTGTGTAGGGGGTAGTGTTGAATCCCTTTTTTCTTCAGACAATCTTTCTTCCAATGTCTTCATTGCTTCTTCCAAAGCTTCTGCATTCTCCACCTATTTTTGTATTAACTCTTTCTTGGCTATGGAGTGGAGTACATCTCCAAGATTCATATTATGAAGTGAAGGATTATTAGACAAGTTGGCATGCCCATCAAGTGTAGGAACTTACAATGATTGCAAAGAAAATATTGGTTGAATCTTCTTTTCTTATGCCAAAAAATCCTTGATTGAATCAACCAAGAGTAATATTTCTCTAACCTTTCTTCTTCATCACATTTTTCCTTCTCCTTCTCCTCCTCTTTTTCCTTCTCCTTTTCATTCTCCATACCAAAGACATCTTTCTCTTCTTGTTGATCAAAGATAACTTGCTAATTTGTACTCGCCAAAGGGGGCATATTATCAATTTATCTTTCTCATCTAGAGGCTCATGTGCATTCATGTCAACATAAATTTGCAACTCTTCAAGGATATTCTTTGTGAATTATTCTTAAAATTCTCTCTACCATCATCATCCATGCTCATAATAATTTCTATTATTTTCTTTGTGTGAAGCTCTTTAGCTTTCTTCTGAATTATCTTTCCATTTTCTGCTTTGGAGATAGAGGACCCAACCTTGTATATGGTATGTTGTCTCAACTCTTCATCTACTTTGATTGCATTATCTCTTCTTTGTCTCAAAACCTAAGCTAGGATTGATGAATTCTTTTCAATTGTGTCACTAAAAGATATGGTCTACTTAAGAATATATACAATGATGGCCTTTTCTATGGTCTTTTAATCTTCTAGGGGGACTTCTAGATGGAACTCTATGGTTTTATCCAATAGAATATGATGAATAATTCCATTTAGAATGGATTCAAACTCAATGGCTTCAAACTCAAGGGGCTCATGTGGAACTATTTATGAAGAAGGTTTCTCTATTTTCTCCTTCTCTACCTTCTTCCCTTTCTTTTTAGTTTGGAGGTGCCTTCATCTTTAACTTATTCTTCCTCTTCTGATTCTTCCTCATTTTTCTTCTTCCTCTTTTCCTTTTTCTTAGGCCTAGTATGCACAAATTTAGTGGCCTTCTTTTGTGGTGGTTTTTCTGATGCAACTCTTCTCCTTCCACTAGTTGTTTGTGTAGATCTAGAGGGTTGCAAAGTAGATGCAACAACATAAGTGGATCTATCAAACCTTCTTGGCTCTTTGTTGTCTTTTAGAGGAACAAATTTAGCTTTATAACTCTCCACAGGGGCTTCATATGTGGACTTTGGAGGAATGCCCCTTTTTTTGTGAAGCTCTTCTCTATTTTTTTCCACATGCTCTCCTACATGCTTCTTATGCAACTTATCCATAATCTCTAAATTTGTGCCAGATCTCTCAACAAATGTATATTTTGGATTTTTCTATAGGATATCTACATATTCCTTAAATTCTTCAAGTGAAACCTCATAAAGAAACTTAGGAATCCATGAGGTTCTAGGCTCTACTTCTTTAATGTAATAATGATTCTTTTCCACTAGAAATGTTACCTCATCCTTATATCTCCAAACCAAATCAAATGGTATTCTCTCTCTCTTGCATCTCTATTTTTAATTTTTTAAATAAGCCCCAATATAAATCTTTTTATTTTTTCTTATCCTGGAAGCCTTTCATATGGGTGCTACCACAATACTATGTCTCACTTCTGGGATGTGCTGATTTTTGCCTGAAATCATTGTTTTTAGAAAAACTAATGATTTAAGTCTTGAGAGGCTCCATCTAAAGGGTTCTAATTGAAGAGGGATGATAAGACCCCCTTAGATCAAATACCCTTGGATAGAACCCCTATAGTATTAAATCATACCCACAATGGAGTTTCCTTCACAACTATCAAAATGTTGGAAAAAAACCACTTTTTTATACCTTTTGAGGGATTAAATAACATTATTTAAAAATTATATTTTTCAAGATTGTAGCCCTTGAAACTAGATTTCGAACAAGTATAGGTTTGATATATTTTCGTTTTATAATGTATTTAATTATTTAATTTTCACTGGACATAGGTTTTCTCTAAACATCAAGCTATTTGTTGTGTAGAGGTGGAAAAATAGTAAACCATTGTAAAGAAGAAATTAAAAAATACCCATTCTCTAGATATTGATTTCCTTGTTTCACCCAAAAAAGAAAAAATGGATTTCGATATATACACAAAAATTTAGATTGTACGACACACATGTTTGTCCAAATTATAGTTACAGTGATTTAAAAATTACTTTAATAAAAAATATGCAACAAAAAATTATGAAAAAATATCCTTTCCCTAGATATTGATGTTGAGAATCTATATTCCAAAAATTAGAATTTAATACTTTATAGAAAAAAAGTTATGTTGTATGACACAAACATTATTTTCTAAAAATATTGTTTTTTGTCTAAAACCAGTTATTAAAGGAGATATTGAAAGATTCATGGTTTATTTCAGACAATTTGAAAAAAATAATATTTAGAATATACACAGAAATTTCCACAAATCACTAGTTCACATCATCTTCAAATTATTTATGGTTTTGTTGTTATAGGTCTCAAAAGATGAAGATTCAGTTAAAAATATTGATGTAAATGTTCATCTTGGGAAAAAGTGAGACACAGTATTGTGATTTCACCCATATGTTTCTTGATTTGAGTTGCTACTAGAGAGAACTTATCCCATATTTTACCTTTAAATCTAGGTAATTCATTCAACAAAAAGCTTGTAAGTAAAATAATCATGAAATTGTATCAGGTTTCCTTTGTTCACTTCAAACTCTCTAACAACTAATCTCTCAATACCTCACATAGGTCAAAGTTGGCACCTTCCTTCACCATTTGATACATAGTATAGATTATAGTGGTGGTGGCAATATCAAATCCTTCTCTATTTGTGTAGTAAATTTTGTACGTGATCCCCATTATGGCATAACAGACTCATAGATCAGTGATATCTCTCATAGTTAGGGTTCTTTTATCGAACTTAGCTCTGATATGCTCAATAATCCTTTCATTTTTTATTGATTTCATCACAGGGACTGGTATGATGGTACAAAGACCAGTAACAAGCCTAATTGCCTCTTTTTTTATTTTGTAGGTGATGAGGGAGCAAACCCGAGACACATAATAACACTCACAAAATAGAGAATAATATTTTTATTCAAAAATATGGAACTCTTACATGCAGAGGATCTCAAATCCTCAAGCTCTGAGATACATGCAAACTACAGAAGTTTCAGAAAAATTACAAAATTACAAAAAATCCCCTTTTCACAGCAAGCGAACTCTTTCCCCAAAAAGCTACCCAAAAATTAGAAAATAGCCCCTAAATAGCCCCTTTTCAGTTTGGATCCAAAAATAACATTCGAGATAAGATTTTGGTGGTTTGGCGCCAAAAGTACAATTTGAAATTCAAAAACTAAGTCCTAACTCGAAAATTGGCAATTTTCCAAAAATCGGCCAACTTCTGGAAGCCATAACTTTTGATCTGGGACTTTGTTTTTTGAACCATTTGCACTGTCGAAAAGGTCTCAGAGTGAAGAACATTCTAAGAACCAGCCCCGTTGGTTTCAATGATTTCTGGGCCCGTATAGGACCAGTTAGTGCCTCAAACTGGACTTAGAAGGTTTTTCAGGGCAAAAAGCAGAAACTAGAACTTGAATAACTTTCAAACCGTGAATAATCTTGACCTGATTCTTTTGCCAAAGTGTTTATTTTTTCCTCATGAACCTTCCCATAAATTTGTGTATTTCCACACCTTAAAATTCACACATGCTAAAAATAGAAGTTGAGAAGAAAAAGTAGAAAACCAGTTCTGAAAGTTGGGAACTCTTATTCGACGAAAAGGGTATCCAAAAATATAAAAACATCTACAAAAAGAAAACAAAAGGAATACAAATGGAAATCATATTTTTGGGTGATGCAAGATTTCCCTCACACCAATGGATGCTCCTACATCAGACACCTAGAGTAATTTGAGAAGTGACCTCGTCATGTCTCAGATGGTTGAGGAAAACCCAAATGGTCAACCTCTGCCTTAGACAACCAGGATGAATCTTCCGCATGCCTTCCTTTCCATTTCACCAGATATTCTTCATACTTCCTATTTCTAGTACTCCTTCCCACACGACTATCCAAGATTTCTTCAATTTCTTCCTTCTCTGAAGTAGGTGTTGGAATGCCACACTGTTTCATTGTTGGTACTTCATTTGCGCCACCTTCATGATACTCTATCAAATTTGAAATATTAAACACAGGGGAAATATTGAATCCATCCAGCAACTCTACCTCATATACATTCCCTGATTCATGCCTCCTCACAATTTTATGGTGACCGAATTTCTTTATCTTCAATTTGTTATAGGTTCCCACTGGAAACCTTTCTTTCCTCAAGTGGACCATCACTTCATCACCAATCTGAAACTCCTTATACCTCCTCTGCTGATCTGCCTTAGCCTTATACTACATATTCATCTTGTTAATATGTTCTCTTACCTTCTCATGTATATCCTTGATGTGCTTTGCAAATTATTTGGCTTCGGCACTTGTCTTCTTCTCTTGGTCCATCTTCCTCAATTCTGGAGCAGTCCTGGGACTGCCTCCATACACAATCTGGAATGGTGATCTACCAATGCTTATGTTGATAGAATTGTTGTAAGAAAATTATGCCTAGGGTAAGATCAAGTCCCATCCCTTGGGTTTATCTCCTACCAAGCATCTTAGTAGGTTACCCAAACTTCTGTTCACAACCTCAGTCTTCCCATCAGTTTGTGGATGGTGTGCAGAACTGAACTTCAACTCTGTTTTCAACTTCTTCCACAAGGTCCTCCAAAAGTATCTGAAAAATTTTGTGTCACAATCTGAGACTATACTCTTTGGCAGACCATGTATCCTCACCACTTCTTTGAAGAACAAGTCAACAATGTGGACTGCATCATGGGTCTTTTGGCATGGGATGAAATGTGTCATCTTTGAAAACTTGTCAACTACCACAAATACTAAATCATTCCCTCTTTGTGTCCTTGGAAAACCAAGAACGAATTCCACACTTATATCCTCCCACGGCCTCTCTAGTATAGGTAAGGGCTGATACAACCCTATATTCTAGCTCACTCCTTTAGCCATTTGACATACCCTACAACTCTGCACAAACTTCTTCACATCCTATGATAACTGAGGCCAATAATGGCAATGGTCTTATCCCGACCAAAATGTCCTGCTATTCCTCCACTATGCTTCTCCTTTATCAGGTTCTCCCTCATAGAACTCCTCATAATACACAATTGGCTCCCCTTAAACAACATGCCATCCTGGATTATGAAATCCAGCCACTTTGTCTTGTCAACTGTAATAGGCTCCTTGCAAGTTTTCCAAGCCTCTACAAAATTAGGATCTCCAGGGTACAACATCTTGAGTTCATTGAACCCAACCACTTCAATCTGCATCTATGTCAACAATTTATGCCTCCTACTTAAGGCATTTGCAACCCTATTTGACTTGTCACTCCTATGCTTTAAAACAAAGGTATAACTCTACAAAAATTCTACCCATTTCATATGCCTCTGGTTTAACTTTCCCTGACTACTCAGATACTGTAATGCTTGATGATCAGTAAACAAAACAAACTCCTTGGGAAATAGATAATTTCTCCATTTCTTTAATGCTTGAACTATTGCATAAAATTCTTGATCATATACATAATACTTTCTCTTTGCATCGTTTAACTTTTCACTAAAATAGGCAATGGGCTTACCTTCTTGGCTCAACACTACTCCAATGGTGCAACCACTAGCATCAAAATCCACCTGAAACACCTTATTGAAATCTGGGAAGGCCAAAACTAGTTGCTCTATCACCTTCTTCTTCAATAGATCAAAACTCTTCATTGCTCCAGTGCTCCACTTGAACTCTTTTCTATCCCCTCTCATTGTTTCAGTTAGGGGTGCACAAATACTACTGAAGTTTCTAATGAACTTTCTATAAAAATTGGCTAGACCATGGAAAGCTCTCACCTCAGTAGCAGTTCTTAGGGTAGGCCATTCCAGAATACCCTTCACCTTCTCTGGGTCCATTTTCAGACTTGCTAAGACAACAAACCCCAAGTACACTAACTTCTTCACAAAACTACACTTCTTCAGATTAATCAACAATTTTTCTTCTCTCAACTTCTCAAAAGCTCTATGAATATGCATTAAATTCTCATCCAAAGTCTTACTAAAAATCATAATATCATCTAGATATACAATATCAAAACTTCCCAGAAAGTCCTTCAGTACCTCGTTCATGAGCCACATGAATGTGCTCGGTGCATTGGTTAGCCCAAAGGGCATGACTAACCACTCGTACAGGCCCTCCTTGGTCTTGAAGGTAGTCTTCCATTCATCTCCCTCACGAATCCAAATCTGGTGATATTTTCTCTTCAGATCAATCTTTGTGAAGTATTGTGCTCCACTCAAATAGTCCATCAAGTCATCCATCCTTGGAAAGGGAAATCTATACTTGATTGTTATCTTGTTTATGGCTCGAGAGTCTATACACATCCTCCACTCTCCATCATTCTTTGGTTCTAGTACTACAGGTACTACACATGGGCTTAGACTCTCTCGAATCAAACCCTTTCTCAACAACTCCTGAACTTTTCTATTCAACTCCTCATTTTCTATAGGAGTCATTCTGTGAGTTGCCTTATTTGGAAAGCTGGCTCCAGGGATCAAGTCAATTTGATGACTGATCTTCCTCATTGGTGGTAAACCCTCAGGTACATTATCAGAAATAATCTCCTGAAACTCATCTAATAGTCTAAAAACTTCTACTGGAACCTTCTCACTATCTTCCTTATCCATTCTAGGAATCAATGCATAACACATACGCTCATGCTTCATGCCTTCTAAAAATTTATTTCCATTTGATAGAAATGTAAAATTTTGAAATTTTCACAGTCAATTGCATTCATGAGTTTCCAAAATGAGCCCTCATCATAAGCATAAAATCCCTTCCTCGTGTTTCCTTGCTTATTTTTGTCACATGATCCGTTGCAATCCATCTAGTCTGTGATATTTCATTATATTTTCCATTTCGGCAAGATAGAGTGAATGTCTCCCCAACCTATGTATTTTTTACTAATACTTGTTGCAAGCTATCGGCAGGACATATCTTTTGTTTCGACGACAGAAAAGATACATATCGACATAGGAATCATATTCGGGTGAAGGTCATAGTGAAATATTAATGTCCTGTCGAAAGGCATATGAAAAGCTCTATCGGCAAAGGATTGAGGCATCGTTATAATGTCATGGTGAGCTCAGCATATTTTACCGACTAACGCATAGAGGTGTCATTTCGTCCAAACTAATGGGTATTGGCGTAAAGTCATAGCGAATACATTATGTCTCTCCGACTGATGCATATGGAAGTGTTTCAACCAAGCTAAAGGTTTTTGGAAGATGGTCTTGGCGAGTGTAAATTGTCTTACCGACTAGTGATGAGAATATGCATATCGATAAGACTAAAATATATCGGAGTAGTGTCTTGCCGAAGGCAACTAGTCTTGCCAATAAGACGTAAAGGGGTTTCATCAAAAGGGCTATCGGGGAGAAGCTATGGAGTCTTGCTGATTCAAAAGTTACGTCGATAAAAAGACGCATCGGTAGGAGAGGTGGCCTTTAGGGTGAGTTTCAACGAAATTAAGGTGTTTCACCGACAGAGTCTATCGGGGTAAGTCTCAGCGAATAAAATGGAGGAATGGGTTTGGTATAGCATTTGGCATCGGTATGAGTCTTTTCGAAGGTTCATTGTTTTACCGATGAATGACTTCATCAGTAAGACTTATTTCATCGGTGAAAGGGGTGATTATGTCTTAGCGACTAGAGAATACATTGAAGAATGCATATCGGTAAGACGCAATGAAATCTATGAGACATCTCCCTGACTCAAGGTTGTTACAGCGACATAAATAACATAAGTGATAGCCATTCCAGGTGTCAATATAACTGCAGAATGTCTTGGCGAAAGGGTTTTAATAAACGTTGCAAAAAGGACTTCGGCCTAGATTTGAAAATCTCTCACCGATAAGACATCTGATGCGACAGTGCTAGCTTCAAATGAGTTTTGTTCGTGCTTCAATAATGGCGCGATGGGTATAATAGTGAATGTTTAATCAATGCATTAGTGTTGAATTGATTACAAAAGAATCATTGGCGTGAAACGAAGAACCAAGACATTTTTCAGCTTGAGGAGCTCGAGTAGAATACTGTAAGTTGTTGCATTTTAAGCCTTCCAATTCTAATTTCTATGATCTTAAAGAATGGAGTCTTCTGGTTCTGGAAAAGCTAAGGGTAGAAAACTTGGTGAGAGTAGTAAACCAAAAGGAAAGAAAAAAAAGGTTGATACAGAACATGAAGGCATTGAATGAAGACTAAACCAAGACCTTATTGATCAGCTACTTGGTTCAGGGCCTAAAGCCAGAAGGTCCGCACAAATTAGGGCAGAAGTTGACAAATTAGATGATAAATGCAAGTTCATAGGTGATGTTTGGATTGCCGTAAGGGGATATGAACTATTCAATTTCCATTATCATAGGCGAAACCGTTTTGAACCAGTTTGTAATCCATGGAAGCTGAATGTAGGAAAACTGGTGTGCCCTAATGTATTTGTGAATACAGAATTAGTAAAGCTACTTGCTGATCACTATGAACCAAAACTCAAAGCTATTTGTGACCCATCTGGAAAGCCACATATATATTTGTCTAAAGAAGCAATAGGTGAGGTTTTCAAGTTAGAAGGATTATGTAATGAGGAGATCATTCCTGAAGAATTGGTGAAGGAATTCTCAAGAATGGATACGATTTATAAGGGCTGGAGGTTTCCAATTCACAGAGTTAAACAGGGCAGCAAGCCAGACCCTCTGCAGGATAGTGAGGGGCCTCCTTATCACGTAGATTTGCTTGAGCCCTATATGAAGTACACATATTTTTCAGTGTGTCAGGTGTTGGGAATGGATGCCCTAGAATTCATGTCAATTGTCCCAATGATCATTACAACAAATATCCAGTATCACAACTCCAGGCCATTTGACTATGCTTCATACATTTCTAGGGGGCTTGATTTAGGATTGATGGCTATCAAAGGTGGAGCTCCTATTGTTCATCTCAGGCACTATTCATTATTGATGCATTTGGTACTATATTTTGGATAGGAGTTGGGTGTGTGGCCTTCAGGGATGAGGATTTCTCAAGTTGGTAAGGAGGGTGAAGCATTGCCTGTTCAATTGTGGACTGCTATTTGGGACAGCAGGTTTGCTAATGCTAGTTTTGTTCATTTTGAGGAGCATTTTGTAAAAATTTTGTATAAACTGTATCAGTATCCTTGCAATTATTCATTGACTGATGAGATTAAGAGATTTATTTGACCAAAAGACTTCAATGGGCCAATTGATCACAATTGGGGAGACTGGTATTGTTTGGAATGAGCTACAATGATCAGAGTCTATGGGTTCGAAGATGCCCCTTTCATTCTTCCAAAGACAGTTCCAAACAGAATTTCATATTTAGAGATTGTCAGGCAGATGGATTATTGTAGTGTAATGCATTTCAGTTCTTTTGGGAAACAAGCTTTTATGCCTAATACACTTTGTTTTGGTGACTTCACGGTGTTGGCCAAGGAAGGATACAATTCAATTCTTGACAGATTGTTGCATTATAATATGAAGAGAGGGCCACTCAGAAAGGGTTTTGATCCCAAAGGATATATAAATTCTGCTAAGATGAAGATAAACTTTGGAGGGTATCATCATGTACCCTATCCTTTTGATGACATGATAAGGAATTTGGATGAAGATGAAGCTGAGATGGTAGTGGAAAGATATAACCAAGGGCTGCTAGAGGTAGAGCTATTGTCTTCTGGAGATGAGGAAACACCAAAGGATAATGTGCCTAAAGGCATAACAGAAAGGGTGTCTAGGGTGAGAACTCAGCATTATATTTGCCCAAACAGAGAGCAAAGTATTGAAAGTGGTGATGTAGATGTAAGGCACATGGAGTATAGATCCTTTTTCTGAGATGATGAATTTATAAATTCCCCAGAATTCAAGGCATTCCTATACAAGTAGAAGGGGAAGGAAATAAGAGAAAATGTTGATGATGTTACTTCAAGGAATGAAGAGCAATTACTGGGTCAATTGAGGAAATGTGTGGATGTTGAAATGACAAATATGACCCCTGAAAAAGGAAGGAAAATGTTAGAAAGTGCTAGTGTCATGATCTTTCCTAGACTTCATTTGAATTCAGCCCTTGTTTTTTATAGTTTCTTAAGAGATAGCAATGCAACACATAAGCTTGACAAAGAAAGTGTAATAGAGGTATATGCTGGATCAAAATATAATACTGATGAAGGGTTATTAATGATTTGGGCCTTATATCCACCCCACAGGAAATCAGTGGTAATTGATACAGAGAAGGTATTTGGCCATGTTATGAATTTAAAGGTTGGAGAGGTTGATCCTGTAGCTACTGTAGAGATAGGAGTGAATATTGCAAAGCTGAACAAGGCACATATCCAAATGATGATAAAAGAAAGAGAGATGTACAAGGAAAATAATGAAAGGATGATGAGAGAGAATGATAGACTAAAGGACTTGGTTGGTATTTCAATGGGGCCAACCAAAATGCTCACTCAAGGAGAAAGCTCTCAGGAAAAAGATCACTGGGTAGGATCAAGTGCTTATTCCCAGGGAAAATATGATGCAGTTGCAGTAATTATCAAAAGGAGGCAGGATAATGTAGCATCCTAGTTGAATAAACTATGGGGAAAGTACTCTCATACCCTTGCTGCATTAAAGGAGCATACAAGGATGGATGGGCGAATTATGGAGAAGTTTCATGAATTAGCTCAAAGTGATGATTCTAGTAGTGCAACACTTGAGGCTGCAAATCATATAATCAATCGTCATCAAAACTTCTATGTTGAATTGCAGGGGGATGAGCAGGGGTTGATGGATGTTGCCAAAAAGGCTGTGATTGCATTCTCTAATGACAATGAGGAGTTGAAGGAGGCCACCAGATGGAAGAATGAATGTGAATCAATATTGAATGAAGTCTTGAGGATAGCTTCTGCAGAGGACACATCTTTGGAGGAAGTGAGCGAGCGGAATGAGGAGATGGTCAAGATGGAAATCACAATCCAGAACACAGTTGGAGATTCTAACACATACGAGCGCCAGGATTATTTGGATCATCTCGCTAAAACTCATTTGTGGCTAAATAGAGCCTAATTATCCTCTAAAATATTTGTTATGTAAACATATGGTTACCAAAAGGATGCGTCCTTTCGTGTACACAATGTATAAATATCCATTCCAAATTTCAAAATGAAGGACAATATAGAAGTAGTAGAATACAGTAGGAGAGAATAGATACAGTTCAGAACCATGTTTCACCAAAATGAGACTATGTTACATGTATAAAATTATGGAGATATCAATGGAAGTCTTTTGATGTGTTGCAGTTGTTTATGGTATCAGTTGTTTATTGTGTCTATTGAAAGTATTATTGAAGTTGTCTCCAATTGTGATGTTCTCTAATTTTTTAAATTGGTGTAACAAGTTTACCTCCAGTTTGTCAGTACACATTTGTTGTAACTATATGATCAATTAATTGGTCCTTTCCAGTAAAGATTAAATCCTCTAAGTTGGTCATAGTAATAAGAAGATATCAATTGGATCATTTAAGAAGAACTTGGTAATCATAACCTTGCATGTTTATATAAATTATAAACCAAACATATGCTGAACAGCTTGAATTCTTGCTAGAACAGAGCACTTATCTCAGATTTCTCTTGACTCCGCATACCCTATAAGGCACTAGTCTCACCATTTACATCATTCAGTCTCATTCATATTTTTTACATCTGTTAACTAAGCATATTAGGAATTAGTCTTCATTTTAGTATAGAATTTATACCAAGTTTGATCCATTTTGTCCACTTCCATCTGCCATCATGGATAAATCACTGCAAGGAAGAAGACCATAGGTAAAGTCTGCTTTATCCATTTTAGGTACACCCGCCTAGGTCTAGTAGCACCTGAAGAGTAGAAGGTTTAATTGTTTCAAACCTTGTTCTGTTACCCTAAAATGTATCAAGAGATTGGCAACCTCTTGAGGTATCCTTGCCTGCGTTTTTGAGAGCTAACACCATCAACAAAACAAATTCTAGCACTATTGCATACCTTTTCTTCGTCCTTCTTCAGGGGTTTCAACTTATGATGAACTCCATCTTTCATCAGGGAATAAGTGTTTGCATGGCCATCATGTACAACTCACCTATCGAACTGCCACAACCTCCCCAACATGTGACATGCATCCATGGGGATGATATCACATAGTACCTCATCACGATAGCTTCTGATCTTGAACTTCACCAGGCACTGCTCATTGACCAAAACTTTGTGGTCTTTCTGCAACCAAGCAATCCGATATGGATGTGGATGCCTTTCCCTTTTCAGTTTCAACTTCGTAACCATCTCTTCTGACACCAAATTATTAGTGCTCCCACTGTCAATAATGGCATCACAACATTTGTCTTCACACTTGCACCTTGTGTCGAATAGATTTTTCCTCTGTTCTGGCTCCTTCTCTTCAGTCACTAGGGCTCTTCTAACCACTACAACTTCTCCCCTTTCAGCATCATCTAAATGCTCGGATTGAGCCTCCTCATCTACATGTGCAACCCTTCCATGACCTTCTGGCCTTCTATATGTCCTTCCTTGGTGTTGTGGACATTCATTGGCTTGATGCCCTTCTTCACCACAATGGAAACAAGTTCCTCTAAAACCACCTCTTCTAGGTCCTGGCCCAAATCTTCCTCGTCCTCTACCTCTTTGATCACCACTATTTTGATCACGAGGACGGTAGAATTTATCATTCTTTTGGCTTCGACTAGTACCCACATCTTCATTTTTCCTTTCATCCTCATTTCGGCTTCTAGAAGATCTTCCACTACCTCTTCCACTTTGACCTCCTCATCCTTTTTGCTTGCTGTCAAATCTTTTGTTCAGTTTCTCCTCAACTTTTAGAGAAAACTTGTATGCATCCTCAATGGTGGTTATTCTGACCAAGCTTAGCTCCTCTTGAATGCTCGGTCATAACCCATTAAGATAACGGGCTACCTTCTCCATGTTGGCCTTTGCATGGCCTGTTCTAATGATCATCTTGTGAAAATATTCTGTGTATTCTTTCACAGATCTACTTCCTTGCTTCAACCCTTGAAATTTCTTTAGTAGATCTAACTCGTAGTCCATTAGTATGAACTGATTCTTCAGTTTCTCCACCATGTGATCCCAACTGTCGATCTTTCCTTTTCCTCTTTGATTTCTCTCCAACTGGACCTCTTTCCACCAAATATTGGCATGGACCTCAACTTCATTTTTTCAAATTTAACCCGATCTAGGTCCTCTACTTCTTCATACTCAAAATACTCTTCTAGCTCATTGATCCAATCGATCAACTCTTATGGGTTTAGACTTCTGAAATAACTGGGGACTTCTATTCTGGGTCTTTTTCTGATCTTCGAAATGGCCCTAATCAGCCACATTTGATCTTGATCAATAGATTTTTCTTCATCTTCTACATCTAAATCTTCCACCTCTTCTTCATCCTTGCTTTCTCCTCTCCTTCTCAGGTTTAAGCCTCTTCTCATTTGTTCCTGCAATGCATCAATTTGTCTCTGGAGGGCTCTGAAACCATCAGCCACCAATGGATCTCTTCCACTAGCATTTCTGCCACCTCTGGCACCACCACGCCTACCAGGAATCACTCTTGGAGGCATCTTGAAGATCTTGAGCCCACAACCATGATTCTGGTGTGAACTACCTCACGATCGGCGATCTATCCACACACTCAAGAAAACATGCTCTAATACCACCTAACAAGGGAGCAAACCCGAGACACAAAATAACACTCACAAAACAGAGAATAATATGTTTATTCAAAAATATGGAACTCTTACATGAAGAGGATCTCAAAGCTTTGAGCTCTGAGATACATGCAAGCTATAGAAGTTTCAGAAAAATTACAAAATTACAGAAAATCCCCTTTTTCGCAACATGAGAACTCTTTCCCCAAAAAGCTACCCAAAAATTAGAAATTAGCCCCTAAATAGCCCCTTTTTAGTTTGGAGCCAAAAATAACATTCGTGATAATATTTTGGTGGTTTGGCACCAAAAGTACAATTTGAAATTCAAAAAGTAAGTCCTAACTCGAAAATTGGCAATTTTTCAAAAATTGGCCAACTTCCGGAAGCCATAACTTTTGATCCGGGACTCCGTTTTTTGAACTGTTTGCATTTTCAAAAAGTTCTTGGAGTGAAGAATGTGCTAAGAACTATCTCTGCTGGTTTCTATGATTTCTGGGCATGTACAGGACTGGTTAGTGCCTCAAATTGGACTCAGAAGGTTTTTCAGGGCAAAAAGTAGAAATTGGAACTTGAATAACTTTCAAACCGTGAATGATCTTGACCTGATTCTTTAGCTAAAGTGATTATTTTTCCCTCATGAACCTTCCCATAATTTTTATTTTTTTTGTGCCTTAAAATTCACACCTGCTAAAAATAGCAATTTAGCAGAAAAAGCAAAAAAATAGTTCTGAAAGTTGGGAACTCTTATTCGATGAAAAGGGTATCCAAAAATGAAAAAACATCTACAAAAAGAAAACAAAAAGAATACAAATGGAAAGCATATTTTTGGGTGATGCAAGATTGCCCTCACACCACTGGATGCTCCTGCATTAGTAGGGCTTATCCAAATAGATAAATTCATTATGAAAACAACTTAAGAAAATCCTTACCCATTCTTTGCAGTCAGAAATCTAGGAAATATTTCCAAACATCTAACCCTTTCATTTCCAAATTTGTATATGCAAGCTTATATACACCATGTTCATCTAGGAGTTCAAGTTGGAGCATCTCAAATGTAGTGTGATCAATCTCATTGAGTGGGGAAAGGATGTAGATTCTTATATCTTCAGTAAACACCACATTTGCAACAACCTTTGAGAATGAGCCATCTTTATAAACCTCCATTACCTTGAAGGGAAACTTCAAACACTATCGCTAGGGTTTGGCACAAAATCACTTAGTAGACCAGCACACCAAAGGAATTGATCCAATTCAACTTTCATACCGAAATATTTAGTATTTCAACCTTTATAGGGGGCTAAAGGATTTGAAAATGATAGCTTCCCCTAACATAATTCTCTATCTCAGTTTGTCACAAAACCTTGTATAGAATGCACAAGCATGGTATCATCCTTCTTCACATTCTTCTGACCTTACTTTTCATTCCAAACTTTTTTTTTTCCCTTCTTTTCTTAATTAGGGTTTCTTCCTTCTTCTAGTTCTAAATAGGTGGTTTCACAAAAATACTACTATAAAAAATTTCTTTATGCCCAACCTTATTGTAATCATAACAAACAATATTATTCTTCAAAACAAAGTTATTTATCCTAACTTTAGTTCTACACTCTATAGCCTTATGACCAAAATTTTGGCATGCATAGCAATATCCAAGAAAATAAATAGCATCATATCTTGGAGGCACAAATGGTTTTCTACCCATGTAGTCATTTTTTCTTTCCCTAGATCTACAATTAACAACCTTATGCCCAAATTTATTGCAAGAGTTTAACAATAATCATGAAAATATTGAGTGAATCTGGTAGGGGCATGTTGACTAGTAAGTGGAGGACCTCCAAATATTCTTTTTCTGCAAACTAGAATAAATCCACCTTATTTCTTCTTATTATCTTGATCTGATTTTGCATTTTTGAAGGATTTCTTCTTAGGTTCTTTAGTGCAAGATTTTCGCCCCTTTGTTTCAAACATTCCTTTTTCTTTAAAAGTCTAATGTAGGTCTATAGATGCACTAGTTGTTGTACTTTTACCTTTCTCAAAACCAAGACCATATTTTTCTTTTGATGGATTTTGAGAGAGCTAATTATTTCATCAAGAATGCCAAAACCTCCCTTTAGCTTAAACCCTTGTCATTTTTTTCTTTTTCTTTATCCAATTATTTCCTCAAGGAGACAATATCTTCTTCAAGCTTGGAGCATTTATCAAATTTATCATTGAGCTTAGCATTTAGAAATCTACAATTCTTTTACCATCTTCGACTTGAACTTTTAACTTGATAATTGCTTTTTCTAGTTTTTCAAGTTTGAACTAGAGTTCTTCATTCTTTTATCTTTCTTCATCCAGATCATTTAGAGTAGAAATGAGTTCTCCTTCATAATCCACAAGATAATATTCTTTGTTGAAGTCAAATTCATCCTCCTCCTCAAGGAGTATTTCCTCCACTTCCTAAGATAACTTCTTCTTGGGAACTTCTTCATTCTCCATGTATTCCAAAGACAATATCTACGTCAATTGTTAGGCTATATCAAGGAACATTTTTCTAATACCAATTGTGGAATACACTGGAATATTAAAGAGGAGGTGAATCAATATACTTCAAATTTCACTCTCAATCTTTAATTGGTGAAGCTAAGTTATAGCATTAAAGCATTCATCTACTTAAACAAAATAGGAAAGAAGATAAGCACACAAGAACACATTTGACAACATATTTACATGGAAAATCCCAAAGGGGAAAAACCATAGTGAGAAATGCTACTAGGAGCTACTATCCTAATCCAACCTCACAAGTAAATGAACCAAAAATAAAATAGGTGGTGGAAATGCCACTATTCTCCTTAGGTCATTTAAAAATGTCCTAGGAGCCCAAATTGGATTGACCATCAACCCAAAGGTGAGTCAATTCACAACAAGGAAGACCTAGGAGGGCGTTCTTTAAACTTTGAGGGGTTCACCACCAAGTAAAGGATTGAAAAAGACAACTTCACATTTGTAGAGATTGAAAAATGTCCTGAATGATATCATACACTCAAAACAGGTTTACTAGCATCATTTCCTCTTTAAACCCGTCCTCTTTTCAATTAATTAATTAAATTAACCTATCTAATTTAATTAACGGAATCATTTTTGTGGGTATGTGCAAGATCATCATGGAAAAAATAGGCCCTTAAGTGGCAAAAAATTCAAAAAAATATGAGTTAGGCAACTTGACATAAAATAATTTGAATAAGTTATGTATATTATTTCAAAAATATGTCAAAATAAAATCTGTAGCAAATTGAATGTAGTTTCTAAAGTACTAGGTTTATTTTTATTTCATTTTAAATGTATTTTGTGAAATTTTGAAATTTCAATGCACTAGTACTTAAATTTCAGGGAAAAAATAAGAAGTAGGTGTCTGTCTGACCACCCTAACCACAATAAAATTATAATATTTTCTTATAAGATTTTAGATATAAGTAGAGGAATCATGTTCAATGTGATGCATATTTTTTTGTAATTTTTTTCCAAATAAATAATTAATTATGATTTTTTTATTAAAACTTTTAAAAAATATCCACCTTAACTTGGTCAAAACTTCATGAAATTCATTTTTTTTAATCCTATAGAATGCAAAGCATAGAATGTGATGCATGTTTCAGATTCAAAAAATGTGATACTGTTTGAAAGCTATAGATGTTTTTTAATTAGCCTATCAATCAGGACTTTAGTTTTAATTCAAATAGAGAATGAATAATTATTATTTATTAAATTCAAAGTAAAGCATAATTTATACTGGTGGAAAGCTGAAAATCTCCTTTAAAAACCCTTTTCGTTTCATCAATTTTGGGTAAAAAAAAAGTAGTTAGCCACATGGGTCATCATATCACTTATATATCGCCACTTTTTGACCCATCATGATCCTACACATACCCTTATCCATTAACCTAATTTATCAATTAAGGTTAATTCATTCCTCCTTCATGCTAACATTTCATCTCATTAAATTAAATAAATCAAAATATTTAGTTTAATTTCCTAAGTCATCTTATTTAATTAAATAACCTTAGGGCGGATGCATGAAGTTGGGTTACACTTTTGTGGTCAACTTCAAAAAAATATTGGAAATGACATAATACGAGCACGTTATAACGCGCTCACATTATATCATTTCAAAAGAAAAAAAAAAGTGAAAGCTATTCATTTTCTCTTATCTGTTTTTTTGCTCTACTCATGGCCAAAAACCCTCATTTTCATGCTCGTGTTCTAGGAGGAGGAATTCTACAAAATTCATCAATAATAGTTGATTTTCCTTTGCAAAGATGGTGCCATGAAGACAAAGACGTGCAGAAGGTAAGTATTGTTTGCTATTTCTTTTGAATTTCTTAGTTTCAAGTTGATTTTGTTTGTTTTAGGTTAGATTTGATTTTTTTTTAATTTGTAGGAGATGCAAATAATCCTACAAATCCTCAACAAGAAGAACAAGAAAATTGTCCTCAACAAAATCAACCTCCCCCACCAATCACTCAACACCCTCTTGGTACTCAAGAAAATTTGAGGAGTGAAATTGAGAACAACAAAAAACAAATTGAGGATCTTATTAGTAGGTTGAGTGATCCAAATGCTTCAACCATAGAAAAAATGACACTAGAAAATTTAATGAAAGAGATGTTAAAAAATGTAAATTCAATAACCCAACAAATAACAAGATGGCAAGATAGGAGGTAGGCAGCTAGGGCATATTATGCAGATAAACTGTCATATAAACAAGTAAAAGATTTAAAAATTACTAAAGGTGATTTGTGCTCTTTATTCACTAACCCTAGAACAAATCAAAATCTTAGCCTCAATGCGAAGAGGTTTCCTATTCATTGGTGCCAACACCAAGAGATTAGGAACCATTTTTACGATAGGTGGTACTTGGTCTTTGATTACCCATTGTGCAACAATTGTGAAGTCACCCAATATTTTCTTAGGAAACTATACAGTGAGTTCGTATTGAACCAAATCCAAATTATTTTGATATGAGGGAGTTCCAAGGGAGAGGTGGGGGGTCAGATCAAGATAGGCCCAGTGCACAGTCAGATCCTACGTGGCAAGGGAGATGACCTCTTGCTAGGCCGCCTCGTGAGCACATTGTTATGCCTGCCATTACAAAGGAGAGTGTTGACGTAGAGACATTGTAGGCAATCAACACTTTGACCCAGAGTGTCATCCATCATACTATCCCTATTATACAACCCCATCTAGGGGAGTCTTCAGGTGGTGGCCTTCAAACCCATGTGTGTCAATCTTGCAGGGCGACTTGTTCATATGACCCCACCAACACTCAGGAGGCTACTACGTAGGATCTATATGCTACTACACAAGATCCATATGCTGCTATGGGGATGGAGAGGACAACTGAAATTTTGTATCGTGCATATGACATTGATAGTCAGGTAAAAGTCAGCATGTTCATTGAATTTAATTTATTAAATTTTGATTTTGAAATGAAAGATTAACTAATTTAGTTTTATTATTTTAATAAAATTGCAGGGTCACAATGTTGAGACTAGATACATCGGTTCTCCACCTACTTATTTCTACAATACACCTATCAATGGGGTATGTAACTAATAAACAATTATAAATTTATTACATGTTAATAGCATTGTTTTATGAATGGTATTTTAATACATGTGATTTTGGATGTTGAATAGGCTAATATTGGTGGTTTCAAGCAAACAACTCCTAGTGCTAGTGGATTCACTCAAATGTACACAGAGGTAATAAAATAAATAAAACTTAACTAATGAATTCTACTTAATAGATTTGTGTAATTTATATTCATATTGTTGGTTATGTTGCATTACACATCATTCAAACTCAAAGCATTACTTCAAATTCCATAACTAATAACTAGATGTTGATAGATGAAAAAATTTCAACTATACAATATAGTTGTTTAGAAAGTCAACATAAGCAACATGATGCAATTACTTCACATGGAGGCATGTGCTTGCAAAGGTGCACCAGCATGACAAACTATGGATGCTTGGAAAAAATCTATGAAACCATAATAGTAAGCAATAGCATAGAAAAGGAAGTTAGTGATGCAGAGCATCATATCAAAACACTCAATCATCAGGGTACATCTGATGCAGAGCATCCAACAAACACCATCAACATCATTTCTTCAAGGGATTTCAATCCCAAATAGAATCAGGAGAAGATCAAATATAATTTTATCATAAATCTACTTTTCATTCAACCAAAATCCACTCAAATTCTCTTAGCTATTCCATAGGCCATCATTCATCATTCCACTAATCAGTATTCTAATTGACTCATTCAAAGAAAAAAACATATTAAAGAAAAAATTTGACTTAATCAATTAGATTCACATCATTCTCAACCACCATAAAAACAACATAAACCTAATTATTGGCACTTGAACAATTCATCCTTTCATTTATTCACCAAGGCAAAAAATCAACTAAACCATACCTCACTGTTATGAGTCCATTATCAAACACTGTACTCACCATATTTTGACTGCAGTAGTCTATTTATAGGTTACAAACTCCTAATACAATATAATCTTGATTATCATCTTGTGGTTAATCACCAATTTGCTCAAAATGCTTCATAATACTCACCCATCTGACCATAAAAGTCACCAAACCTGTCTTATACACCTTAACAAAATTTAGTAACATCAATTATATCAATAATTTGATAGTAACCAAGCACTCAATATCATCATTTCCACTGTTTAAACAAACATCTTTGTTTTGATCAGACAATATCATATTCCTCTAATAGGTATGTCAACCATTGAATCGAGTAGTTACATTCCTATCTCAAAGCTTATTAAAAAACTCAATGCACATTTAGAAACACTTTTTAGCACATCACAACATATCAAAGTTCTTAGATGTTTTACATAAAGAAAATCATCAGATTTCAAACTGTCCTCTGAAGAAAGGCTAGTAGATTAGGCTTGTTTTACAAAGGAGACCCCTTCAAAACCATTCCAAATCACTCAAAACCTCAAAAAAGTCTTCAATCATTTCTTATAACTCAAGATTTCACCATTTATATGGATTGAAAACCATGAAAATGTTCTAATCCAATAAACCCTCGTTTATTAGGTGTAAAAGCACAAATCAAGGAGGGTTTTGTAAAAAATACTCTTGTAAACCTCTATTTCTTTGGCCACCACCTGGAACATGATTTTTTATGTCTTCCAAGACCTTCTACATTATTTCCAAGCCTTTGCAAGCTTTATTTATTCATGACCCATGACTGTAGCATCACTTTTTGTAGGAAAATCCTCTAATTTCCAGTGTAGCAGCAACTCCACCATGGTATTCTTATTTTCCCTGCACTTTCAATCAAAAAAACATGCAAAAAATCCTAACATTAATGTACTCCACTAATTTACTTGACCTACATTGGTGGAGTAGTGAATAAAAACCCTATTGGACTCTCAAACTTGCTTCTAAAAGGACTCTGTCGGGCATTGAAAACTGCCTCTTATTCTTTTTTTTCCTAAAACTAACCAAGTCCAACTCTTGAAATTGGAAACTAACTCCTCTTTACATGTATTCACACTATGATTTAACTTTGGGTGTTCCTAAATTACCAACACAAGAAAAAAAAACAATGGAGTAATGTTGCAAACTCAGAAACAGGGAATTTTTATTTCAAAATATAATTACAAGAACACAAACTTCTTCTTTTTCTTTCCTTTACATTCCTTTTAAAGATATTTCCTTTTCCATAACTGTCTTTCCATCGGTTGAAACTACCCCTTTTAACCCTTAATATGCCTGATTTCCTTGTTTTTGTTAATTTAACAACTTTTAGCAATATTACATTATTGCATTGTTTGCATTTTCCCACTTTGACCACCTAGAACTTACCCATAACCTTAAATACATTCAAATAAGACCTCATATGACCTTGAACATGCTTTAAATCATTTTTCCATGACCTTTTGTGATTGAATCAATACAAATTTGAACACTCGTCTCTTTTGCAAAATTGAAAAGTATTTGATGATCTAGGTGCTCCTGCACCAACATCTGACCCAATTGAATCAAGAGAAGATCAAATTGAATAAGAAACTAAAACTTGTTTATCTTTTCATCAAAAATCACATTATTTCATTTGCAAACCACAAGGAAACAACAAGCCAACTCATTTCAATACTTCTTATCATCCTCAAGCTTAAAACATCTTATTTATCAACAAAAATGACTTCAATCTATGCACAAGAAACCTAATTAGAGTCACTAAACAATCCACCCTTTCATCATTCACCAAGGCACCCTTCCACTCAATTTTCTTTACCTAGGAAAAATAACCAAAAACCAATCTTTCATGTTACAACCTATATCCATCAGATCCTAACACACCTTTTGTCACCATTAATTTATTTGAATTCAAAGCAAAAAGTTGATAAAGAGCTCTGAATCTTTCAATTCCCTTAAAAACTCACCAAATTTTCACTTTTACCAACTAGTTCCTCAAGACCAAGATACTACAATCAACCATTTACACCTCAATCATTGCATCTGACTTCCAAGACATTACTCACATCATGTTTATAGACTAATCTTATTCTATGCACAAATCAAGCCCTACAAAGGAGGGTTTATTGCATAAGGTACTTACAAACTTTAAATACTCTTGCCACCACCACAAAAACCATGGAAATAGCCTGCATAAGCTTTAGAAATGATGTAGAGTGACAAGGAAGGAAAACTCACAATCACAAATGGCAAAGTCACTCCATTGAATGCTTCTCTCAAATACTCTTATGAGGAGTCCTAAACTCCACTATTCTTTAAGAGATCAACCCCACACACCTAGGGTTCACAACTCAAACCACTCAAAAAGCTTGAAAACATTTGGATCATGTATCATTAGGTCAAAACAAGGTTTAACGACCCTCTAGCATTTAGGTTGCAACAAACACCCATCACTATGGTGACTTAGACCTCACTCTCTCTTAAGGCTTGCAACCCTTGCCCGGTAGGATAGTCAGAATAAAAAACACAAGGAATATTGCTAATACACAAAATATATGGATTCAAACCCCTAATATGGACCCATACAAGGTTCCAAAACCCTTCCTCTTGATTGTCAAAACATCACTCACAATGGCCCTTTCTACCGTTGCTCCAAAAAGCCTAATTCACAGACCTAAACCTAGATCTTGACTATCTAGGATCATCCCTTCACCCCAAATCCAAAATTTAGACTCCTACAAGTTATCCACACCTACTTCCACCATTCCTAAGTTCCTCTTAAACATATTTTTCAAAATCAAGCAAAAACTCTTTGTTTTTTTGCTTGTCAATTATGCTTGCCACATAGAGATGTCAAGCCAAAATTCATGCACAACTTCCAACAATGAGCCTTCCATTCTCCAAAAAATTGAGGACATGATATTACAGCCTTATATCTTCCATCCCACTGAGATTTAGAAATTTTACAATGTGGGAATGGAAGAAATATACATTTTTCACCCAAAACCCCGATTTTAAGGGTTTTCAGACCACCCGATAGAGAAATTGGAATATCTCCCTTGATACTCAATGAAATATCACCACTCCAATGAAAAAGGAAATATTATTCAATTATCTATCCAACCATTATGGGATTGGAGCATGAAAGTGAATATATAGTCTGTACCAAGTATGGGATCAGCAAATTCTTTAGAAAAACACAGGAAAAACAACAAACTTTTTATTGAAACTTCTTCAAAACATCAACATCAACCTTGCCTCGACCAAGAGAGGCATATTTGAAGTATTAAAAACTCCCTCCAACTTCTTGCAACTATCTTTTGGAAATAGAGATGTTGGAAAACAACTAATATCATGCTTTGACTTCTAATTGCCTAGTTAAGGCAATGTGAGCAACTTCTACCAACTCGACCACAAAGAGCCTTCCAAAATGTGTCAAAGGCATTTAAAACCTTGTCAAAAAGTAAGGTGACTCCCCTTAGGTTTCTAGATATAGCAATGCATCCTTTTTCCTTATTTTTCCAAGATACACTAGACTTACAAAGGAGTATGGAGACCTTGTTGTACAAAGAAGTTGGTCACCAAGACCAAAAAATCAACCAAAAACCTAGAAGACCTACTACAAAGCATTAAAATAGTCCATAAGACCTTATTCCGTCCATAAACCAAGAAACAAAACATGAAAAATTATTCTATGTCCCTTAGACCCATGGGTGCTCCTGCACCATACTCCTAAGCAAGAAAAATATCTCAAGTGCTCTTTGAGATTAGGTCTTCTACATTAGTTCCATGTTGTTTAATATCATTTTCTAGCATCCATGTTGCATCCTATTCAAGTAGACCTTTCCATTTGACCAGGTATTCCTTGTAAACCTTCCTTCTAGTCTTATTTTTCTCCTTTGTGTTTAGGATGCATTCAAGAGTCATAGGTTGGATGGGGGGTAGTTCCTTCACCCAATCTTCATCCTTCATTATTGTTGTACCTACTCCATCACCTGCATTCATAGAAGCTTTGAAAGGATACAAGTCAAAAATGTTGAAGATAGGAGAGATTTCCACCCCAGGAGGTAGCTCTATTTCATAAGCATTTTGGCCAAACTTGTGGACCACCTTGCAAGGTCCTATCTTGTTCATCATGAGTTTGGTATACTTTCCTTTCATAAGTCTCTCCTTCTTCAAGTGTTTCATCACCAAGTCTCTAGCCTTGAATTGGGCATTCCTCTTCTTTAAATCTGCCTTTTCCTTATACTTCTCAACATTATTTTGAAGGGTTTCCTTCACTTGTTGATGAATATCCCTTATTGTAACAACAAAGTCCTCACTTTGAGCACTTCTCTTAGCAACTCCTTGTAGATCTCTTAGTTCATAGACCCCTCTATGGTGCATGCCATAGACTACTTCAAAAGGGATTCTACCAATGCTCCTATTCATGGAGTCATTATATGCAAATTCAGCCTGAGGTAAAATTAGATCCCAAGCTTTTCCATGCTCCTTGGTAAGGCATCTTAAGAGGTTTCCCAATGATCTATTCACCACTTTAGTTTTTCCATCCGTTTGTGGATGGTATGTTGAACCAAAGGATAGATTTTTTCCTTGAGTTTCTTCCACAAGGTCCTCCAAAAGTGACCAGTGAATTTAGAATCCCTATTAGAAACAATGCTTAAAGGCAGTCCATGTATCCTAACAACCTCCTTAAAGAAGAGACCTACTTTATGAGATGCATCATTGGTGCATTTGCAAGGAAAAAATGTTCCATCTTACTAAATTTATCAACTACCACAAAGATACTATCAAAACCTCTTTGGGTTCTAGGAAACCCCAAGACAAAGTCCATACTTACACACTTCCAAGGCCTATTGGGAATGAACAGTGGCTGATAGAGTCTTGCATTTGATGAAGTTCCCTTTTCCCTTTGACATATTGTGTAGCCTTCCACATACCTTCTCACATCCACCTGCAACTTTGGCCAATAGTAAAATCTCCTAACTTGTTCCAAGGTCTTGTCAAGGCCAAAGTGACCTCCAAGACTCCCACTATGTTTCTCCTTTATGATATTGTCCCTCATTGAGCATTTACGCACACAATTGACTTCCTTTGAAGAGAAAACCATTCTACAATAAAAATTCAGAGAATTCACCATGAAAATAATTTAAATGCTGCTCACAAACATTGTATACCTCCTTGAAATCTGAATCTTCATGATACATATCCTTCAATGATGCTTCAACCCCCATGCTTTGGAGTTGGATCTCTTGCACTACAAGTTCCCTTCTACTCAGAGCATCTTCCACCTTATTTTCTTGGCCCTTCTTATGCTTTATTATGAAATTATAGACTTGCAAAGACTCTACCCACTTCATGTGCCTATGACTAAGTTTGTCCTATGCATTCAAAAAACTCAAGGCATCATTATCAATATAAACAACAAATTTTTTAGGTAACAAGTAGTGCCTCCACTTTTTGAGGGCTTGGACCATAGCATACAATTCCAAATCATAGGAAGAATAATTCCTCTTTGCTTCATTTACCCTCTCACTGAAAAATGCAACTGGTCTACCTTCTTGGCTCAAAACAACCCCTATTGCTTGATTGCTAGCATCACACTCAATGGTAAAAACTTTATCAAAATCAGGGAGCACAAGTATAGGCTATTGTGCTACTCTCATTTTCAGATATTCAAACCCTTTATCAGCCTCATTGGTCCAAGAAAACTTACCTTTGTTACCTCCTTTGATGGTGTCCAAGATTGGTGCACAAATTTGGCTAAAGTTCTTGATGAACTTTCTATAAAAGCTTGCAAGTACATGGAAGCTTCTCACATCTCCCATGGATTTTGGTTTTTTCCAAGTAAGAATAGCATCCACCTTTGAAGGATCCATCTTCAAACTTCCCTTGGAGATGACAAAACCAAGGTAGACAAGTTCTTCCTTCATGAATTCACACTTTTCCATGTTGATCAACAGCTTCTCCTCTTGTAACCTCTTTAGTACCATGTGAAGTGTAATGCCCGTCTTAATAACCTAAGAATGTTGCAATTGTGTATAAAGGTGTAATAAATTTTTTTTAAAGTTTAATTATTAAGTTAATTAGTTGCATACATTCATTAAGCTATGCGACGTTACACTACTTTGAGTTTTCCATAAGTGACTTAAGTATTTCGCATTGCACATATTAATTAATATTAACATAAACATCAAAGATAAACATTGCATAACATTGGATTCCATTCAAGATATATATAAAGTACAAACTTGTTTCCATACATTGCATTTGATAGGATATACAATACTCATCCATCTGATGAGGTAGTTCAATAATTACAATTACAATTACAATGATGTTCACCTCATAACATTTGAGGGATGTTTTAAATACAAGAATTACAAAATTACAATGAAGAAGTATTCATAAGATCCAAGTGCGAGCTCTCCATCATGAAGCTCTCGATGCCATGATCAAAATTGGGGACCCAACGGAGTAAGGTGCACGTTCCACCCAACCATGTGGTACCCGTAGGTCCACCCCCCATGCTAGGAGATAGTAATAAGGTTACCTAGACCTAATCTACTAACCCTAGACACTAGTACATAACAAACTAATGGTTACATTGCTTCCAGATTTTAGACAATTGATTGTATTACAAACACAAGGTTAACTGTTACTTTAGGTGGAGTGTCATCACAACGTTGCAAAGGTTACCCTAGGTGTTTCTTCCTAGGTTCCGGCCCCCAACTTGGGTTACCTGGTAACCTCTTACGAAACCCGGCCCCTATTGCATACTATTGTGGAATCGAATGTCTTTGAAGAAACAAGACACCGATTTTCCATTCCAGGCCTTCTCATCTTATACTCACGACTAAAGTAGCTCAAGAGTCATAAGAGAGGCAAAGTATCTTGTTAAAATTTTTAATCTAACTACTGTGTTCTTTAATTACCACTGACTTACTAACTCTTTGTAAGTTACCCTGACACCACTTTGTGTGTCGGCCCTTACAAAAAGCCACTCCCCTAAACATAACATGGATTTCTAAGTTTTCTATCTAGGGTAAACAAAGTGCACAAAGAGATCAACACATAATACCAGAAATACCACAATAAATGTCACAATTCCGTTTACAAAAATCCAGTGCACTACCCTAGTTTGTTCACACATATGAAACCATAGTAATATTTTATTTCCCAAGAATGACCACATCTGGAAGACTTAACAACACATAAAAACAAAATCCCCATTTGCCCAACAAAAGAAAACACGATTTTAAAGTAGCAAATCAGGAATTATAAATGTCTAATTTTCGGATTTACTAAATCCAGTCATTCAAGAGATTAACATAAAATTATAGCAATTAAAATAGTAACTCTTTTCTCAAATGACTAAAGAAAATTACTTTCTATAAATTCTATTTATAACTTCCTCAATTTCACATAGAATCAAAAAGAACTAATTTTTTTTTTAAATTTTCTCAAATTCACAATATGTCATATTCTATAATTTTTTCTCACTTAATAAGTATAATTATAAACATATAATTATATTTATTAATTCTTACAAAAATATGTATATACATAAACCAAAAATACATATACATATATATACATATATATATATTCCAATATAATATAAATTCATTTAAATAACAATTTCAAACTTTTAATACATAACATATAAAATAAAATGAATCGCATTTTTAAAAGCTTTTAATAATTTTAAAGTTGTTTAGATCTGTGACCGAGGCAGCTGGCAGCTCCTACCACCTGATTAGACAGGTAGCTGACCCTTCAATTTAAGCCTTCAAGGCTGGGGAGGGTTTGTTCCCTCCCCTATACTATCAAAAAAAATTAATTTATTTAATTTTACCGCGGTTTTCCTTTCAATTTAGCTGGAATTAATTCCGTCGTGAGAATTCAATAAAATACTCTTAATAAATTTTCATGAATTTTTTTAACAATATACATATATATTTATTTCTAAATCAAATATCAAAAGAACTTTCAAATACAGAGAACATATTCTGATGAAATTTTCTACAGATATTTGAGAAAATTATTACTGTACAGGGTTATTTTCTTCACAAATTTTCAATTTTATTTCAATAGGATTTTCCAATTTTAATACAATAAACTTTTATTCAAAATCAATTTCCCCAATTTTCTTTTCTAAAGTTTTCACAGAGGTTTTCAAAAAAATAAATAAATCTTGTTTTATATTCTTTCTTTTACTTGTCTAAGTTCTTGAAGATTCTTGCAGACAAATAATAAATATTAACAGAAATCTTTCCACAAGTATTTGCCAAGAAATTGCAATTTAAATAAACAGATTTTCTTTTCAAAGAAAACAAGAAACTTAATAACAAGAA
>VDFB02000007.1:24293564-24351974 GCA_007258455.2 Sequoia sempervirens | reverse complement strand
TTTTTAATTTCCTTATGTTAGGGGGTATTTCTTTTTCCTACACATTATTATTTAAGCTTGCTTAGGTTTATTAGATGTGGTAATGTGAGGACACGTGGAAAAATACAACAAATACATGTGTCACTCTCTCCCACACAGGGGTAGTTGAGTTACACATCCTCTTTTGGCTTGTTGTACCACCTCTCATAACCACTATTCTATTTTTACCTGAGTAGGTTATGGGTAGTTGGGTTTCTCACCCTCTTCTAGCTTTATGTGCCACCTCTCTCATGTCTTCACTTGAGGAGGTTATGCCACATGTTTTTTCATTTACCAAGTAGGTGATAACCTCCCACCTTTTATGAGTAGGAGTTAATGCACCTCTTGGATGTATTTATTGAGCACTCTCCTCTCACCTTCACTAGTTTAGCTAGTTCAGTTGATTGCTCAATGAGAATCATGAGAGTATTCCCAAAATTCTCTCTTTGTCTCAGTTGTTCTCTCATTTCAAATTTTCTCTTCATTCTACTATTTTGATCTTTGATCATTTGCTGATTGGAGTTGCATGTGATCTGTGACCAACATCGGATCCTAGCTCGATTCTCACTTCTCAAAGAATCTAACAATTCTTGCATGGGGCTTCATTTCCACTAGAGTTTTGGTCTTTGAGTTTCTTTCTCTTCATCGATTGTTTCATTCTACCTTTTCCATGGAGTTGTGTTTGGTAGCTATAGTGGGAAGAATAGGCACTTTCTTCTATGTGTGTTGTGTGGCCTTTGGCCGAACCTTTCTTATTGTGGGTTTTGGTCTTGTGTGTCAGCCTTGGTGGTTGGATCGAGGGTTTTCACTTTGTGCGGATGGTGATGCATGAGTTCTCTATTTTATAGAATTTAGGCTCTTCTTCACCAAGATGTGATCTGTCCTCCTCCACTTTGGAAAACAATGAGCGGGGTTTTTCTAGAAATGGTGGTCTTCGTCTAAAGAAAATTAATGGGTGTTTGGAGAGATCACAAGATTGACCGATGTTGGTAATACAACCGAAATTTGTTGCAAATGATGTGAATTATTATTGTAATAATGTCTTAATCTACAAATTTATGGGGATGCGGGTATCACGTCTATTCCTAGACTTGTGGATTTGCAAGACCTGGAACCCAGAGGGGGACTTTTACATATTGATTGTTGCCAATAAATTTTTTATGGTGGATTTTTCATGCACTGTGGATAGGAATCGGGCATTTGAAAGTGGAACTCATTTCTTCAATCAGGTGGGCCTCTTTATCAAACTTTAGCATATAGGTTTCAATTTTGCAGAGGAGCTTCCATCTAGAGTTCTAGTTTGGGTCCATCTTCCTTATTTTTCATTGGAATGTTGGCGAAGTGATATTCTACAAATGATAGCGCATTTGATCGGTAAGCCTATCAGGCCTTCATAGCATACCCTAACCAAACAGGTTCTTTCTTATGCCTGTGTGCACATGGAGATTGACTTGAATAATCCTCTGTCAGACTTAGTTGATATAAGCATTGGGACAACTTCTTGGACTCAACAGTTAGATTATGATATGTTGCCATTTTGGTGTCGTTTATGCCATGAATATGGTCACCTTCAAAGAAAGTGCCCCAAAGCTGTAAATTCTTCTGGTTCTAGTGCTACTCCTCCCAACTCTTCATCCATGGCTGAAAAGGGTAAGGCACCCATGCAGGGAATGGTGGTGGACAAAGATGGGTTTGTGCCAGTTAAGTCACGTAATAAAAATCGTGGTCAGAAGAGGACTCTTAGAGATAGGTAGGAAGAGGAGATGTTTAATAGGTTTGATTCTCTAGATGAGTTAGTTCATGAGGAGGGGGGTCCCCTTCGATATGCAAGTTGAGGTTGCTCCTGTAGTTGAGCATCATTCATCTTCTTAGCCTGAGGTTACCTCAGTTTCGATTCCCATGGTAGATTCTGGGACATTGTTGGATTCTAAAGCCCTCTCTTGTTGTGCCTGGGGATTCTAGTGTGTTGAAGGAGGCTCCGGGTATTGGTCATACAGGTGGGCAAGGTTTGGATGAATCTAGTAAAAATAAATCTTCCTCTTCTTCTCCTATCTTGGTTCTACAATAGAAACCCTTAAAAAAGGGTGTTCTAGAAAAGCCTCAAAAGGTAGGCAGAAAGAAGGATTAGGAAAACGTAAAGTTGGTTGGTGAGACGTTGGTTGAGGTTGGTTTGGTGAGGATGCTGGATTCTCATTTCTCCCACCCTCTGTGATGATTATGTTATCCTGGAATGTAAGGGGTATAAATAGTATCCCTAGACAAAAGGTTATTTGTGATTTGGTTCGTGTTCATTCTTCGGATTTGGTCTTCCTCTAGGAAACCAAGTTGTCAGTTGATGGTATGATGTAGTGTGCTTCTAAGATTTGGAATAGAGGGTTATGCTAGTGTGTGGGTGCATAGGGTAGCTCTTGTGGTCTTGCGTGCTTATGGGATCCTCGACGGGTTACCCCCATCTAGTGGTCCTCTTGTAGACATTCTATCTCTTTTGTGGCATCTAACTTGGAATCGGGGGAGAGAATTCTCTTCTCTAACATCTATGCTCTTTTAGACATCCCTGGTAAGGTTTTTTTGTGGTCTCATGTTAGTTATTTGCAATCTTTGGATCCTTTTCTTCCCTGGATTATGGCAGGTGACTTTAGTGTGATTTCCTCCCTTGAGGAGAAACAGGGTGGTATTACTCGATTGGACCCCTCCTTTGATCTCCTGAGGGATAATATGGATCGCTTGCGGTTGGTGGATATCAAGCCCTCAAACGGTATTTTTACTTGGAAAAATAGGAGAATGGGTGAAGATGCCATTTTAGAAAGGTTAGATAGGTTTTTGGTGTCTATATTTTGGGTTGGTGATAAGTGGGTGACGAGCTTTGAAATCTTGGACTAGCATGGTTCGGACCATTGGCCAATTAAAATATTTGTCCGGTTGGCTTTTGCTTCCCATAAGCCGTCTTTTAAATTTCAACTAGTGTGGCTTAGGGATGAGAGGATCCATCTCATTCCTAGATGGTGAGATGAAGGGAGGCCAACTTTTGGTACTGCTATGTACTCTTTTGTAAAGAGACTCCAATATATCAAATACAAGTTGAATCGTTGGAATAGAAGTCACTTTAGCAATGTTTTCCTAGTAAAAAGAGTTGCTCAAGTGCACTTGGATTCTGTAACTTGGTAGATCAAGGATTAGGGGCTCTTAGTTGAGCTATGCAAACTAGAAGTGGTTGTGGTAAAGGAGGTGGAGTGGGAGCTTAGGGAGGAAATTTTTTGGAAAAAGAAGTCCCAAATTGATTGGCTACAAGAAGGTAACATGAATACCTCCTTTTTTCACAACTCAGTGAAAGATAGAAGGCAAGGTAATGTCATTTATTCTCTTCATTCTTCTGGGGGAGCTATTATCTCTTCTTCTGATATTTCAAGTGAGTCTGTTTGTTTATTTTCTACTCTTTTCTCTAAAGACTTCCCTCCTACTAGCAAGGAGGAAGCTTCTATATTGGCTTGTATCCCTTCTCTGGTAACCAAGGACATGAATGATGCTCTTATCAAACTCATTACCTTGAAGGAATTGGAAGAGGTTGTGTTTTAGTTGAAGAAAGGAAAGGCTCCAGACCTTGATGGGTTTCTAGTTGAGTTCTTCCAGGAGTTTTGGGAGGTGATCAGTCCTGACTTGCTTAAGGTTTTCAAGAGTCTCATAGGAATAAGCAATTGTTGCATGCCATGAATGCCACTTTTCTTTCTCTTATCCTTAAGCAGGAGGGTGTTGATTCTTTTGATCTTTTTAGACCAATTGCTTTGTGCAATGTGGTGTACAAAATAATCACCAAACTGATTGTTGAACATTTGAAGCCATGGTTGAACAGGTTGATTTCTGAGGAACAAGCTGGTTTTGTTGTTGGTAGACAGATCTTAGATGGTGTTGTCATTGCAGTTGAGACTATTCATTTTATGGCTTCTTCTAGGGAGAAGGCTATGCTTATTAAGTTGGACATGGATAAAGTGTATGATCATGTAAAATGGTCTTTTTTATCCAAGATTTTAAGAGCTCTCATATTTAGTAGTGATTGGATTGATTGGGTCATGAGTTGTGTTACTTCCTCTTCTTTCTTTGTTCTTATTGATGGGGAGGCTTCTGATCTATTCATGGCATCTAGGGGCCTTAGGCAAGGGGATCCCTTATTCCCCTATTTATTCATTCTAATGGCAGAAGGATTGGGAAGATTCATTAAATCTCGGGTGGAGTGCGATCTTATTCAAGGATGGAAGTGGGGTAACAATTTACCTTCTCAATCCCATCTACAGTTTGTTGATGACATTGCCTTGATGGGGTTGGCTAGAGTGGATGAAGTGGTTAACTTGAGGAATACCTTCGATTGTTATTTGGCTACTTCGGGACAAAGCATCAATGAGAGTAAATCTTGTATTTACTTCTTTAATAGCCCAAAGCTTATTCAACAAATAATTGCTAGGATTTTAAGGTTTTAGATTGGTTTGCTTCCTTTCATTTATTTGGGTATTCCTCTGGCTATTCGCTTGATCCAAGGGGGTTAATGGAAAGATGTGATTGATAAATTTTGGAAAACATTTTGTCATTGGACTTGTAGGTGGCTCTCCTCAGCTGGTAGAGTTACTCTTCTAAAGTTTCTGGTTTAGGCCCTTTCGATATATAGATGTTTCGTGTTGTCGGTCCCTGCTAATTTCATCAAAGAATTTGAGAGCCTTTTTCGTCAGTTTCTTTGGTCTAGTAATCTTCTTTTACGAAAATGTATTTTGGTCAAGTGGGATGTTGTGTGTCAACCACAATAGGAAGGGGGTCTGGGATTGCGAAGGGCATATTGGAATGGTCAAGCCTTGGTGGCTAAGCTTTATTGGTGATCATGGTGCTCACAACAACATTAGTGTTGGGCCAAGATTCTTACTTACAAATATCTTGGGGATGTGGAGAGAGTAGAGGTGCCTAGATTTAGTCTTATGGGGAAGGGTTCCATGATTTGGAGTACTCTTAAAAGAGGTGCCAAGTTGGTTAAATAAGGTTTTTTTTGGATTTGCAATAGAGGCTCAAATGCTCTTTTTTGGTATGGTTCTTGGAATTGATTCCCTCCTATCCTATCTTCTCATCCTCACTTATAGGATCTATGTAGGATCTTTCTAGAGGTGGGTTGGAGAAGAGTGATGGAATTTAAATCTCCTTAGGCTTTGGGGTAGGTGGTGGGATTTAAGTGGAAGGACCTGCATGAGTGGCCGCTAGGGGATTCTATGGAGGATCGACAAGAGTTGGCTTCTATCTTGGTTGGCAGGGGTTGCAGTTCTCTTCTTGAGAGAGATGTTCTTGCTTGGGGTCATGATCCGAGAGGTAAATTCTTTGTTGCCTCTAGTTATTGGGTGTTGGATAAGCAGGCTTTTGGCAGTGCTGGGTTCCTTGGTGGAAACTGATTTGGAATAAATTTTCTTGGCCCAAATGCAACTTTTTCTCTTGGTTGGTAATTTATAATAAATGCTTGACTTGGGAGAATCTTTGGAAACGTGGGATTCAGGGCCCTTCAATGTGCTTCTTGTGTTTGATTAATGAGGATACTTCCTCTCATCTCTTCTTTTAGTGTCCCTTTGCTAGGACAATCTGGCATTTGTGGTGGAGGTTTGGAATCATTAGTGCAAACATATCTCTTCCTTGGAAAAGTTTTGGTGAGGTCTTGGGGTCCTTCATGTTAAGGCCTCCTTCTTACAAATTTCTCGGTTCATTGGTCCCAGCTTGATCATCTGGCACATTTGGTTGGAGTGCAACTACAAGATTTTTTTGGATAAGAAGCTTCAGGTGGGTCAGGTGTGGTTGCGAATTCTGAGAGCTCTCCTAGAGACTTTAGCTTCCAAATGTGACCTATCAATTCCTGTGGACCCTGGTGATGCAAGAGTGGCCCATTTCCCAGGGATTTCAGTTGGTGATAGGGCCAATTCTAAGCCTGGTCTGGGATGGAGTTCTAGAGGAAAGATTTCTAGGGAGGGAAATTGGATTCCCCCTCCTACTGGGGTTCTAAAAATAAATAGTAAAGGGGTCTTCTAGAGGCAATCCTGTGCATGTTGGGGTTAGTAGAGTGGGAAGGGATAGTTCTGGAGTGGTTGAGTTTTTCTTCTCTGAGTATAAGGGGCAACATTCTAATAATCTTATGGAGGCATTGGCTATCCTTTTGGCTTTGAAACGGGCATGTGCCCTTGGTTGGAGGAGAGTTATTTGCAAATCTGACTCTCATATTGTGATTGACTTGCTAAACAAGAGTCAAGTTGATGATGTTAGCTGGCACTTAGCTATGGTGGTTAAGAAAATCACCTGTCTTGGAGGAGTTCTGGATTCTATCACTTTTTTCCATATCCCATGGGAATAGAATAGGGTGGTTGATGGGCTGGCTAGATGGGCTTTAGAGAAGATGGGGAATTGGATTGTGGATGATTGGGACAGTCTTCTTGGGGATCTTGCTCAAGAGTTAGAGGACTTGGTTACAAATGATTTGAGATATTACCTAGGTTCTACTTGAGTGCTTTCTAGGCTTTTCTTTCCCCCATGGGGGGTGCTTGTACTTTCCTATTTTGTACTACTTTCTTTGATTAATAAAGTTTTTACCCTCTTTTTAAAAAAAGAAAAGAAAAAAGAAAAAAGAAAAATTGAACTAAAAAATAAAGTACATATGTAAAATATTTTATGATTTTTTTGAAGTTAGATTTTCCAATAATTTTAGAAAATGAAATGATTTAGGTCTAAAGAAAGAAAAAAATAGAAAGGTTTATTTTATATTTATTTATTAGTTCTTAATTTATTCAAAAATTATAATTAGTAACTACTAAATTATTTTTAAATTAATATTTAGTTTTTATTAAGTTTTATTTGTAATGGATACTTAGTATAATTTAATTAATTATTTTCAAAATTAAATAATAAATACTTTATGAATTTTAGAAATAAGAATTTACTTTAATTTTAGAGTGAAATCTAAGTTTCGCAAATATTGTGACCATTTGATTATTTATTTATTTATTACTATATGATTAATTATTCAAATTTAAAGAACAATACAACCTAATTGAACTAAAAAATATAAAAGGACATATGTAAAATATTCTATGATCTATTTGAAGTTAGATTTTAGTATAATTTTATAAAACGAAATGATGTGAGTGCAAAGAAAAAAGAGTAGAAAAGTTTATTTTATATATCTATATTTTAGTTCTTAATTTATTGTAAAATTAGTTTTTAATTTATTCCAAAAATATGAATAGAAAGGTTTATTTTATAAATATTTATTAACTCTTAATTTATTCTAAAATTATAATTAGTAACCACTAGATTATTTTTAAATTAATATTTATTTTTTATTAAGTTTTATTTGTAATGGATAATTAGTATAATTTAATTAATTGTTTTCAAAACTAGATAATAAATACTTTATGAATTTTAGAAATAAGAATTTACTTTAATTTTAGAATGAAATCTAAGTTTTACAAATATTGTGGACATTTGATTATTTATTTATTTTTACTATATGATTAATTATTCAAATTTAAAGAACATATGTAAAATATTTTATGATTTATTTGAAGTTAGATTTTAGTATAATTTTATAAAATGAAATGATGTCTATAAAGAAAAAATAGTAGAAATTTTTATTTTATATATCTATATTTTAGTTCTTAATTTATTGTAAAATTAGTTTTTAATTTATTCCAAAATTATAATTAGTAATTAGTGAATTATTTTAAAAATAATATTTAGCTTTATTAAATTTCAGCTGTAATAGATGATAATTAACATAATTTAATTGATTATTTTTGAAACTAGATAATAAACGCTTTATAAATTTTAGAAATTAAAACTATTATGGTGATTTGATTAATTATTTTTTTATATAATTATTAACTCTAACTCTAATAATACTTCATTTCACATAGAAATAGAATTCTAGATTAAAATACATATTTTTTTTTGTAATATTTATCATTAATATCGAATTTATAAACTAATATTAAGACATTAATATTAGTTTATAAATTAGGGCTAGGGTTAGGGTTAGGGTAAGAGTTAAATTAGGGTATAGTTAAGGTTAGGGTACAATTAGAGTATAAAGAATTCAATAAGGCTTATAATAAGGATTCAATTAGGGTTAGGGTTAGGGTTCAAATAGGGTTATTATTCAATTAGGGTTAGGGTTACAATTCAATTAAGGATCATTTAGACTTGGGATTACGATTCTAGAATAAAGCTTGGGATTAGATTTATGACTAGGATTAGTAATAGGTTTGGGATTAAATTAGGGTTAGGGTTGCAATTCAATTAGGGTTCACTTAGGACTCATTTAGGGTTAGGGTATAATTAGGTTTATGATTAAATTAGTGTTAGGGTGTAATTAGGGTTAGGGTTACAATATGATTAGGATTAAATTAGGGTTTAGTTAGGGTTAAGATGCAATTAGGGTTCTAGATAGGTTTATGGTTCAATTAGGGTTTAATTAGGGTTAGGGTTAAACTAAGGTTTTGGTTATGGTTTAACTAGGGTTACAATTCAATTAGGATAAGGGTTTGTGTTAGGATTAGGGTTAGGGTTCAATTATAGTTATAATTTAGTTAAAGTTTAGGGTTATGACTATGATCCAACTACGGTTACAATTTAACTATAGTTATGATTCAAATACAGTTAGAGTTTAATCGGGGTTATGGTTAGGGTTAATGTTAAGGTTAAGATCAATGTTGAATTAGGGTTAATATTATTTAGGGTTAAAGTTAGGGTTCAATTAGGTTTAATGTTCACTTAGGGTTACAATTAGGGTTAGGGTTAGGTTTAGGGTTCTATAATAAATCTTAAGGTTAGGGTTATAGTTGGGGTTCAAATCCAAATTATATCTTAATTCTAACCTTAATCCTAACCATATCCCTAATATTAACTATAAACCTAACTCTAATTAGGGTTATGGTTACGATTAGGGTTAGGGATCAATTACGATAAGGGTTATTATTAGTATAGTTATGATTCAATTAGGGTTTAGGATTAAAGTTATATCTCAATTAGGATTAGGGTTCAATTACGATAAGGTAGCAATTAGGGTTAAGGTTAGGGTCATAGTTAAGTTTTAGTTATAGTTAGGGTTTAATTAGGGCTAGGGTTAGAGTTCAATTAAGTGTTTTTCTTAGAGTTAGAGTTAGGGCTCAATTGGGGTTTAATTTTGATTAGGGTTAGGGTCAAGGGTGGGCTTAAGGTTAAGGTTCTATGATAAAGTTTGGGGTTACAGTTAAGGTTGAGGTTCAAATAGGTTTAAGGTTAGGGTTCAATTAGGGTTAGGATTACAGTTAATTTAGAATTCAATTAAGGTTAGGGTTAGTATTAGATTTCAATTAGGGTAATGGTTAGTGTTAATTTTAGGGTTAGGGTTCAATTCTAGCTCTCATTTTAACCTAACCTTTACTCTAACTCTTATTATAACCCTAACCCTAATTATATCTCTAACACTAACCCTAACCCTAAATATCACCCTAACTCTAATTCAAACCCAAATGCCAATGGTAACCCTAATTCAAACCCTAATTATAACATATAAAAATATAACAATCATAACTCTTAACTATAGTTAAAACCCTTACCTTCATTCTATGAAAAACTATAACCCTAATCCTCATTCCATCTCTATCCCTAAGACTAAACCTAACCCTAACCATACAACTAACCCCAATTCTATGTCTAACCCAAACCCAAACCTTAATTGTATATATAACTCTAACCCTAACTCTAATCCAAATGATAATCTTAATTCTATCGCTAACCCTTACCCTAATCCTAATCCTAATGCTAGCCCTAACCCTAATTATAACTCTAACCCTAACCCTAACCCTAACCCTAATCCTAATCCTAATCCTAATCCTAATCCTAATCCTAATTATATATCTAACCCTAACCCTACCGCTAATTCTAAATCTCTCTATAATCTTAATCCTAACCCTAATCATGATGCTAACCCCAACCCTAATCATAATTGTAATCCTAATCCTAATGCTAACCCTAACCCTAATACTAACACTAACTTCAACCCTAATCCCGATTCTATGTCTAATTGTAACCATAACCCTAATCCTAATCTTAATCCTAATCTTAATATTAAGCCTAACCCTAATTCCATTTATAACTATAACCATACCCCTAATCCTCATTCTATCTCTAATCCTAACCTTAATGCTAATCGTGATGCTAGCCCTAACCCTAACCATAATCCTAATTTTAACACTAACGCCAACCCTAATTCCAATTCTATCTCTAATGCTAACCATAACCCTAATTTTGAATCTAATCCTAATCCTAACCCTAACCCTAACCCTAACTCTATCTATAACCCTAACCTTACCCTTTATCCTCATTTTATCTCTAATCCTAACCCTAATCATGATGTAAACCCTTGTCCTAACCCTAACCCTAACCTTAATCCTAATACTAATACTAACTCCAACCCTAATCCCGATTCTATCTCTAACCCTAATCATAACCCTAACCATACCCCTAATTCTATCTCTAAACCTAACACTAATCCTAATCTTAATCCTAATTCTAACCCTAAATCTATCTCTAACCGTAAACCTACTCCTAACCCAAACCTTGACACAAACCCTAACCCTAACCTTAACCTTGGACCTAATCCTAATCCTAACCCTAATGCTAACCCTAACCATAATAATTTTATCTTCCATATCTGCTACTAGCATATATATTAATTTATAAATAATATATAAAAATGTTGAGAGATATCCTTCTTGAGGCATCTATTTCACTTTTATGTGACTAATTGATTAAAAAAATAGCTGCCTCAAAAAGGATATCTCTTGACATTTATATATATATTATTTATAATATATATAAATTTAGGGTTAGCATTATTGTTAGGGTTAGTGTTAGAGGCTCTATAATGAAAGCACAAACCTGGTGTAAACAAAAACTCTTCACGCAAAAATTGACAGGAACACGACAATTGAATGCATGAAAGTTTTGCATGGAGAATGAAATGTTTTGCATGCATTCGAAACAGTCGCATCAAATGCCAGCGACATCAGTTTTACATTGAGAATGAAACATTTTTGCATGCATTTGCATGACAACCGTTACAAATGATCATGACAGGCAATAATAAACACATAGAATTATATATGGTATTGGATATTAGAAATACACGTTTTCATCTTCTCAACGAGATATCCTGCCATGAATAGTGCTTGTGTTTTTTCGAAGAATCCTTAGCCTCTTCACTACTACCCTAGAGAACAAAGCTTCTCATACAATCTGCCTTCCTCTCATCATTGCCCATAAATTGCTTCATTGTAAACCCTTTTGAGTCCATGCATGCATAACTTTCCATTAGCAGATGCAATTCCACGTTGGTTTTCATCTTCTCTAGATGCCATATTCCAAAAGCTTTCATAAGATTCATCATCCAAAGCCCTCAGATACTCCTCCCAATGCCTCTCTACAAACATATCAATAAAAATAGATCTTTAGCAATGGGGATTTCTCCAAAGATCAAAATAGACTGAGATTTTAACCAAAAAAACATACCATTGTTATACAAATCAGCCACTAGAAGACCTAAACTCAATCTCAGATCTGCCTCTTCAAATTGGTCGCTTCCATGGGCATGATTTGAATTTGAATATGGTGAGAGGCGTGCAATATAATTGTGCGTACTCATTCTTAGAGATCAATTACCAATGAAACTATTAGAAGAAGAAAAAAATGATAATTTATTCGTGATGGTAGGGGTAATTTTGTGTGTTTAAATTGGTTTTATTTTATAATAGTTGAAATTTCAATACCATTTGATTCCTTTTCTCCTTGAATCACCATGATTTAAATTAACTGCTTCAGGTATTTCAGAAGAGCTCTGCACTGGTATCGGAGACATAGGAGGAGTTTCATCATTATAATGAAGTTTATGCATTTTGATTAAAGAACAAAAATGGTAATTTAACCATTGAGTTCTCTACTCCTCTAACGGAAAAAAAGCATATTCCTTTATTTTAGGAGCATTTTTATTGACTATTGCAGAATATTAAATAATTTGAGTTTTTGTACTTCAAAATATTTTATGATTTTTTAAAATTGGAATGCAGTTTAATTTTAGAATATGAAATTATTAACATGCAAAAAAATAAAAAATAAAATAGAAAGGTTGCTTTTATATTTAAATATTTCTTTTTTAATTTATTCTAAAACTACAATTAGTAATTGCTAAATTATTTTAAAATGAATATGTAATTCTATTTAATTCATTTGTATTAGAAAATTGCTATAATTTAATAAATTTTTTAACAACTGGTTAATTAATATTTTATGAATTTTAAAAATTATAACTTAATTTATTTTTATAATAAATTTAAGTTTTGAAAATATTGCGATGATTTGATTATTTATTTACTCTATGATTAATTATTCATATTTTTAAAAAATATATAATCTAATTGAATCCACATAATTTAATTTTAGAATGAGATTTAAGCTTTGAAAATATTGTCGTTGTGATTGTTTATTTATTTATTTATTATATGATTAATTATTTAGATTTTAAAAATAATACAATCTAATTAAACCCAAAAAAGCAAAGGTAGGGATGTATTTTTCTTGGAAACTTATTAAAGAGATTTAAATTAAAAACTTCCCAATATAAAATATTTAATATATTTTAGAAGCTAGAGTTTAGTATAATTTTAGAAAATGAAATGATTTGGGTGCAAAGAAAAAGAATATAATTTTAAAAAATATTGTGTTGATTTGATTAATTATTTCTTACATGGTTTATAATTCTAACCCTAATAATATTTGATTTCACATAGAAATAAAATTATAAATTAAAATACTTAGTTTGTTTTATATATTTATCAAGAAATTGATTAAACAATTAGGGTTAAGGTTAGGATTAGGGTTAGTGTTAGGGTTAGAGATAGATTTAAGGTTAGACATATGATTACAGTTAGCGTTAAAATTCTAACCCTAAACCCTAACCCTAACTCTAATCTTAGCCCTAATTCTAAAGCTAACATTAATTATAATTGTAACTTTAACCCTGAGCCTATTTATAACCATAACCCTAACCCTATTTCTATCTATAACAAAGTTTAACTCTAAAGTAAACCTAACTGTAACACTAATTGTAACTCTAACCCTAACCCTAACCCAATCTTAAACCTAACACTAATTATAACACTAACTCTAACTCTAATCCTAACTCTAACCTTAACCCTAACTCTAATTTTAACCCTAATCTTAATCCTAACCCTAACTCTAAAACCAACACTAATACTAACTCTAACTTTTACGATTCAAATAGGATAAGGGTTTGTGTTAGGATTAGGGCTAGGGTTCAATTATAGTTATAATTTAGTTAAGGTTTAGGGTTACGACTATGATCCAGCTAGGGTCACAATTTAATTATAGTTATGATTCAAATACAGTTAGGGTTTAATCAGGGTTATGGTTTGGGTTAATGTTAAGGTTAAGATCAAGGTTGAATTAGGGTTAAAGTTAGGGTTCAATTAGGTTTAGTGTTCACTTAGGGTTATAATTAGGGTTAGGGTTAGGTTTGGGGTTCTATAATAAATCTTAAGGTTAGGGTTATAGTTGGGGTTCAAATCCAAATTATATCCTAATTCTAACCTTAATCCTAAGCCTAACCCTAATCTTAACTGTAAACCTAACTCTAATTAGGGTTATGGTTACGATTAGGGTTAGGGATCAATTACGGTAAGGGTTATTATTAGTATAGTTATGATTCAATTAGGGTTTAGGGTTAAATTTATATCTCAATTAGGGTTAGGGTATAATTATGATTAGGTTGCAATTAGGGTTAAGGCTAGGGTCATGGTTAAGTTTTAGTTATGGTTAGGGTTTAATTAGGGCTAGGGTTAGAGTTCAATTAAGGTAAGTGTTCACTTAGAGTTAGAGTTAGGGCTCAATCAGGGTTTAATTTTGATTAGGGTTACGGTCAAGGGTGGGCTTAAGGTTAAGGTTCTATGATAAATTTTGGGGTTAGGGTTAGGATTGAGGTTCAAATAGGTTTAGCGTTAGGGTTCAATTAGGGTTATGATTACAGTTAATTTATAATTAAATTAAGGTTAGGGTTAGTATTAGATTTCAATTAGGGTAATGGTTAGTGTTAAGTTTAGGGTTAGGGTTCAATTCTAACTCTAATTCTAACCTAACCTCAACTCTAACTCTTATTCTAACCCTAACCCTAATTATATATCTAACACTAACCCTAACCCTATATATCACCCTAACTCTAATTCAAACCCTAATGCCAATGGTAACCCTAATTCAAACCCTAACTATAACATATAAAAATATAAAAATCATAACTCTTAACTATAGTTAAAACCCTTACCTTCATTCTATGAAAACCATAACCCTAATCCTTATTCCATCTCTATCCCTAAGACTACACCTAACCATAACCATACAACTAACCCTAATTCTATCTCTAACCCAAACCCTAATTGTATATATAACTCTAACCTTAATTCTAATCTAAATGGTAATCTTAATTCTATCGCTATACCTTACCCTAACCCTAACCCTAATCCTAATCCTAACCATAACCCTAATTATAAATCTAATCATAACCCTAAACATAATCCTAACCCTAACCCTAAATATATCTCTAACCCTAACCTTACCCCTCATTCTAAATCTATCTATAATCTTAACCCTAACCCTAATCTCAATGCTAACCCCAACCCTAATCATAACTATAATCCTTAACCTAATGCTAACCCTAACCCTAATTGTAATTCTATCTCGAACCTTAATCCTAACCCTAATCCTAATACTAACACTAACTCCAACCCTAATCCTAATTCTATGTCTAATTGTAACCATAACCCTAATCCTAATCTCAATACTAACCCTAACCCTAATTCCATTTATAACTATAACAATACCCCTAATCCTTATTCTATCTCTAATCCTAACCTTAATGCTAATCGTGATGCTAGCCCTAACCCTAACCATAATCCTAATTTTAACACTAACACCAACCCTAATTTTAATTCTATCTCTAATGCTAACCATAACCCTAATTTTGAATTTAATCCTAACCCTAACCCTAACCCTAACTCTATCTCTAACCCTAACCCTACCCTTTATCCTCATTTTATATCTAATCCTAACCCTAATCATGATGTAAACCCTTGTCCTAACCCTAACCCTAACCCTAATCCTAATACTAATACTAACTCCAACCCTAATCTTGATTCTATCTCTAACCCTAATCATAACCCTAACCGTACCCCTAATTCTACCTCTAAACCTAACACTAATCGTAATCTTAATCCTAATCCTAACCCTCATTTTATCTCTAACCCTAAACCTACTCCTAACCCAAACCTTAACACAAACCCTAACCCTAACCTTAACCCTAATATTAACCCTAACCATAATCCTAATCCTAACCCTAATGCTAACCTTAACCATAATAATTTTATCTTCCATATTGCATTGCGATTGCTACTAGCATATATATTAATTTATAAATAATATATAAAAACATTGAGAGATATCCTTCTCGACATGTCTATTTCACTTTTATGTGACTAATTGATTAAAAAATAGATGCCTCGAAAAGGATATCTCTAGGTTTTTTTATATATATTATTTATAAATTAATATATATAAGTTTAGGGTTAGCATTAGTGTTAGGGTTAATGTTAGAGGCTCTACAATGAAAGCACAAACTTGGTGTAAACAAAAACTCTTCATGCAAAAATTGACGTGCACACGACAATTGAATGCATGAAAGTTGTGCATGGAGAATGAAACATTTTTGCATGAATTTGCATGGCAACCATTACAAATGATCATGGAAGGTAGTAATAAAGGTATAGAATTATATATGGCAACCATTACAAATGATTGTGGCAGCAGTAATAAACACATAGAATTATATATGGTATTGGATATTAGAAATACATGTTTTCATCTTCTTTGCAAGATATCTTGCCATGAATAGTGCTCATGTTTTTCTGAGGAATCCTTAGCCTCTTCACTACTGCCTTGCAGAACAAAGCTTCTCATACAATCTACCTACCTCTCATCATGCCCATAAATTGCTTCACTATAAACCCTTTCGAGTCCATGCATGTGTGACCCACCATTAGCAGATGCAATTCCACGTTGCTTTTCTTCTTCTCTGGATTCCGGATTCCCAAAGCTTTCCTAAAATTCATCATCCAAAGCCCTCAGATACTCCTCCTCCCAATTACTTTCTACAAACACATCAATAAAAAATAGATCTTTAGCAATGGGGATTTCCCCAAAGATCAAAACATGCTGATATTTTAACCAAAAAACATACCATTGTTATACAAATCAACCACTGGAAGACCTAAACTCAATCTCAGATCAACCTCTTCAAATTGGTCGCTACAATGGGCATGATTGAATTTGAATATGGCGAGAGGCATGCAATATAATCGTGCATACTCGTTCTTAGAGATAGATTACCAATGAAATTATTATTAGAAGAAGAAATGATAATTTATTCGTGATGGTAGGGTTAATTTTGTGTGTTTAAAGTGGTTTTATTTTATAATAGTTGAAATTCCAATACCATTTGATTCCTTTTCTCCTTGAATCACCATGATTTAAATTAACTGCTTCAGGTATTTTAGAAGGGGTCTGCACTAGTATCAAAGATTTCAAGGTCAGTGTTGGAGCTTTCACGAAGTGCAAAATTGTAGGGATTATAGAACAAATGGTTTGACGAAATGCACAAAGCCTAGGAGATTGTGCATTGACAGAGAAGATGGCATGCCTTCAACAACAACAAGGCACCTCTATCATTATTTTTTGGAGACATAAGAGGAGTTTCAACATTATAATGAAGTTTATGCATTTTGATTAAAGAACAAAAATGGTAATTTAACCATTGAGTTCTCTACTCCTCTAACAAAAAAAGCATATTTCTTTATTTTAGTTGCATTTTTTATTATGAATGTTGCATAATTTTAAATAGTTTGTATTCCTTATGTGTAAGGGGTCTTTCCGTGACATTGTTTTTTTGGATCTATTTTAATTTGATGATTTTTTTTTGGGTTTTGGAAATATTAATGCCGATTTCATTGATTATTTAATTTAAATTTAAAGCTCAATACAATTCAATAGAACTAAAAAATCTAGAAATAGAGATTTATTTCCTTGCCAACCTATTAAAAAGATATATATAAATCCAGAGTTTTTGTATTTCAAAATATTTTATGATTTTTTTCAAATTGGAATGCAGTTTAATTTTAGAATATGAAATGATTGACATGCAAAAAAGAAAAAAATAAAATAGAAAGGTTGCTTTTATATTTAAATATTTCTTTTTTAATTTATTCTAAAACTACAATTAGTAATTGCTAAATTATTTTAAAATGAATATGTAATTCTATTTAATTCATTTGTATTAGACAATTGCTATAATTTACTAATTTTTTTAACAACTGGCTAATTAATATTTTATGAATTGTAAAAATTATAACTGTAAGAGAGGGGGACCAACCACGTCAAGGCCCCAGGTCATGGAGAGCCGAGAGCAGAGGGATGCCCTAACTTACCTCACTCTAAAGGGGTGTTTCAGATAGAGGTCGAGAATGATGAGGACTATAAAGTACTTCAATCACTCTTCATACCTGAAATCCAAGTTTAGGCTAGGCAAGTTGGTTTTCAGTGTCAGTATTGTACCTAAGGTAGCTCTCTGTCTAAGGATGAAAGTACAATTTTGGCACGACATCATGGCATGCTAGCGTCTCTCAGGTGCACCGACGTCCATACGACTAGAGGACATGAAGTACAATAGAAACTAGTAGAAAACAAACTAATGACCTAGCTAAGTATTCTTGAATGAGCAAAACAAAACAATAAAGTATGAAAAGTACAAATGAAGATGATAAGGTAGATAGATGAAGGCTAAAGTAATGAAAATGATCTTACCAAAGTGCCAGTTCGCCAGCTAGCTCCAAATGCACGTTCACCTTCACACAAGAAAGAGAGGGAAATTGTTGGGGCTGTATAGGGGTCTACCTCAGTTAGACCCCCGTTTTGGTGTTTCCACCTCCACGAATAGCCAAAAAATAACGAAGTAGAAATATGTGATAAATAAGTAAAGAAAGTAAAATATGCAATAAACACTACAAAACAGTAAAGTGCTACTCAACCAACTCACAAAGGAGAGGAGAGAAACATCACCACCTCCACCCAAAAATTCACTAGCCAATGAAGGAGAAAGTAGACTTGGCAAGGTCACCACAACCTCTACTGTGATGGAAGGAGGTCTCACAAGAATCCAAGCCCACACTATTATAGCTTGCTTCACACTTGCTTTGCAGAGTTGATGGAGTATTGTTGCTACATTAGAGTGTTGAAGTGTTGCTCGAGAGTGAAGAGAATGCCAATTTGTTGCTTAGAGGATGAAATGAGATGAAGATGGATGAATTTGAAGAAGTGGTAAGAATCTACCATTTTCGGGGTCGGTTGGTCGAAGAGGGACATTACAAATTGACCCTAATCAAAAGTGTAACGCCTCTGCCAACTTCAAACGCAGGAATCCGTCAGGGACATAATTACACTGCATGGATGTCTGCGTGTCGCGTGCACATCCTCGACAAATATTCTCTCACCAACACAAAAGACAGATTCCAAGTGGAAGGAAGGTAGTTGGGTGATGTGGAATTCTGCCTTCGAATTTGATTTTCTAAGGTGAAGTTATGTGAAAGGGGAATTTGCGTAAGGGGTGAAAATTTGATCCTATACATTTTTCCCCCACTTTAGTGAGCACGAGTACTGATGAGTGCTTTGGTAAAGTATATTGAAGAGTTAGTAGGGTTAGAGATGTATACCTAAACCACCAAGGAAGCAAATCGTGAGCTGGTGAGCTTGAAAGCACAGGTTGGAACAAAAGAATCCATAGCCTTGCAGAACTATGAAGCTGCACAAGGTACACTGAATGCCCTTGGACCAACGATGGACAAATCTTGCAAGATGACATCATCTCACAGGCCCATAGACCTGCAAGGAGGCAACCCCCAAGATCTCTCACATGAAGGAAGCCCCATGAAGTATGTGTCTTATAGGCTTGTAGACTTGCAAGAAGGTATCCCCCAAGATATCTCACAAGAAGGAAACCTAAATGAAAGTGCCTTACAGGCTCATAAACCTGCAAGGAGGAGTCCCCCAAGATCTCTTTCATGGAGGAAACCTAAAGGAGGAGACTCCGCAGAGTCAAATTGGAAAGCGGCTTCACAGGCACACCTACAAAGCAACATGTTTACCCATGGATAAAGCATGTCCAAAACAAAGTGGCCACACAGGCAATAAAGCGGATAGTCACGTAGACCATCAACAATTTGGAAGGCTTTCAAAGGGGTCCCTTAGGAACCCGACATAAGAAGAGGGTCCACCCAAGGGACGTGTTGTTTGAAAGTACAAAAAGAGACATTTTTTCTCAAATCAATTCATCATCAAGGAATCCTTTCGAAATATGTTCACTTCATGAAGGAATTTGAAAGGAAGAAAATGCTCCCTTGTGAGGGGAAGACCAAAGCTGCTTCCACCTTGGAGGAAATTTTTTAAGTTATTTCTTTGCGAACCCATGATGAAGGAAACACGTTTCATTAGGGGTCCTAGTTGTGAATGTGGTTTTGAAAAAGAAGTATTTGCGATGATGTTTGAGAAAAGATTCATTGGAAACGAATGTGTTTTCTAAAAATTAAAGCATCATAGAAATAGCATTGTCACACATGAAAGGGACAACTCAAGAAAAGAAGAGAAATATATAAGAAAAGAGCAAAAGAGAAATGAACATAAACAAAGGGCACAAGGGTGATCTAATATTTCGGGGTTAGAACTGCTCATAAATATATATATATATATATATATATATATATAAGTATAATAATAGTATATAAATGAACTGTCAACAACCCCCTACTATATCAAACCATGTGAGGAATGCACGAGAAGACAATGTAAAAATAAAAAAATTGGGTCAACATGGAAGGGAAGCCTAAATGCCCCCAACACTTTGCATCATCCCCACTTTTTTGAAAATCAAAACACATAATAGAGGAAGAATGATGATACAAATAGAAGAAGGTTTACGACACAAAAACCACTCTTGTATCCAAGCACACCCAAGGGTGACAAGGTTCATCTAGGAACACATATCATGAGTATGGGTAACACATCACAAGACACACACTTCTAATCTAAAGATAAAGAAGAGGCCTCCCCCTAACACTCATAAACCAAGAGGTCATCCACTTCCTGCTCTAGGTCATCATAAGGGGAAGGAGGTTGAGCCTACAGTAGTGGAATATCAAGGGGAGGAGCTTTCAACCCTCTTGCAACAAGGGCTAAGGAAGAAGGCCCCACAAGGTCTCCTCCACTTGGCTCTTGTGGAGCTATGGTCAACGATTTCATAAAGATCACTAGCAAGGTTGAAACTTCATCCAGAGAGTTAAACATGAACTTCATTGGAGTGCCATGTTGTACCTCAACGGATGGAGAGGGTTGCACCTGAGATCTGCTGCTAGGCTCACCAAGTGACTCAGGAGCGGTGACGAACTCAGGGGAAGTCAGGGCTGGTTCTGTCACTAAGATAGAACAAGCCAACATAGGACCACCCTTCAGACAGGGTGGGATCCTCTTATGCCCTCCATTGCTGGAAAGGCCATCCTCCATCTTTTGCTTCGTCGAGGGATAAGAACTCCCCACAGACAAGGCAAGAGGCACAAAGGAAGAGGAGGAGAAAATCACAGTAAACACCACCGAAGTATTTGGCATATCCATAGGTTTCAGGAAAGGCAGAACATCTGAAAGGGACATCAACAAGGGCAGCTCAACTGAAGGAGCAGTGAAGACCTACACCTTTTTGGGGTTAGGCGCACTCACAACAAGAGTTGGAAGCAATACAGAGCTTAGTTGAATGGAAGTAGAGGGGAAGAGAGGGGAGGACGCAACAAGAGGCCTTGAAATATGGGTGGTCATCTCCCCTTCCTTCCTCTGCAAGGCAACCTGCTCAACCGTGAGAGCCTTTCGTCGACGCTTGTGCTCACGCGCAAGGCGGTTTCTATGACTCTTCAAGCTAGAGACGGGAGGTTGTGAAGGAGCGAAAGACTCTTGCTCAGCCATGGGAGTGTCCACCACAATTGTTTCTAGTAGAGGGACAGGCTCTTGAATGGGAGCAGGAGGAGTGGGTTGAGAAATAATGGGGGGAGTCAGCTCTACTACCTCGACAGTGGGCCTCTTCCCATTTACTACTTTTGGAGCAGGAGCGGTGGGAGGCTGAGACATAGAGGATTCCCCTTGGGGACCTTTCTTTTTTCCATATTGAACGAGCCTAGTCTTTGCGGGCATAACAAGAAGCTCAAATGTGAGACGCTTAGGCTTTCACCAAGCAGGCACCATACGATTCTCTCACAAACGTGAAACAAAATTTGATGGCACCATAGCAGGGCGAGAGGGAGTTTCAAGAAGAACAATAAAAGAGGAAGAAGAAGGATCTCAAGAGCGCTTCTCTTCTTCCCTTCTACGTTCCTTGGCGACATCACTGTCAGATTTTAAGCAAGCCCTATGTGAAACAACATAAGGCGATGGAGGGTACCTCACTCTCGGCGTTAAGCACTCTTTCTTGTACTTTTGATAAGTCCAGTACAAGAGGTCCTTCCTAGGTGAAAGAGGACCAACAGGTGCAGGCCAAAAGTAATCTAAGAAATAACTACCACGTTTAATTGGTGGTCTATAGCCAATGTCATGGATCACATGTACAAAACCCTCATGTATGAATTTCAAACACTTATGCACAACTGAGGGAACTACATTCATAACTACTAACTAGTGGATACCCAGCTTCACTCTAAAGATTTGAGACCACGGGATTATATCGAACAAAAGATTTATAGATTTAGGTCCAATGAGAACTGATAAAACAATACTACCAAGAGGAGGCACAAAAAGTCCATTGTGCATACAAATGGTGCTCACAGGTGCATTGTACCCATCTTTATGCAGAAAGTTAATTAACATGATCTCCTCAGTTATAATGTTTGCCTCAGATATCGTATCAACAAGGACACCTGCTATAGTGTTTCCATTGATTCGTGTAGGGATATAAAGAGAAGATGGTTCTCTATTAAATCCCATCAGTAGATCCTACGAGGTGAAGGTTATACCTAGACTACTACTTGCAAGCTGCACAGAGAGGATAAGTTGATGCAGAAAAGTGGCCATCACGTACACTAAATGATACTTTCACAAAGCCCCTAAAAGGTTGTAAAATAGGATAATGGCCCAATTAAGGTTTTGTTACACAACACTTACAAAACCTTCCAGCTATGCCTATTAGGGGTCATAGGTTGGGTTGTGAGGCGAGAGGCCCCACAACACTCACACCTACAACACTCCTAGAACATGAGGAAAAGAGATTTCAGTACTGCAAGATGAAACCAAAATGGTTCACGTCAGGTTCACCAAAAATGTAAGAGAGGGGGGCCAACCATGTCAAGGCCCCAGGTCACGGAGAGCCGAGAGCGAAGGGCTTCCCTAGCTTACCTCACTCTAAAGGGGTGTTTCAGATAGAGGTCAAGAATGATGAGGACTATAAAGTAATTCAATCACTCTTCAAACCTAAAATCCAAGTTTAGGCTAGGCGAGTTGGTTTTCAAAGTCAGTACTGTACCATAGACAACTCTATGTTCGAGGACGAAAACGCAGTTTTGGGACGACAACATGGGGTGCTAGAATCTCTCAGGCGTGTTGGCATCCATATGACTAGAGGATAGGAAGTACAATAGAAACTACTAAAAAATGAACTAACAACCTAGCTAACTATTCTTGAATGAGTAAAACAGAACAATAAAGTATGAAAAGTACAAATGAAGATGATAAGGAAGATAGATGAAGGATAAAGTAATGAAAATGATCTCACCAAGGTGCTAGTTCGCCAGCTAGCTCCAAATGCACGTTCACCTACACATAAGAAAGAGGGGGAAATTGTTGGGGTTGTATAGGGGTCTACCTCAGTCAGACCCCCGTTTTGGTGTTTCCACCTCCACAGACAACCAGAAAGCAACGAAATAGAAATATGTGATAAAGAAGTAAAGAAAGTAAAAGATGCAATGAACACTACAAAATAGTAAAGTGCTACTCAACCAAATCACAAAGGAGAGGAGTGAAACGTTATCACCTCCACCCAAAATCTCACTAGCCAATGGAGGAGAAAGCGGACTTGGAAAGGTCACCACAACCTCAATTGTGATGGAAGGAGGTCTTTCCAAGTCCACATTGCTATGGCTTGCTTCACACTTGCTTTGTGGAGTTGATGGAATATTGTTGCTACAATGCAGTGTTGCTTGAGAGTGAAGAGAATGCTAGAAGTGCTAAGAGAATGCCAATTTGTTGCTTAGAGGGTGAAATGAGATGAAGATGGATGAATTTGAAAAAGAAGTGGGAAGAATCTACCATTTTTGGGGTCGGTTGGTTGAAGAGGGACGTTACAAATCGACCCCAATTGAAAGTGTAATGCCTCTGCCAACTTCAGACTAATGAATTCTTCAGGGACGTAAGTGCGCCGCGTGAACGCTTGCACACCGCGCACGCGTCCCCGACAAATATTCTCTCACCGACATAAAAGTTAGATGCCAAGTGGAAGGAAGGTAGTTGGGTGATGCGGAATTTCACATTTAGATTTGATTTTCTAAGATGAAGGTATGTGAAAGGGGAATTTTTGTAAGGGGTGCAAATTCGCTCCTATACAATAACTTAATTTATTTTTATAATAAAATTTAAGTTTTGAAAATATTGTGGCACTGATTTGATTATTTATTTACTCTGTGTTAATTATTCATATTTTAAAAATAATATAATCTAATTGAATCCACATAATTTAATTTTAGAATGAGATTTAAGCTTTGAAAGTATTGTCATTACAATTATTTATTTATTTATTTATTTATTTACTATATGATTAATTATTTAGATTTTAAAAATAATACAATCTAATTAAATCCAAAAATGCAAAAGTAGGGATGTATTTTTCTTGGAAACCTATTAAAGAGATTTAAATTAAAAACTTCCCAATATAAAATATTTAATATTTTTTAGAAGTTAGAATTTAGTATAATATTAGAAAATGAAATGATTTGGGTGCAAAGAAAAAGAATATAATATTTTTAAAAATTGTGTTGATTTGATTAATTATTTCTTACATGGTTAATAATTCTAACCCTAATAATATTTGAGCGGAATGGTTCGACATTGAGGGCGTCGCCTGTTTTGGAGTGGGGGAGGATGTAAGGGACTAGTAGCTCACGGGGTGAGCACTCCAAGTGAAGAGCCAAGGTGAGGGCGAGCCTGTCTAGGGTAGGGCGTCCAAGGTTGCAACGGGATTGCAAAAGTAGTGTATCTGGGATGCACAAGGAGTGAAAAGTGAAGTAGGCTTTGGAGACAGAGTTTGGAGGTCTTTGGAGGGCTTCGAGAGTTGGACTCGCCCATACCAAACAAGTGGTGTAGGTACCCAAGATGGAAAATTTGAAAATTGGGGGATTTGTTGAGAATGGTGATGCATCCTACCGTTGTCAGGGATTCAACCAAAAAACTTATATAGAGGGGGTGGTTCATTCGAAGGGAGTGAACCCGATCAAGTGCTAGGAGTGCACATATGTGTCTAGGGGAATTGGGAGTTTGGGACTACCAGGGACACCTCCCCTCAGGGATGAAGGAGAGTAATCTTGCCACCATTACTTTGGGGTCAAGCATGGTGTTCTACATGGATCCTAGGGGTAGAGAAGTTTCACCCTGCCTTACTACTAGGTAGTGAGGTTTGGTGGTGGACGCATATTGTAAGTCCCAGTCTCAGTGAAATGAAGTAGCTGAGCCAATGTGGAGGATGACTCCCAGGGAGTTGTCCAAGACCTAGAACTGGTGAAGCGGAGTAACCAAGCCCTACTGAGTGGGGAGATGTCCAATGCATGGGTTATCTTTGTTGGATGGTTCGAGCTCAAAGAGCTGGGTTGAGCTATGTGGGCATGGGATGTGGAACCAGGTATCCATGTTAGCAGTTTGAGTGGGGTGATGTGTTGGGCACATACTCTGGGTTGCCTTGAGGTATCAGATGTTGCATTGGGCTTAGGGATCCCAAGTCCCTTGGAAGTGTGGGATAACAGGTAGAGTGGAGTCTAGGACTCCCCGATACTAACAGAGTTGGCGTGAGGACAAAGTCCCCATATGAGTGCTTAGGAAGGAGTCGTGCCATAAGGTGAGTCTGATTGGGTAACCAAAAGTGGGTTGCATTGACGAAACATGGGAGTCAGGGACTTCTAGGATACCAAAGAGATGGTGATGGTCCATAGGTGGGATGTTCCGAGAACACTACCAAGTTGGAGATGAGTCTAGCGTCAAAGAGGGTTTGGATGGATCAATGGGTGTAGAGCTTGGGGCTCAAGTAGGCATGCAAGGTGGAAGGTAAGTCCAAGGAGCTGGGCTTGGATGTGTGCATGAGTTGGTTGGAATGCATTGGATGCATGAGGAACAAGGTTCACCAACATGGGCATGTATACAGAGGCTTGGAGCCAGTCCAAGGAAGCTTGCGAGAATGGACGAAGGAGAGCTAGCTCAAGGAGTCTAGCTGTCCCATGGTGGAATGTGGCTTGAGGGTTCAAGGAACTGAGGTGGCTAAGATGGGATGCCAACATTAGGGATGTTGGGCATGCACTGGGTGTGTGCAAAAGTGAGCAAGGAACAAAGGTGGATACACGAAGTCTAATCTATCGCTAGGTTGGGAGGCTTGGCTTGGGTACTTAGGGAGTATGCAATGGAGTGGACCGAGGGTGTATACCAGATGGAGGTGATGACTTGGAGTTCCACAATGAGCCCATCTTATGGGGGAGGTATGGGCATGAACTTGGTTGGACCAAGAAGTGGTTGTACAGGGTGCAATAGTAGTCCAGTGGAGTGGACAAGATTGCACTGGGTGTAAGGAGTGCCAGGGGCACCTAAGTGGAGATTCGTGAGAAGGATCCACATGCACTACCATTCTACAGTGTGTGTGTGTGTGTGTGTGTGTGTGTGTGTGTGTGTGTGTGTGTGTGTGTGTATGTGTGTGTGAAGGTGAGTCAAGTGTTGGACACTTGAGTACTGGAGGCGTAGTCTGGGAAGAAGAAAGGGCTTGTCCGTAAGGGAGTCGCAAGTAAGGTTTGCCAGTGCAACATGAGGTTAGATCTTCGTTGGACAAAAAAAAGTGTGTGTGGGAAGCACACCAATTTGTCACACCCTAAATCTATCTCTAACCCTAACCCTAACTTTAACCCAATCTTAAAGCTAACACTAATTATAACTCTAACCCTAACTCTAACTCTAATCCTAATTCTAACCTTAACCCTAACTCTAATTTTAACCCTAATCTTAATCCTAACCCTAACTCTAAAACCAATACTAATACTAATTCTAACTTTTACAGTAAATTTAACTCTAAACCTAACCCTAACCCTAACCCTAACCCTACAAAATAACCCTAATTAAAGCACAAACCTAGTGTAAGTAAAAATCCAAACCCTAACCCTAATTGTAACCAAAACCCTAACCATACCCATAACCCTGTCATTAACCCCAATTCTATCTCTAACCCTAACCGTATCCCTAATCTAAATCTTAAGCCTAATCCTAACCCTTTCACTACTGCTAACCCTAGCCCCAATCTTAACCCTAACCCCAACTCCAACCCTAACACCAACCCCAACCCTAACCTAAACCTAAACTTAACTCAAACCTTAATTTTATATCTTACCCTAATCCTATGTGTAATCCTAATCTTAACTTTATCCTCAACCCTAACTTTAATTAAATAATTTGTATTCCTTATGTGTAAGGGGTCTTTCCATGACATTGTTTTTTGGATCTATTTTAATTTGATGATTTAATTATTTTTTATTTTTTTGGTTTTGAAAATATTAATGTTGATTTCATTGATTATTTAATTTAAATTTAAAGCTCAATACAATTCAATAGAACTAAAAAAAATCTAGAAATAGAGATTTATTTCCTTGCCAACCTATTAAAAAGATATATAAATCAAGAGCTTTTGTACTTCAAAATATTTTATGATTTTTTTGAAACTAGAATGTAGTATACTTTTAAAATATGAAATGATTGACATGCATAAATGAAAAAATAAAATAGAAAGGTTGCTTTTATATTTAAATATTTCTTATTTAATTTATTCCAAAACTACAATTAGTAATTGCTAAATTAGTTTAAAATGAATATGTAATTTTATTTAATTAATTTGTATTAGACAATTGCTATAATTTATATTTAACAATTGGCTAATTAATATTTTATGAATTTTAAAAATTATAACTTAAATTTATTTTTATAATAAAATTTAACTTTTGAAAATATTGTTGATTTGATTATTTATTTAATCTATGATTAATTATTCGTATTTTTAAAATAATATAATCTAATTGAATCCACATAATTTAATTCTAGAATGAGATTTAAGCTTTGAAAATATTGGGTGATGTGATTGTTTATTTATTTATTTTCTATATGATTAATTATTTAGATTTTAAAAATAATACAATCTAATTAAATCCAAAAATGCAAAAGTAGGGATGCATTTTTCTTGGAAACCTATTAAAGAGATTTAAATTAAAAACTTCCCAATATAAAATATTTAATATTTTTTAGAAGTTAGAATTTAGTATAATTTTAGAAAATGAAATGATTTGGGTGCAAGAAAAATAATATAATCTTTAAAAATATTGTGTTGATTTTATTAATTATTTCTTACATGGTTAATAATTCCAACCCTAATAATATTTGGTTTCACATTGAAATAAAATTATAAATTAAAATATTTATTTTGTTTTATATATTTATCAAGAAATTGATTAAACAATTAGGGTTAGTGCTAGGGTTAGAGATAGATTTAGGGTTAGGCATATGATTATAGTTAGCCCTACAATTCTAACCCTAAACCCTAACCATAACTCTAACCCTAACCCCAATTCTAAAGCTAACACTAATTCTAATTGTAACTTTAACCCTGAACCTATTTATAACCATAACCCTAACCCTATTTCTATCTATAAAATTTTTTAACTCTAAAGTAAACCTAACTGTAACACTAATTGTAACTCTAACCCTAACCCTAACCCAATCCTAAAGCTAACACTATTTATAACTCTAACCCTAACTCTTATCCTAACTCTAACCTTAACCCTAACTCTAATTTTAACCCTAACCTTAATCCTAACCCCAACTCTAAAACCAACACTAATACTAACTCTAAATTTTACAACAAATTTAACTCGAACCCTAACCCTAACCCTAACCCTAACCCTAACCTTAACCCTAACCTTAACCGTACAAATAACCCTAATTAAAGCACAAACTTGGTGTAAACAAAAGTTCAAACCCTAACCCTAATTGTACCCAAAATTCTAACCATACCCATAACCCTGTCATTAACCCTAATTCTATCTCTAACCCTAACCCTATCCCTAATCTAAATCTTAAGCCTAAGCCTAACCCTTACACTACCGCTAACCCTAGGCCCAATCTTAACCCTAACCCCAACTCCAACCCTAACACCAACCCAAACCCTAACCCTAAACCTAAACTTAACTTAAACCTTAATTTTATATCTTACCCTAATCCTAGTTGTAATCCTAATCCTACTATATCCTAAACCCTAACTCTAATTCTAATCCTAACCATAATGCTAACCCTATTTTTTTTCTCTAACCATAACCCTTACCCTATTCGTAACCCTAACCCTAATCCTAACCTTAATTTTATTTCTAATTCTAACCCCAATTGCAAACCTAAACCTAACCTTAATCCTAAACCTAAGTCTAACCCTAATTCTATCTCTTACCTTAACCCTTACCCTAACTAACGCTATCCCTAACCCTAACTTTAATTTTAATACTAACTGTAATCATATGCCTAACCCTAAATCTATCTCTAACCCTAACACTAACCCTAATCCTAACCTTAACCCTAATTATTTAATCAATTTCTAAGGGTTCCTAATTTTTCATCAAATTCTTAAATAAAAGTGCACTAGGCTCCTTGAGAAGGATATCTCTTTGCATATTTAGTGTTCATTTAGGGTTAGGATTCAACTAGGATAAAGGTTAGAGTTAGAGTGTAATTAGGATTAGGGTTTGGGTTCAATTATGGTTAAGGGTTCAACTAGGATAATGATTAGGGTTAGAGTGTAATTATGATTAGAGTTTGGGTTCAATTAGGGTTACAAGATAAATCTTTTAGGTTAGTTATAGGGTTAGGGTTAAATTAGCATTAGGTTAGAATTAGGTTTAGCGTTAGGATTATGGTTAAGGTTCACTTAGGGTTAGGGTTAGGGTTCAATTGTAGTAGGGTTAGGGTTATGGTTTAATTAGGATCAAGGTTCAATTATGGTTAAGGTTAGGGATAAGGTATAATTAGCGTTAGGGTTAGCATTAGAGTTAGGGTATCATTAGGGTTAAGGTTAGGGATAAGGTATAATTAGGGTTAGGGTTAGAGTTAGTGAAAGAAATGGGGTTAGTAATAGGCTTATGGTTAAGGTTAGGACTAGCATTAGTGTTAGGGCCTAGGTTATATTTATGGTTAGGGTTAGGGTTAGGGTTAGCACTAGTGTTAGGGTTAGGGTTAGCATTAGGTTTAGGGTTAGGGTTAGTGTTAGTGCTAGGGTTGAGGTTAGGGTTAGGGTTCTATGATAGAACTTAGGGTTAAGGATAAAATAAGGGTTGATATTATGGTTATGATTCAAATATGGGATTAAGTTCAATTAGGATTCATGTTCAATTAAGGTTAGGGTTGGAGATCAATTATAACCTTTATACTGATTCTATCAAAAAATTGTAACCCTAACCATAATTTCAAAACATAAACCTAACCCTAACCCTACTTGTGAACCAAGTATCTCTAATTGTAACCATAACCCTATTCCTAAAGCTACTAGCATATATATATATATTACTTATTAATAATATTTATGAAAAAGCTGAGAGATATCCTTCCGGAGGGGCCTATTTTTTAATCAATTTGTCCATCATGAGGTACCTATGCACTTTTATGTGACAAATTAATTTAAAAATAGGCGCCTCAATCTCAACATTTTTATAAATATATATATCCTTCATGGAAGACATACATTCTCTAATCATCAAGCTAAATATCCCTATTCATTTTACATTTACTTTCCTAAAATGACATTTAATTCATAATTGCATTAACCCAGTCAAAATTAATTTACTGTAAATATTTTCATTAGATTAGCTTAGATGAAACTTCAAGTAGAGTTTATTTTCCTAACAATTAAATAGAATATAAGAGGAGAAAAGAAGAATTTTAAGTTAGAAAATAGACTAGAATAGAATACAACTAAAAGTTATAAGCTTGCAATTATCTAATCAATTAAATAAATTGAGAATGAGCTGTCGAGATACTGCCAGGGATCCATTTAATGTGCCGCGTCTTTTACTTTTTTCGTATTTCAGCATCTGCAGCAGGAGCGCTCGAGGTATGTATCACCCGCTTCTTCCCTTTACATTAATTTTCGATATCGAAAACTTCTTCCTCCTTTGCATAATTTGTTTCTCCTTAAGTCATTTTCAGAAACACGATAATACCTGTATACGATTTTCATTTTACAAGCCTGCTTGCATTCATTCGTCTGGAATTCTTTTTGATTGGTTTTATCATTCTCTTGTGTGTACACCGATTCTATTTTTTCTCATGTACAAAACTGGGGCGGCACAAGCCACGCCCTAAAATTGCCATTATGGGCAATGCCTAACTGCACAATCAGCGAAAACAATGTTGCAGCCTAAATACAGAAACGGCAAAGTAGGGTTCTAAATTTGACACGCACGAGTAAGATACATTTACTGCTATGGATATCGTATCCGTTTTTGGATTTGAAGATGACAAATATCTAGAAAGCATCGGATACAATATTGTCAGGATCATAGCAGCGTTAGCTCAAAAGCTCACGGTTAATCTCGAATAATTGCAAGCCAGCACATTTTCCGTACAATTACCGGAAGGATGGTTCTATATATATTTATATATTTTCCTTCCTCATTTAAATGGATAAGAGTACAAAAATTAAAATATGAGAAGCCTGAAATATTTTAGTTTAAGATTAAGGCTAAGGCTAAAAATTTTAATTTTTTTTTTTTTAAAGATGCATTTTAGAATCAAAATTTTTAATACTAAAAAGAATTTTTTTTCTTTTAGTTTATGCATTCTCTCCTAGAAGCTTGTGCTTCATGAACGTGTACTATTTATTATATAACTGTATCCTTATGTAGATAGGATACCTAGTATATAACATTTGATGTATATATGTATGTTTATGTGTGTATAATATGTATACACATATATATCAAAGGTTTGAGTTAAAGTGAGTCTGTTAAGTCCCAGCCTAGCCTTCTTGGTGTATGAGAACCTTGAGGGACAAGGGAACTTTACACTATCTATATGTGCCTTTCTATATATATTGCAAAAATGTATTAGACTTTGAGGGAACAGGGGAACTTTATACTATATATGCACGTGTCTATAAATTGAAAATCATTCACTCTAATATTGATATGTGGGTCCAGGAGCAAATAATTATTTTTGCCTATATTTGAATGGTGCACAAAATGCTTTCATCAGTTGGAAATCCTGTATGCATACTCTAATCTTTATATAGGGAAAGCATTGCAACCAAAAGCAATGACCATTTTTGAAGTTTTGTTTTTGTTATTCCACGATGTACTTTCATGTTGTTAAGGTTACTTCATCTTCAAGTGACTGAGACGGAGCCTTCATTGAGCTTGCCATATAGGCCTGCAAATATTTTATCATATTTTCTGTTTCTTCTGTCCTGGCAATGCTTGGATCTAAGTGATCAATTTGTTTGCAATTCTATGGCACTTATATTCTGCCAATTTTTTTTGATAGACATAAACCGGATACGGTAGCATTTTCTCATATTCCAAAGGGTTCAGCAATCTGAAATTAACATGGGCCTTTGTTTCAGCCAAGAGGTACAAATCTAAGCTATATTTTTTTTGCTTTTAAAGTTGTGCTCTTAGAGCATCGAACAATGCTGGGCCTAGAGTTTGTCTTGGTAGTCTCATCACCAATGCCTATTTTACTGTGAGGGAATAGATTTGGAGAGTCATTTTGGCCTTAATATAATTCAACTGTGAGTGGCAGTTGGCTGTCTGGTAGTTTTGTCATAACACCTGATAAAATGATAGTTCCAATTTTTGACTATCGGATGCAGATACATGCATGAGCTTTATTTCTGTAGATCTTTGAGACAAAAGCTTATTAGAGGCAACAGTTTACCATCTATTCAAAAGTTACCTCTTAATTATTTGAGATTTTTTCCATGCTCTAATTTGCATCCTCCTATAATTGACTTATGATTGTTGTATAATGTATTACCTGTAGCTTTAACACTTGAGGAGTTACTCAGCAAGTCATGATTCAAATGCCTTGGCAAGTTATTCACCCAATAACCCACCCTGAGTTATTGTTAATGCTTGCTGAGTTTTGCGGAGTACTCCAAAATCTCTCCAGCTAGTAGAAATGCTTTCTTTTCATTTTTTCCCCATGATGGTGGATTTGGACAATTTGAATTTCAACAATTTTTCTAGCTATGCAAGAATTAAATTTATTTCTGAGCTTTTAAACACTATGTTGTAGTTATTAAGTTTTTTTTATGTATTATGTATGTTTGTAATAACTAATAAGCTAAGATTTTGTCGAATCTTGAGCCTGTCAAAATTTGGGCCTGCTGAGTCTCAGATTTTGAACTATGGTATTAGCATTTTTTTTTGTCAGCCTGCTTGTTTAGTTTGGTTCATTTGCAGGGTTAATTACAACAAATACCTTAGATTTATTCTAAAACTCGTCTATCAGGCATGCGAATTGTGAAGCCTATTAAATTGTAGGATCTTAATTACATCAACAAAACTTTTTCTAAGAACACAAATTTTATGTTTCCTTTTGCAACAATTATATATGTATCTCACAACTGAATCCAATTCTGTTTAGAGTACGGTCGTCAAAGGCAGTGATAGTGAAGAGATGGCAACTTCTCATGGAAATGTACATATTATCACTTCCAAACAAGAGTGGGAGGCAAAACTTTTTGAGGCAACGACCAATGGAAAGATTGTAAGTTTCTTCAGTTTCCTTTGAATATGTGGGAATGAGATCTATGATTTCCTTTTATTGTGATGATTTACTTCAGGTTTATAAATTTCTGGTTACTAAGAATAAAACAAATGGTCTGTAGAAATGCAGTCTTGTGTAATGCGAGCTTCCCTTTAACAAATGAAGACTATTATAAAAAGACAATTTCGGTTTGGACACCAGTGGTTATATTATATAAGACATTTTATATTCAAGATAAAGTTTCTGTTTTTCTGCTGAAACCAGTTTCAAAATAGGGATTATTTAACATTTTTTATTAATCTGGGTCCTAGTTTAATATTGAAGCTACAAGTAAGTTATGAACAAATGATACTAGTTTCTTCCCGAGTGGCTCAATTCTAATTTTCTTGAAGAATCTAGGAAAGTACCTATTTGTCTTAATTTAACCTTTTTCTAGTTATCCAAATTAATTGGTATCATTTTATCAGAGATATTTGTTTTTCTCATTTAAAATAATAATCATATTGATTAGTTCAATTGTTCTCATACAAGTAACCGTTTTTCTCAGGTTGTGGTGGATTTTACTGCAGCGTGGTGTGGCCCCTGCAAAATGATTGCTCCTTTTTATACTGAGCTTTCTGAGCGATATGCACAACTGCTGTTCCTCAAAGTGGACGTTGATGAAATGGCTGTAAGATGATTCACTTCTAAGAAATCTGTAGTTTTATGAAGTTTGCTGGCTGTTTTTTAATTTTTCTGGTCCAATTTTTTTGATTAAAGGGTAAAGAAAAGGGTTTTGAAAGGGTCCTCAAAGCTTAAACAAAGTCACAGTTCAGATAAAAGCATTAAAAGTCCAGAACAGAGAAAAATAAAAAGAGATTTGGCCATAACCATCACTGGCCCAAATGCACAGCAGAATAGGACAGCACTACAGTCGCGTCTAGCAAATAAACAGCAACATTCCAAGCTAGGGAGAGCCCTGTATGCTCATGGCTTTGATCACCTTCCATTCATCTGCCATAAAGTTGATATAATTATCTGTTGATTCCTGCCCAGTGTCTTTGTCCACCTCCCACATCCCTTTCTCCTGGGCTTTTGTTCTTTTGCTAGCTGTGGTTTCCACATGATTGTCCTTTTCACCCTTGAACCCTTCTTTCATTATTTTCATACTTGCAGCACAGTTCTAATTGGTCGTCCTATTCAGCTAAACAACTTTGTCTAAATTTTCCTTTAGGATTTTTCTGGTCCAACTTTTGAAAGAACATTGTCTTTTCTTCTTTTTCTTTTTTTAATTTTGAAGATAAAAAAATATTCTTAAGGACCATTTCGTTTTTAATTTAAAGTCGCCTAGTTTTGCATTTTTTTTTATATAGTCAAGGCGATCCAACAGAGAAACATAACATTAACTTATGCCGAATAATCTTACATTTTGTTCTTTGGGTAACTGTAACTATGGCACAAAAAACAAATTCTTCTAAAAGACATAAATTTTATACATTAGTCTTGTCATGTTCAACCTCTTAACCTCTGTGGGAATGAACTTGAGAGCCCTATTATTGAAAAATAGTAGAGCATACAAAATTTCAGATTATTATGCTATTATCACACCATTGTTGCAGATATAAAAAAAGCTACCTGATATATTATTTCATTGGGTTAACTTTTACATTGATATGCATTGGCTTATAAAGCCTGTGGTTTCTCATACAAAATTTTATTCTACGCAACTAACTACAAAACTAACATTTGTTTTGCTTCTATACTAACAATTATTTATTATGTTTAATTGTCTAACCTATATTTACTATAATAAAACATAATATTCTAACATTCACTCTCTTATTACGTCAAAATCATAGATGGCAGACTCGCCAAAAAGTTTTTCAAAAGTTCGTGAGTTTTTTTTCAAAACGAGTTTTTGGTGCAAGTACTTACCTAGAAAAACTCACAGTTTAACTCAGAGAGATTTTTAAAAAAACTCGGCCTCTTAGCAAAAAAAAAACCTATAGGCGGAATAAAGGCAATTTCGATTCATTTTTTGCAGTTTGTGTGGTTTTCAAGGTCTTAATTTGGGCTTTTTCAGCATTATTTTTTGCCACTCAAAAAATCATGAAAATGAGGTGCGCCATGGAGTTTTGCATGGTTCAGAAGCCTTAAATTGGTGCTGGCGGCGGGGGTGCTGCCCCTCAACCCCGCCTTGTACCGCAACAGGGAGCGCGCCAGGGGCACTGCCCTTGGACCCTGCGAGGGGCGTTGCCCCTCGACCCCACTGGGGGCTGGACCCCTATGAGGGGCGCCCCAGACCCCCGTGAGGGGCACTGCCCCTTGACCCCGCTAGGGGTATTGCCCCCAGACCCCCAAAACCCCCACAAGGGGCAATGCCCCTTGACCCCATTGGGGGCATTGCCCTCAAACTCCCATTGAATTCATTTGATTTTCTAGGTACTCTCTAAGTCCAAGTTTCCAAGTTTGCCTACAAGTCTTTATCTTTAATATCGTCTAGTTCTACCTCTACCCTAGTTTTCACTAGACATGGGAAAGAGGAAGATGTAAATTTGTAAAATATATTAATGTAGTATTTAATTTCATTTTTACAAAAACAATTTGCTATTTTCATTTTGTTTCAGAATATCAACATCAGCACATTCCACATGAGGATGCCATTTTGTACCCAATTTGCTTTCAAATCAATCAAATACAACTAGACTCAGCTTGTTTCTTTTATGTACTCATTTATTGACTCATTGGATGCATCTTATCTTTGAATTTTGCAAAAAAAAAGCGTTTTTAGTGAAGTTTAAGCAATTTTTTAAGTTCCCGAGTTTTTTTTGAACTAAGTTTTTCGGGCTTGCCGAGTTCTTGCAAACACCGAGTATTCCAACTATGGTCAGAACCATATATTCGTTAGAAGTTTCTCTTTTAAAACAAATCTTGAACTAGGTAGAACTTCTCAAGCTACCTCATAAACCATCGTAAAGGTGTAGCTCCCTAACCGAATTCCTCAATTCTCCGATTTTGCCTCCCCAAACTCCCAAATTACAAATCTCCCAAACAACCATTCATGTTGTCTCATAGTGATCTGTAATTAATGAGCTACAAATAATTTGCGCTTTACTCTCAACTACATATTTTATTCCGATCCAACAGAATTACGTGGTTATGAATCTTAACCGTTGAAATTACAATAAAAAGAGTTCACTAATACTTTATCCAGATTCAAGAGGCATAAACTAATTACTTAATTATCGTAAATAGGAAACTCAAAGAATCAAAATACTGAAAGAATTATAAGCAAAAGAGAAGAATAGAGAGATCACGCTTGATAACGGAGTTCACTCCATTTGAGCTACGTCTCCGAGTCTGCTTCTCAATGTTGGACCGCTTTATTGATATTGCCAAGCAAGAGCCTTATTATAGTATCAAGCTTCCAAAAACCCGCATAAAACTCCTCACAATCTCTCACTCTCAATTTTACAATTTTTGGTGTGCAAAAACACCTTGTAAATTCTCCTCCAAACACTCTCCAAAGTTTTCTTACAAAGACATAAAAATTCCCTCAAACACCTGAATTCAATTTCAAAAGGCCTATCACCCCTTTTTATACATAAAATAAGCCTAAAAAGGCTTAACCACCATAATGAATAAAATAACAAATACCCCTCGTTTACAGAAAAATTCCATTTACTTCTAACCCCTTTAAGGAAAATTTAAACAATCTCCCTTATTTAAGAAAAACAATAACAACCATTTTTAATTTGTTTATAATGCCCTTGTCATTTCTCCATTTATGGGCTATATTGGTTTGGGTATTTGTTTTTATTAGATTATTGTCTTTTATTTAATAACCATTAAAGGTTATTTTAGTTATAAATTTTTATGAGATTTTGTTTTAATCCCACCAAATCCACTTGAGATCCCACAAAATCCGATCCCACCAAATCCACTTGGGATCCCACACAAAATCCGATCCCACCAAATGGATTTTGTGAGATAAAATAAGCCTCCACAACTTTATTTTCTCAAAAATAAAGCATGGTACGTGAATTTTTGCCACATCACCTGCACCGGCCACATCATCATCTAGTCAACTGCCACATCAGCATCTAGGCAACTGCCACGTCAACATCTAGTCAACCTTCAACTTTGACTTGTGATATCTTCTGCATACGAGCTCAAATTTCGATGAAACGAATGTCGTTGGAAAGGTCTCGACGAGCTCTTCGCTTTGATGCCAATTTTGATGAATTCCGAGATGATCATTTTTTTTCCGCCTTTTTCTGGCCCCATGGTTTGCTAGTTTGACCAATCTTTGACCAAGCATAACTCTTGCATACAACCTCCTTTTGATGCGGCACAAGTTGCGTTGGGATCGTGTCAGCGAGCTCTATGCAATGAGGCTAACTCCATGAGATTTTGAGACTGTGAAATTTTCAGGTTTCCTGGATCCACCTAGATCACATAGTGCTCCATCAAGTTGTCTCATGACCCTTGCAAGGGTATAATTCTCAAGATCTGCATACGGCTGAACTTTTGGGGAAGCCATCCATACCAAGCTTTGTTTACATTATTAGGCCCCTCCCTGTCTTTAGAGTGTGGACTTCCATACTCAACCATCTGTAGTTACAAAACTGCCAAGCCTCCCCTTGCTTCAAGAGGGGATACAAATTGGTGGTGCTTGTCAAACAATCTACTTGGTATCATAGTATACAAAACTTAAGATTATTATGCTATTATCACACCATTTTTAGATATAAAAAGGCTCTATGATATATATTTTTTTTGATAGGTTAATATGACGCTGCGGGGTCACACCCATATATTGATATAAAAAAAAATCCCTTACATAGTCTGCCTAGAGTGGGCGTGCGTCGTTGTACTATTCATTACAAAATGGAGCCAAAATACAAAAATGGCACCCATGATCTGTCAAACTATTCTATCCCTATAATCTTTTCCTTACATAATTCAATGTATACATAGTAACTGCTAGAAACTATAAGCTGGCATAACATCAACCAACAAGGCATACCATACAAGGTTGTGAGATTAACCCTCCTCTGCAATCTCCATCTCCCCGGCCGCTTCCTCCATTAGGGAAAAAGTTCATAGAACGTCCCTTGCCGCTACTCCCTCCACACATCCGTTTAGGAAATTGATCCTTGCTCTTGCCTGATTTCATTGTGTTGCAATGTTCATACCATTGCCCCAAATTATGAACTTTTGCAGAGGTCTGCGATCATCTTCTCCCAGCATTGGTTGCATTTGGTCATTAGGCATCATTCCTCTGCCCGATATAGCGCACCATAAGTAGCCCTTCAGTCCTCCACACCTATAATGTACCTGCTTCTGTTTGTAAATAACAACTAAAAGAACACCCAAATTTGATAACAAAAATACTGAGACTAATCAACCGTCAATCAAACTTGAGATTTGAACAAACACAATAACTATATATGTATAGTTTTGATATGAATAGTTTAGCCTAGTGATTACATATAGTTTGCAGAAACTGGCAAGTTTAAGGTCGCAAGATGCTTACAATGCTCATTAGAATCGCAAACAAGTATTATAGAATACAACGACCACTGCTAATCAGTTCGAGCACATCGTCAGACAATCACGATGCTATGAAAAACACTGACCTGCATAAACTGGAAGTCAACAAAAGTGTGATGACCACTTGAGTTCGCTGAAGATGAGAAGATGATTGCTGTCGGACCAGATCGAATGGTTTTGGCTTTGGAAGACTTCTTGTTTGGATCACACACACAGCTTAGAGATGATCGCGACGCCAAGTCACCAAGAAACAATCACTAACAACAATCCCTCGATAGTAATTACTTGCACATCCCTCGATACTTTGGTTACAAATTCTTATAAATATAAATATTCTGATAGATGCAAGGATGGTTTGATCGTCCACACACAACGATAATACAAGAATGATCCTGTTGCTACAGGCCCATCACCAAGCGTCGATAGTTTTAGGGTTGTATGGATCACCGAACAAATACCAACTGTCGTTGCTGGAATGAAGTCTTTTGAACTCGATTATACTCACAGTAATGATGCTTATGCTACTTCGTAGCCTATAGACACTCCAGAGTTGTAAGGAAATGAATCCGTGGCCAGAGCTAGGGGCTCGACCACTAATCGTGAGTCGCACTCCCTTCTAGACCAGCGTCTGTCTCCTAAGACAAGAAGAACCTACCTCCTTAGGCTTATCAAAGGCTTGTTGTGCTGTAGGGCTCAAAGAGAATGCTCTTCTTCGTCAAGTTGGTCAAGGGAGCTGCAAGTTGTGAGAAACCTCTCACAAACCCCTTGTAATAGCTGCATAGGCCCACAAATCCTCTCAATTGTGAGTCTGTGACAAGTTCTTGGGTCTAGGCCAATCCTGAATTGCCTTGATCTTCTCCTCATTGACACTAACCCCTTGAGCACTAATCTTATGCCCCAAATACATAATTTCAGTCATCCCAAACACACATTTTGACATTTTGGCATAAAATGGATGATACTCAAGTATATCAAGCACCTCCTCTATATGATTCAAGTGTTCCTCCCATGCCTTACTATAGATCAAGATATATTTGAAGGAAACCAAAACAAACTTCCTCAATTGTAGAATGAATACCTAATTCATACAAGACTAGAAGGTAACAGGGGCATTGGTCAAGCCAAATGGCATGACCAGGAACTCATAGTGCCCATAGTAATACCTAAAAGCTGTCTTATGCACATCTTCCTCCCTCACTCTGATTTGGTGATATCCTGAGCACAAATCAATCTTGGAGAAGTATATTGCACCATGGAGTTCATCTATCAACTCATCGATCCTGAGAATGGGATAGCGGTTCTTGATTGTCTTCTTGTTGAGTGCTCTATAATCGATGCACATCCTCAACGTCCCATCCTTCTTCTTAACCAACACTATGGATGAAGCAAAGGGGCTAGAGCTCGGACGGATGTGTCCCATGTCCAACAACTCCTTGATTGCCTTCTCGATTTCCTCTTTGTACATCTTGGGGTGTCAATAGGGAGTGGTGATGACGGGTTGGCTCGCTCCTCAAGCTCAATCACATGTTGGAATCCTATATCAGGTAGCAATCTCGAAGGGATCTCTCGAAATACCTTGCACTTCTTGTCTAAGATGGACTGGATGTCGATGGGGTAGGTTCTTCCTTCCTTTGGATGACTAGTATCTGTGATCAAACACTCCCTTGCCCAAGCCACCTCATCTCTACGGAAAGATCTCTCCATCCTTTTAGCTGAAACTACCATTGGACCACCCTTGGATAGGCCTCGAAGAGCGATCTCTTTCCCATCATGTTTGAACTTCAACTCCATAGTTTGGTAGTTGGTTGTGTACTCCCCAAGCGAATGTAACCATTGTACTCCCAAGACCACATTTGTATCACCAATGTCAACCACGTAGATATCATCACGCACCCTGTGTCACCTTAGAATCAGCTCCATCTGTTGTATCCGATGGGTGCAAGAGAGAATGTTACCTGCTGCGGTGGATATATCAAACCCTTCAAAATTTTCTGCCCTCAAACCCATCTTGGCTACGGTCCTCTTGTCAATTAAATTATGAGTGGCTCCGTTGTCTACCAATATTGTCACTCTCTACCCTTGAAGAACCCCTTTAACACAGAGAGAATGGTATCGTGGTGCCCCTGAAAATGCTGCAAGGGTGCCTCCAGTATGTCCTCCACATTGGTTGCTTCCTCAATTTCACCTTCTCCTTCCTCCACCTCATCATCGAAGATTACCTAAATGTAGTGGATTTGACCTTTTCCCAAACATCTATGGCTTCTACTCCAAGGCTCCTTGCAATGAAAGCATAAGTTTCTCCTTTGGAGCTCATTCTTAGACATGTTCGTTCCGTTAGGCCTTGGAGGGAGGAACTTAGGTGGATGAGTAGCCTTGGGGAAAGGTTTTCTTTGCTGCCCTGTAGATGTGCCTTTGATCATGGGTTTATCCTTCTTGGTGGAGTCCTCAAGGTTTAAGGCTCTTCGAATAGCTTCTTACAATGATGCTGGCTCTAAAGCCCTTACCAAACTGCGGAAAGATTCTGATAGCCCCTCAATGAAAAGGAACATGAGTCTCTTATCTGACACATATGGAACCATAACAGCTAGCCTTTGGAATTTTACAACATAATCATCTACTGTCCCAAGCTGCTTTACCCTTTCAGTTCTTGGAAGTACACCTGTGGATCCCTTATATCAAACCTCTTTATAAGCTTTTGTGTGAAATCAGCATATGTAGTAACAAGGTCAAACCCTTGTGTCACAATGCCATGGTGCCACCATTCGTGAGCTATACCTTCCAAATGCAGAATGGAAAACTTGACAACTTCGTCTTTGGTCATAGGGCTGAGAGAGAAGTATGTATCTAGCTTTTGCACCCATGCGCGTGTAGTAACTTTCCCTGAACCATCAAATGTAGGGAGTGAAAGTTTGTTGACTTTGTATTGGAGATCTTTATTGGCTCACTGCAAATGTTGTCTTCCATCACTTCTAAATCCCTTCCTAGCATTATTGAATTGATCAAAGGGAATCTCTGCTCGGGTGATGGCGTCAAGCTTCATATAATCTTCCAAAATACTGTTAAAATCAGGCTGATTCTGTCCTTATCCTTCATGTGGTACCTTTGTCCTAGGCAAAAAAGTGGGTTGGGAAGGTCTGAGAGTCGATCCATTTGAAGTTTTGCCATGATTCCCCCCTCTAGATTCTTCAGAATTATCCTCATCTGCATTATTAGGTCCTGATCTGCTATTGGCTATAGCAGTAGTGAGGGCCTGCATCATTTGCAACCGCGCTTGGTTCACTTGATCTTGTTTTTACAGGAAGTATTTGATCTCATCATTCTGATTTGCCATCTTCTTCTTACCTCTGCCTCCTATTCCACTATCACTGTTATGAGAGGATGCTTCAGACTTCTTCCTCTCTCTCTCTCTCCATAGCCCTCAAATCTCTTTGACTCAATTGTGTATATATAAAATCGTCCACGGGCTGGCAGGATTGTGGCTATGATACCACTGTAATATACCTGCTTTTGTTTGTAAATAACAACTAAAAGAACACCCAAATTTGATAACAGAAAATGGAGACAAGCACAGTAACAATATATGTATAGTTCTGATATGAATAGTTCGGCCCAGTGATTACATATAGTTTGCAGAAACTGGCAAGTTTAAGGTCGCAAGATGCTTACAATGCTCATTAGAATCGCAAACAAGTATTATAGAATACATCGACCATTGTTAATCAGTCCGAGCACTGTCGTCAGACAATCATGACGCTATGAAAAGCACTGACTTGGATAAACTGGAAGTCGACAGAAGTGTGATGATCACTGGAGTCCGTTGAAGATGAGAAGACGATTGCTGTCGGATCAGATCAAGTAGTTTCGGCTTTGGAAGACTTCTCGTTTGGATCACACACGGAGCTTAGAGATGATCGTGACGCCAAGTCACCGGGAAACAATCGCTAACAGCAACATACTATAGTAATTACTTGCACACCTCACGATACTCTGGTTATAGATTCCTATAAACATAAATATTTCGATAGATGCAAGGATGGTCTGATTGTTCGCACACAACGATAATACAAGAATGATCCAGCTGCTACAGGCCCGTCGCCAAGCGTCGACAATTTTAGGATGTATGGATCGCCAAACAAATACCAACTGTCGTTGGTGGAATGATGTCTTCTGTACTCGATTATACTCATTACTTCGCAGCCTATAGACGCTCCGTAGTTGTAAGGAAATGAATGCGTGGCCAGAGCTAGGGGCTTGACCACTAATTGTGAGTCGCAGTCCCTTCCAGATCAGCGTCCGTCTTCTTGATGCAATCCTGAAATAATGGTGGAGTTAGGAATAGAGTGATATGAAGATGCAATCCACGAAATGCAGGGTGAGGGTGTCGTCTCAACCTGATAATGAACAGCAAGGGGGCTACTCCCTTTAGTGGTTCTTCATGACCGATGTCCAATTTCGAGATAATCTAGCCAAGGCAAAGAACTCACATATATACTCGATCACAAGATGCCTCCCAACAGGTCGGCCACACAAACGCCTTCCAATAGGTCGGCCAGAGAACAGCAATAAAATTTAAATATTATTTTTAATGATATAAATTTATTATTATTTTAAATTTTCAAATGTTTGCTTAGCGTTGAGAAGCACTCTTTTTCTTGCCGAGAGAAGGATGAGACCTAACTTAGGACAGGGACATGACAACACCACTGTGCCCACACGAGCTTAACCATTATGGCTTCCACCCTATACTTTGGCTCCCCTACATCCAGTAGCATGGCGAGGAACATTGAGGCGATGTCGGAGTTAACACGGTATCACCTGTTCCCGTTCAGATAAACGTCACCTAGAACCATTCGTAGTGAATGCAACACCACCCCAGCGCAGGTTTTGAAAACCTCCATCAACCTCCTCTTTGAGATATCTCCATAGAACTCCATTTGCCACTAACTCGATTTTAGGCAAATGTAGGTGTCCATTTTTGCCACCGCTTGTTACAATGCGGTTCTGCTCACTTGTAGGCTGTTAAAATATGCCAACCAAAATCATTTCCGTGTGGTGACATGCATTTCAAAGGAGTATTAATGTTTCATGATAACATGCCATCCCATCCGCCATATTTAAGCGTGAGAGATAGCCTATTGGCTTAAGATTTGGCTGTGGAATGTGTACCACTCTGCGGCCTACTTGACTTCAATCACGTCATCCTTCATATCCACGACAACCTTTGCTATGCCATCAATAGTTTCGTTCGCTTCCCTATATGTGTGGGAGATCATGTAATCATCGAATAACTTTAAAACTAACAATATTTGTAACAGCCAATTTGCCAACTTCCAATTTGGAGTTTGTTTTGTTTGGATGGCATTTATTACTATCTGTGAGTCTCCCTCCGAGTGTATTTTTTGGCATTTTAGTTTTCTCCCGACCGTCAAACCTAAAAGAGCTGCATGAAACTCAGCTTCGTTATTTGTTGCCCTTCCAATTTTTTCCCCCGCCATTTTGATGATCCTTCCTTCATGGTCTCTGATGACACACCCGGCACCAGCCAATCCCGGATTGCCGTGTGCAGCTCCGTCGAAATTTATTTTTATCCAACTAATGTCTGGTGGTTTCCATTTTATATTCCTTCGAACACAAGAGGGCACATTAACCTGGCCAGCCCCATAAATGGGGGGGAAGGCTCTATGACATATTATTTCATTAGGTTAACATTTGTTTTATTTTTATGCTAATAATTATTTATTATATTTAACTATCCAACCTATTTTTAATATATTAAGATGTAATATTCGAAACCCTATCAATGAAAGAGTATAATGATTAGATACTATTATGTCATTATAGTATACAATACCATGATTAAAAGGGTATGCTATTTGTTTTGCCGACATCAGTAACATGGTCATGTAACAACTATACCTCGATAACAGATATTGTCACAGTCATGATAGCTATACTCTATAGTTCATGAAAAAGATATTTTAATTGCTGTTTTCAAGGTGAATCTTAAAATGGCCCATTTTCTCTAAGTTTGTTGTCTTATAAAATTTGCTGCTGGTTATTTATTTGTTAACTTATAAAATCTTTTTCTAGTTTCAGAGATTAAAAAATAGGAAGACCATTGCACTTTATTTAGGGTCCCCTAGCTGTGCATGTTTCTATTTCTTTAGACAAGGCATTTCAGCAAAGAAACATGTTATTGACTTGTGCTGAATAACCTTATATTTTTCTCTTTGGGTAGGTTTAAGTTTATAACTACAAGAAAGAAATCTTATCATTGTAACATTTGTCTACAAGATTCATGTTCATCCTCTTAATCCTTTGTGGGAATGAAATTTACAAAACCCCATCAGCGAGAGTATGTTGATCTGATAATTATTATGCCACTCAATGTTATCACTAAAAGGCTATGCTCTATGCTGTTTGGGGAAGGGGATGGCAAGAAACATGGGGATACGTTTTGTTGACGGCAGGGGACAAAAGACCTGTTTTCTGCGATACAAGGAGTGTGGGGTGTGGATGGAAATTAAAAAAAAAGGAAAATTTATATTTTATAAAAATATAAGAATTTTGAACTATTCATATGATAAGGATTCAACATATTCATTATATAACCATTTTACACAACATTAGTGCTGAATTGATAAGTCACATGAGTTGACATACAAATTAACTAGATTTCATTGTTTTCATTTAAATTTTCATTGTAAGTGTATATATACAACAAAAGGCCGAAAGACTACAACTTCAATGTGACAAAATCTGGAAAATTTTGAAAAATGATATATTCCATAATTTAGGGCACATTTTGATTGGGCATTTTATTAAGTTGGTAACCATGCCTGATTATGATATTAAAATCAGAATTCAACTATGTGTTTTTGAGTCAAATTCTTTGACCCATATTTCATGAGTAGTGGTTTGCACAAACCCATCTCTCGTGAGAATGAGTGGCAAATGGTTCACATAGCACTTGCTGCATCTAGGTGATGCTCACATGGGTGAAGCATCGGGTCAAAGGTATGTTAGATATGGTTGTTATTCATGGAACATTAATTGATTAGTCATGGGGGCAGGTGGATTTTTGCCATACCATGGGTTTTGGTAGTTTTGGTTTTGGAAAACTATTCATGGTTTTCCCTCTCCAGTTTTCTATAATTTAGATGCCTTGGATTGTTGTTTCATGGGTCATTTGTAGGTTGAACACTATTACATTGCCTAATTATCATTAGATTGAAGGGAGTTGGATGTATTGATGTAACACTTCTATTTAATTAATACAGGCTTGTTTTCTCTTTGATGGTGGAGTTTGCTTTCTTAAAGGGTTTCTCCACTTATATTCAGCATTATGTGTTAATTTATGTGTTCTCTGATTTTAGATTGCTGTTTTGAATTCTTACATGCTTTTCCAAGTTATATTTCAGATTTATAATGGTTTATCGCATGTTCAAAATTAAATTTGAACACTTAATTCTCAGTACTACCATTGCATATGTTCACTAGCATCTCAATAGGTCAAGGAATTCCTTCCTCAAAATAGTCTTGAAGGGGGCAAATTAAGTGTGGTGATTGCAAATGATTATTTGTATATTTTTTAGCTTTTACCACCATTTTATTCACCTTACCTATCTTCCCTATGTCTTTCATTACATCATTCAATGTATGAACACAACACATGGTCCAGAAAATGTGCTCGTAAGCACTCTCCAACATCATGCTAGCTAACTTACAGACATGTGTTGAATCAATGATCCCTTGTGCAACATTTGAGGCCCCAACCTTCTCTATGGTCTCCCTCAAAATTTGAAATTGGAAGTCTCATTCTTGCACTAAGAAAACAAGAGTCGACTGCACATGTAACTATGATATTGAGTACTGATGTTTAATATTGGTTCACCCATCCAGGATAATTGAGCAACCTGTCCTTCGTCAGGTTCAACTCATATCCTCTGTCAACAAACTAACCTTCAAATATTGTCTATGAAGGATGATGATGTGTAGTTTATGTTCTTTAGGGAGGGTATATGAGGAACCGATGCTATTTGTCTTTTTCAACATGTTCGTGAAGGAGAATGTGCCACATAAAATGGGATGGCATGGGCACAAAAAAATTGGACAACTGAATCATCTACCTCTCCTTGCGCTTGCAGATTCAACATCCTTGTCTCTTTCCCTTACCTCTCATTTTTTTTCCTCTTTTCTTTTTGGAGAACCTTCAGGATTGGCAACCATGGATGGTATATTAGATTGTATAGATTCCACTAGCATACCTTCAGATCTTGCTTCACCCTCCATAAATAACCTAAACACCTAAGCCTTCTCAGCTATGGTTATCTTTACATGAATCCTAACCCCATTCTAGGCAGGCACAATTTTTTTGTTTGTTTGTTTAAAGTTGTCACAAATTGCAAAAGCAGTTTAGAGGCATTGAATGGGCCCTTTGCATAAGTTTTTGTGAGAGTGAAAGGACATGCAAACGGGTTACGTGGTGGTTGGTTTGTCCAATGCTAATATCATCACTTGTGTACCCTTCACTGCTGCTCATGTCGTTTGGAAAAAGACAGCAAGTACAAACTGAAACAAACAAAAAAGAATCAGTTCGAACTTTGAAAGATTAAAAAAAAAAAGAAAAAAATGAACAAACTTACCTCAATGTTGCTGCTGCTAACTTCTTCTCGCTGCTGGAATACAATTCTCTTTTTCTCCCCTCCATTCTTTCTCACCGCTCACTGTCCACCACTCACAAGTTTAACAAAACAGGAAAATGAAAATGTGTAATAAGTTTTTTTATTATGTTTTTGTGTGGGTCTCCCTACCCCTTTTAATTTAGTGTTCTTTAAAAATAAAATCCCAGTTTTTTTTTTTGTTTTTGAAAACACGTTTTCTGTCTGGGAAGGGTCGGAGGACATCTTTGATGTTTCCAGTCATCCGAGGATGGTTCTGGGATGTTTCTTGGGGTGTAGCAATGATCGGGGACGGCCCAGGGATGTTTCCTATTATATCCTTCTCACCGATACGGTACGGCTAGTGGGATGGCTGGAAATGCCCCAGTGATGCGTCCCAGTGTATCCTCGTCTCAAAATTTTCTAAAATAAAATCTTTCTGTTTTCCAGATCACATCTGATTATATCTTGACGTGATCTTCAGTTTCCTAAAATGTGTTCTGATTTCTCTTTTCTAAAATCAAATCTAATGGTTTGAAAAAATGATTTTTGATGTTCTATTCTCACTTTTCGAGAAAAAAATCTGATCTTTATGAAAGTCAACTATGATTTTCTCATCGCTTTCACTTTTTCTAAAATCAAAGTCGATCATTTTGAGAATCAAATATGATCGTAGCTTTTTCTGATGCAGAATAATCATTTCATCTTTATGAAAATTACCTTTCAATATAAAATGCCGTGTCCTATTCCACGGTGCATACTCTTAATTTTGAGTCGAAAGCCTTGAATTTGCCAACTCAGAGGGAAAGTGGCTGAATTTGGTGAGTACTTAATCAAAAGGTCAAATGAAGAAACCAAAAAGATTACAACTATGCTCTTACTTTTTAAGTAGATAAACAGATTTGAAAAAGAATCCTACAGGTCCCACAGGTCCCACAATTAGAGTTTTGTGGGAAACCCTTGTTTTTTTGGAGTTACCATTAGAACACTAGTTTGCTTCCAATTTAATCCATCAATGAGAGAACGAATAAAAATATTTGGCTCCAGACTCCAGAAAGTGAGATGTTGCTCAATATATTTTTTAAGAAGTTTCATAGCCTTTTGGGTGTATCCTAATGCTCTGGTACCATGTTATAACTGAATACTTAGTTGCAAAGCACCACTCGTTTTAGCATCAGCAGAGTGGAACGAGAGAGAGAGAGGGGTGTGGGGGAGAGGGTGGATGGGTGCGCTATTTATCAAAAATGTACTGAGCGCACATGCGTGAGTATCATACAGAGTCTTTTAGGGGCACAATAGGATTTATGCACTAAAAGTATTCCCACATACATCAATCTAGAGAACTTCATCTATATTAATTAGGAGGGAGAGAGAGAGAGAGCGCTTGGGGCTATACGTTACAGTTTAGTCACATACCACAATAAATGGGGCTACAGTGTGCTTTTAGTAAATACACTAAATGAGCATGCATTAGCATCATACACTGTCTTCCAGGGGCACAATAGGATTTATGCACCAAAAGTTTTTCCACAAACATCAATCTAGGGAACTTCATCTAAATTAATTAGTACATCTAATCCCGCTCAGATTCAGTCTCTGCAATTATGATTTTCTCAGCTGCCATATGGGCTGCAGTCCTTTACCTGCACACTCCAGTTTTCTATGAGCCTTCTATATTGTCATTCCACATTCCACATCCTTCCTCCGTCTTACAGGGCATTATTATGATAGACAACCAGTTCTCTTGAAAGCAAGGCCTTTAAAAATTTACGAATATTAAATCCTTCTTCAGAAGAATGGGGTGTAAATGTTGTGTTGTTAGCATTAGTTTTGCTTATGTATTTTTTCTTTTCATGTAAAGTTATCACTCAATGAGTTTTTGTGTTTATATAATAATTTCTGTAGGATCTTACTGCTACATGGGAAGTCCGAGCAATGCCAACTTTCATTTTCATAAAAGATGGGAAACAGATAGACAAGCTGGTGGGAGCAAACAAACCTGAGCTGGAGAAGAAAGTTATAAATTATGCCACTACAGCTTAGGAAGCCTGGAGATGCTCCTTTGTTAGCCTTGTGCTTCTCCATAAAATATTGTGATTTGGATTTAATATATGTTTGTGCTATATATTTTTTGTGAACGTCAAAACTGACCTGGGTGAAATTTAGAGTATAAAGTGATTTATTCCTCCCAGATGGTTTCTTTTCTGTATATAAATCACCATGTACCATCATGATAAATATCATCTACAACATGTTTTGTATAAATAAATTGCCCGACATTTTACAAAAATGGCACTTAGAACATTGCAGTATAAATCCTCAGTAGCTTATTAAGTTATTTGTTCTCATTATAGGATGCAAGTCATACTTTTATGAATATACCACTGCGAAATTCATTGAATATTATGAAGGATTATATCTATTTTGAAGTTGGAAAAACAGCTTGAACTGTGGCATACAGGGACAGATGGAGAGCAGTGTGATATGCTGGCATGTATGATTTTTGATACTCTTTCAAGAACTCTCCTGGATTACTCCAGAACTTTTTTTTATACAATGTGAAATTCTATCTCGGTAAATATTAGAGGGAAAGAAACTAAGCAACTTAGAGGAACAGCAATGCGACCGCTGTGCACACATAACCAGCATAATATGAAATTTGCATTTAAATTAGCCTAGTGGAAAACCAACGCGATATTTAGTTCTAGCGGAAAACCAACATAATATGTAAATGTTTGTTAGTTCTATCACGTCCGCAACCTCACTCGTGTTATCTCATACTGATTCTTGAGTAACAGACTTTTCTGTTCGAGTCTTTCTTATGTGTGTGTATATGAGAAAACCTGGATATCAAATGTATATTATATTATGTATTTAGAGATGTGATATTATAATTAGGTTATAGTGTGAATGAATATGTTTTGTAAGCTATTTCACAAGTTAGAATAAATTATTTAGCTCACATGCATGGGATGGTAGTAGTTATCTTTAACAAAATTCTATATATTTTAGTGACTTTTCAAGTAGAAAGTATATTGTATATTAATTAGAGTTTATGTTCTTTTGAGAGATTTGCCGCCTCAAAGTGGGATTAGGAGTTTGGTCTTCTTCAAGTGACTATTGTATAGTGTTTCCCTACCTTAAAGGTTAGATCATTTTTTAATATATTGCACTATTTCTATTATTTTATGTGAGATTCTTAACATATTAGTTATACCATGTCTGCAATCTCATTCATGTGTCCCAAGATTTAAAACTTGAGCAATAGACTTCTTATTTGTTTTGAGTTTGAAATTCTCTCTATATATACTCTTTTGTATTCTTGACTCAAATAACGTGCACACTTACATAATACATATATATATATATTAGTTCTACAATATCTGCAACCTCATTCACATGTTATTTTACATTTTAATATTGAACAACAAAATTTTGATTTGTTTTTAAATCTGAATTTCTCTTTTTATGTTTTCCATAGCATTCTTTGTCTCAAACACCATATTTCATTGCTTGAAACATTTAGCATGAGTACCACTCATTTTGCATACCATGCATTGTTTATGATCAAATTCTAGTGTGCTGCTCAATTTAACATGTTTAATCATGATGCAGTCGTTCCTTCATTTGGGATAATGTGATCACCATCGTTGACAAAAGCTTTAAGTTATGAGTGAGACCCATAAAGCCCAAAGATAATAATCTATTGGATGAATCACCCAGGAATCCTAGATTCATTATTTTGTTCATTACTTCTTTGAACTAAGAAGAGTAACATGGAAGTTTGAAATTAATAAATAAAACATTCATTTTATCAAAATTTATGTGTTATTGAATTTTATAGAAATATGACATAAATAAGTAATTTAAAAGTAATAAACAAAAGTAAAAGAAACATGTAAACATCATAAATAGTCTATTGAAGGAATTGTCAAATAAATCGTATTCATTAATTTGCTTTGTTGTTCATTAGTTCTATGTTAAAATAGAACAACATAGAAGACTGAAATTAATAGAGATAAAATCATTTCCATTGTCTAAACCAATTGTGTCCTAGCTATTAAAATTTGTAAAAATGTGACAAACAATTATACAAAAAACAACAAATACAATCAAAATAGAACTTGTGAATTACTCTAGAATAATCTAATGTGAAGAAAATTCAAAAAAGAAAAATCAATCCACAATAAAAATGAGTTTGTAAAAGTTTCTTTTCATTATTTACCTCTAAGAACATCTCTCTACTAACATTCTTACTTGTGTGTCCACTTTAGTGAACTCCAAAATGATTACACGTGCAAGCACACAATCTTAAAAAACTTTACAATGGGCATCTGCCTTTAATTCTTAATAACCCATCACTTAGCATCTACTAGATGTTCAATATATATTAATTAGCATTAGTTTCACATTGGTGGTTTTAATTTAATTAAGAATGTTAGAACTTTTTGAGTTTACATTTTGTTTGCTTGTGTAGTTCATTTCATAGATAGCTAAATTGAATTTATTTTGCAAGTCTATTTAATAGGCATAATTTTAATGAATCAAAATTATTGCTTTAAAGTTTTTTAATGTTGCAACTCTTTCTTCTCTAACATGGGTATTGGAGTCTAGTGAGAACAATGCTAAAGCTTCTACAATCTACTATGGTTTGAAATTTGCCCATTCCCAAGAGTTCAGGAAGGTGTGGATTGAAGGCGACTTCCTGAATATCATTAATTGCCTTAAAGAGGTTCATAGTCCTAGTTGGACGATTGAGAATTAGGGACTCTATTTCTATTCTCAAGTCCTCTGGTGATTGCCACATATCCTATATTTATAGGGATGGCAATAAGCTTGTTGATTACTTTGTGAACCTAAGAGTTTCTAATTTAATGATGAAAAGGTGGGGCTCCTACGAACCCCTCCCCCATGAAGTTAAGGCCATTATTAATCATGAAATTCAACAGATTTAAGGTGGATCTGCCATTAATGGTTATGATAACTAGAAGTCACTTCAATGTGATGTTCACACAGATTTTGGACAATTTTTTGGGCCCTTTTCTTCTCTTTCTACAGTGGGGTTTGGACAATATTTTGGGCCATCTTTGTTTGTGGTGGGGTTTGCTTTGCATCTTTCAACTTTTGCTCTGTTCTATTGCTTCGTTGGTTATGGGTGGAGATAGGAGTTGGGTTGAGCCGATTTCTTGTGAAGGGACTTGAAGTAATGCTCAAGTTTGGAAAATTCTAGAGGCTAGAGGGGTTACACCTAATTTAGAAAGGCTTCATGGTTTTGACTTGTAGGTGTCCAAGGTTTTTGTTAAAGTTGGAAGAACTGAATTGTCTCTATTTATTGTATGGAAGTGGAGATCTTAGAGGAGTTTATATGGCAAATCTCTGGGTTATCTATAACGGGTAGAAAGATCTTCAGAGATAGAAAGGCATCGAAGGCGGCTATGTATATGTTCTTCAAGATGGATGCGTGTGTTAAACTCTTTAAAGTTTCCTTTGGTGGTTATGATAGGAACTCCATCGAGCCTATTTGGGTTGACATTGTTGAGGTAATCATGTGTTATTTCACTCTGGATGACAGGTTTTCTGCTCTATTTGGTTACCATTTTATTCTGCTCAACCATTTTTGCCATAAACAAATGGTGTCCTTTCTGTATTATTTGCTTTCTTCTCTTGAGTGTGGCATTAGAGATCATAGGAAAAATCCCAAGTCTCCTATTCTACATGAAGGTTTGATTTTGTTAATCATGGAGTATGTGAAGACCTTGTCTATCCCGACCAAGCCTAAGAAGGCTTTTAAAAACTATAAGGCTAAACGCCCTCATATTGAGAACCTCTCAAATATGACCTATGATACTGATGATAATACAAAGGAGGAATATTGGAATGCAGAGGAGGAAGATGGGATTCTATGGAAATTTATTCTAACCCTCCCTTTGAGGATAAAACCAAAACCAAGAAAATTTCTAAGAAACATGATAAATCCCAAATTTCTTGGTTCGTGGGTTCCTTTACTGGGATGGGGATATGGAGACTAATTGCTCCCAACTATTGATAAAAGGAAGAAGTTTAAACTTGATAAGGGGGATGATGAGATTAATCTAGTGGGGAAGAATCTGGTTGCTGAGAAAGGGAAGAAGGCCACTCCTAGCAAAGCGAAGGAGAGATAGGCCAAAAATTAAATTGATGGAAGACTCTAGAAAAAACCAGGAGAAAGATAAATCTAAAGGTAAATAGATTATGGGTGATTTTGGTAATAATCAACATATTGATTTGCCTCGTGATGAATAGGGCTCTCCTCTGTATGATTTCTCTGAAGATCTCAATGTTTTCAATTCTAATAGGGAGGAAATTTACAATGCGCTTGGTTTGGTTGAGGAGGGTGCTGTGAGCTAGTTTAAATTATTTAAGTGTTTTTTTTATGGAAGTTAATCAAATAAATGTGAAGGTGAGGTCTCTTCAAAACAAGTTAGAGAAGAAGGATGGCCGTGAGGAGTTGTCAAGGAACATGGTTGAGAACAACAAAATGTTAGCTATCCTTAAAGAGGTGGCAAAGGATGTCAGCCTGATGAAGAATGATTATGAGACCCGTATTGTGGTATTGGAGGATAAAATTTAGAAGGTTCATTAGAATTTGGAGAAGGTTGTGTAGGTTAGTTAGATTGCTCTTGCGAATAGTGCCAAGGGGCTTCACATTCTTAATGAGAAGGTTAAGACTTTGAAGGATGAGGATTTGCTGGGGTTGTTGAAGGATTTTGATACTGCTGATGTGGGTGAGGTTAAATGTAAATAGGGAACTCCTTATACTAGGGTGGGTCTGAGTACTTGTATTCGCACTCATTCCAAGAAACCTTTGGATGTTCAAGAGAAAGAGATGTTGGAGGTGGTCAACCTTCATAATCGTCTGTACACCTAGGACATTGACGCTGCTAAGATTCTCAAGGAATCATAGTAGTCATAAAAAAAAAATTGGCAGTTGGCTTTGTTTCCATCTTAGGCAACGTCTCTTTGTAAAGGGTTTCGGGTCCCTTCAAAACTTGTTTTACCTTTGATAAAAAAATAATTGTCTTTAATAGAAACATTGACAACATTAGTGGTTTGTTATTGTTTGTTGTAGAGGGTGTTGCCTATAATCATATTGGAATCTCATTTATTTGGGCAAGGCTAAGGGTGTGAAGCCATGACATGAAAGACACTAAATGCAAAACCAATAAACTAGTCATAAAAATATTATTAATTTAGTTATTAGTTTTTGTAGGTTTTGGGGGTTGTCTTTGGATTTGTATAATAACATTAACATTACCTATATTTGAAGAAATATTAACACTCAAAAAGGAGTGGAATGCTAAGTAATAGAAAAAGGACCATCAAAAGTGGATACACCATCATTGACAATATTTTTGTTTTAGCCCATATGTGAGATTTGTCATTAGAATGTGAAGCATGGTCTTTGCTTTCCTTCTAGATTTTAACAAGACCCTTTTCAATGGTTATCCCTTTTGCTATGATTTCATCAAATGTGTTAATACATTGCACTTGTAAATGAAAGCTCATTTTTTGATTAATGATTTGAACAAATATACTCTCAAGTTGTTTTTAGGTATAGGCCCTGGGAATTTACTTTCTATATTCCTCCATTGTTGTAGGAAGGTAGTGGATGATTCTCCATTTTGTTGTGTGTTACATAGGTCAGTCATTGAGATTTCATGTTCAATGTTATATGAGAATGATTGATGAGTTTTTTTGCCAATTCATGAAAGGTTTTGATCCCATGAGATAAATGAGAGAACAATTCAATTGCTTGACCTCTTAAACTAAGGGGAAAGAGATACATTAATTATGTGTCATTGTAAGCAACCTCCAGGTAAGCTATGTAAATTTTTTGTATATGTTCACGTGTATCATCAAACAAAAGATGGCAAGTTGCTTCCTTACAAGAGAATGAATGAAAACTTCAAGCAATACTTCTCCAATATTTATTTTGAACATATACTAAGATTAAAGAACAAAGCTACTAATGTTATGGCTAACATTGGATCTCCTTTAGACATGCCTCATAACAGTCAACGCAATGAATTTCTAGTTGAGGAAAATTTTGTTCCAACTTTCGATGTCCCAAATTCATAACTCGTGTGCGAAATTGTTGGTCCCAATTCCCCATGGTATAATGACATCTACACCTACCTACTTGATAATACCCTTCCACCCAACCTAAACAACAACCAAAAGAAAATATTCATCCGCTTTCATCTTGTTTTATTATCCTTGGTGATACATTATATCAAAGAAGTCTTGATGGTACCCTCAGATGCATTAAGTAAAAAGAATCTAAAACTACTTTACATGAGGTTCATAAGGGTGTCTGTGGGGTACATTCTAGTGGTCCTACCCTTGCCAAGAAGTTGTTGAGAACATGATACTACTGGCCAACTATGGATTAGGATGCACAACAATTTGCTAAGTGATGCCTTCAATGTGAACAACATAGAGATCCGATTCATGCACTAGCTCAAGAGTTGCAACCTATAACTACTCCTTTGTCCTTCTCATAATGGGGACTTGACCTTGTAGGAAAAATCCATCCCACCTCATCAAATTGCCATAAATTCATTATCACCACTACTAAGTATTTCACAAAGTGGATAAAAGTCATTCCATTAACCTACATCATTGATAAAACATAGCTAAGTTTATCCTCAATTACATTATTTGTCGGTATGGTGTTCCCCTTGCCGATGTCATAAACAAAGGTAAACCATTCAAAAACCAAGATGCTTGTAGCCTTTGTAATCAATTTGCTATCCAACATCACTTTTCCACTCCAAATTACCCATAGGGCAACAACCAAGCCGAGGCTTTTAATAAAACTATATTGAAAATCCTTGAGAAAATAGTTAATGAAGCTGGCTGTGACTGGCATCTTCAACTCAACCCTCCCTTGTGGTCCTATCGTACTAGCATCCATACACCCACATGTGCCACTCCATATTCACTAGTCTTTGGCACTAAATCCATTTTGCTTATCGAGGTCGAACTCCCTTCTTTAAGGGTATCCTTGCAACATCTTATTGATAATGAAGAAAAGTATTGAGTATCCAGTGACACATAAGCTTTTAAAACATTAGTTTGATTTGAATTTGTGCAAAATTTTGGCTTGCATATCCGAGTGGATAGGACAAAATGATAGTTAGAGAAGTGATTGCCCCTTTTGTGTGTGGATGGATGCAAGTTGAGAGGACGGTTATGGAAAAAATCCCCAACCATGTGTTGCTAAAAACCAACCGAGCCGAGTCTTGTGGGGTGGTTTTGAAACAATCCAAGAAAGGGTTCATTTTTCATTGGAGAATCGACTGCCTGAGTTAGAATGAGATGCATGGTTTCTTGGTCTAAAAAGAAACCAAATTTCATAGGTTTGGGAGTGAGAGGACGAAATGTTCCTGAGCTATGAAGTCTGCTTGAGAGTAGAGGATGTATGGTTGTATATAAGAGAATGCAAATGTACTAGAATAAGAAAGAGACCTGCGGTTTCATGGATTCAAAAGCGGCCGATTCAAGAAGTTTGTAAGGAAGTAGGTGGTCTATTCATGAGTTGATGATGTGTGGTAAGAGAATATGGAAAAAAAATGACAGGCAGTCCAAGGTAAATAGAAGGGGGTGCATGCCATTCTGGTTTGAACATTCAATTAAAAATGCAGAACGAGTTAAGTGTTTGACGGTGCAACATTTGGGAAAAAGTAGAGGCTTCATCAAATGGATTGGAAGCTATATATGGTAGAGGCAGCCATTCAATTGGAAAAATTAATGTTGAGTTTAAATATCCACTCAAGGAAGTGAAAAAGAGGCACGATGTGGGAAGGGAAATGAACCAAGAAGGGAAGAACATCATAACGATAAACAAAAAGAGGGATGGTGTGATAGGGATGAAGCGAGTTGGGGAGACAGTAAATGTAGATTGGATAGAATAAGGTATCTATTGGGGATTGATTGTTAGAGTAACCAACTCATTGGTTTCTTCTCATTGATGTTTGCCTCGTTTGTAACCTATTACTCAGAATTATGGAAGACTTTGCATATATATTGCTTGAAATAGCATACTTTAGCGTGTGGTCTCTACTCTTTATTGCTTGTTGTCCTTTGAAATGAAGCATGATTTTGTGAAAGGTTCCTATCGTCTCTATATTTGCATTGGTCAAGCTATTTGAACTTGCATTCTGTAGAAAGATTTGCTTAACTTTGAGTAATTGTTGCTTATTTCTATTTCTGAGTAGTGTTGACTGTCTGAGTTTAACCAAGTTTTCCATCATCTTGGTATCAGAGCCATAAGATTGCTGGCATGGTGAGAATTATGTTTGAAGAATGAGGTATGAGAGAGTTGAAAGAGAGAGAGTTGTGAAAGAGTCTGTTTGTCAGAGGTCTGAGAGAATTTGTTTTTGCAGGCATGAGAAAGGGACTGTAACTTCTATCCTCCAGTGGAGATAAACTGGGTAGAAGGTGTATAACTTCCTCCACGAATAGAGAGTGGGTAGAGGGCGTTTTGAGAGGTACATCTTGTAGAGTCCTTGTTGGTAGAGGGTAGTTGTTGGAGGTGAGAGGTTTTGTTGCAGCAATGAGCAAGATGTATTTGACAAAGAGAAGGAAGATTGTCTTGAAGAAGCCAATTGTGTGGGAAAATATGGAACAATATTGGGAAGAAAAACAAAATAGAAGGCTCTATGAAGAGTTGAAGAAAATAGAAGCAAGAATGGATGCCCTTGAAGATGGGTTTAAAAAGAAAGATGTAGAGAAGAAAGAAAAAGATGAAGAAAAACAAAAAATGGGTGAAGTGAAGTCCCATTGTTCTTTTTGTGATGACAAGTTTGCAAGTGATGTTTTGTGTGCAGGAAATGAAGATGAAAAAGTTCATAAAATGGACTTTGAAAATCCAAAGTTTGACAAGGAGATAGATGAAGATGAGAAATATCTCCTAGTGAAAGAGGAGAGGAAAGTG
>VDFB02000007.1:24115874-24293464 GCA_007258455.2 Sequoia sempervirens | reverse complement strand
AATATACAAAGATTATGAAAAAAAAATGTAATAGGCATGTAAATTTTTTAATTTTTTAGATTTAAAAAATGCAATAATACAAATTTAAACCCCTATATGCAATGTTCACCAATGCACATTGAAGAAACCACAAATAAAATTCAAATATAATGCAAAATAGGATCTAGGGTTTTAATGCACTCCAAATCAAAAATCAAGAGGTTCAAAGGGATTAGGTTCACCATCAATAGGGTATCAATGATGAACCTAATTTTCATTAGGTGTGTGTTTCATTCAATTATGAGAGCCAAAACATACAAATAATAATGAAAAACTAATCCTAACTATTATAATAGGCATGTAAATTTTTGATTTTTTTAGATTTAAACAATGCATGAATACAAATTTAAACCCCTATATGCAATGTTCACTAATGCACATTGAAGAAACCCCAAATAAAATTCAAATATAATGCAAACTAGGATCTAGGGTTTTAATGCACTCCAAATAAAAAATCAAGAGCTTCAAAGGGATCGGGTTCACCATCAATAGGGTATCAATGATGAACCTAATTTTCATTAGGTGTGTGTTTCATTCAATTATGAGAGCCAAAACATACAAATAATAATGAAAAACTAATCCTAACTATTAAGTAGCAACTATGAGGGAAGTTTTGAGAGCTTGAAATAATGTGTACCTTTATAGAAAAATTGTTTTTAGGCCATAAAGGACTCCATTCACCTTTTAGTGGAAAATGGGTCCCTATTAGGGTTCAAAACTAACTTTTGGTTTTATTCCCTCTTAGCTTTGGTAAATCCTAGATCCTAGGTTTTCACTACTTCAGGCCTTATTAAAGGACTCATCCGCCTTTAATGGTGGAATGGATCCCTTTAGGGATTTCCAAAAGATTGATTTTGGGTATTGTAACGTTGGAAACCAAGATCATATTTGCAAAAACTTAATATCCTTCCAATTTAAGAGAAAAATAGAAAGATAGAGAGGTTAAAAAAGATGTGCAAAAATTTTCAATATTATTCGTGAATTCAATAATTGCTACGATAATGAGAAACCAAGATCTGATTTACAAAACTAGAAATATCCTTCCAATAATCACCGCCGAATCGAAGGAACGGCAAATTCTTAGGTTTTGGCCGCTATAACACGATGGTGACCTCCGTTTGTGCCCAAACTACTCCGAAAAATCAACTACCTCAAGAGCTTGCAAAAAATCTCCCAACTTGAAACCCTCATAGATCTAGAAAACGATGACCAAAATCTGCAAAATAAAAGCCAATCCTGACTTTTTCCCATTGCTCAATCCATAAATGGTGAAGCCCGATCTGATCCAAAATGCCTCATAGATGAACTCAAGGCATGATACCCTCGAGGAATCTCAAACGAAACCTACAATGATTTTCTCAAAAAATCTGAGAAGGGGTTGCAAATCAAGGCTCTGATACCATGTTAGAAACCAAGATCAGATTTGCAAACTGAAAAGACCTTCCACATAAGAGAAAATTAGAAAAAATAGAGAGGTTGCAAGAAGATATGCAACATAATATTATTCAGAAATTCAATAATTACATGATAATGATTTTCTTTATAAAAAGCAAAGATGCATAAACCTAATCTTATCTTGAGCAACAAGATATCTCAATAAGATAAGGATAAAATTTATAACTTAGGAATTAAATATGCCTAAGTAAACTTATGCAAAGTGTAATTAATAATTAATTACACCAACATGTACTTCAATGACCGTACTCTTAATTCCCATGTTTTCAACTCCTGAAAGTTTGGAATAAATTCTATGGCTTTATTTTTGTGTTCTTGCACTATGGATGACAACTTTGCAACTCTTCAACTTGACAACTTTTCTCCAAATCTTCCTCTTCAACCTAAAACCTACAATCACACCTTCAAGAGGAGAAAAATGTTGTTTGTTAGGGGATAGGGGTTTTCCTTGGTCAAACCCATTTTAGGTAATTAAACCAAATGATAAAATAATGAAATAGGGACATAAAATGTGAAACATGAAATAATGATACCTTGGAGGATGTTTTGGAATGTAAATATGCAAAATAACATGAAGTGGCCATGAAGAATGTAGATCTTGATCTCAAATTAGATGTAAAAAAATGCTTGTAAATGGATCTTCAATGTTACATCAATAACATTAGCTCTACAACATGCTTGATGAATTATGCCTTTGACATAACAAAATGATCTTGAGTTGCTGTAATAAAACCTTGATAATTTTCCCTTGAATGTCTTCTTGAATGCTCTAAAATGCTCTTGCAATCATCAGCTTTCTATAATGCTTGAATACTTGAAAGCTTAGGGTGAAACTATATGAAATAACCCCATATTTATACTAAATCTAGAGATTAACCCCGAAATTCAAATAATTCAAGCCAACATCAAAAATAGGATTGAAAATCATAATGATCTTGCCAAAATTAAATTCAAAAAGGGGTGCCCTATGTGAGGAGGACCTATTTTCCACTAAAGGTGAATGGGTCCTAGCACAAATTTCTAGGACCATGCTTCGGGGGGATGAAACATCATAAAAAACTCACCTCAAATATGCCAAGAAAGGGGTGTCCTATGTGGAGAAGACTCGTTTACCAGTATAGATGAATGAGTCCTAGCAACATTTTTCACGACACCAAATTTTCCAAATTAAATGTCATGCAATATCATTATTAGGTGTCAGGATAGATCCTTGAAAAGAGGGATTGAATTTGAATTAAAGGGGCCAATTAAGCTCAATTAACCATAATTAATTAATGAAACCCTAGATAAGTTTAAAAGTGTAAGACAACACTTTACAACACCATAAATAAGGTACAATTTAAGTATATTTTGTTAAAAGGGGCCCTAGATCAATGTGAATGTGTACAACACATTACAACTTTAAACCAATGCATTATTAAGTTAATTGTATATCGATTAATCCCAAATCAAGTGTGAAAAAGGGATAATTTTTTCAACACTACACTAACATGATAATTATGGTAAATGTTTTTGATAACATCCTTGTAGTTGAGTTCATGCATATATAGGTCTATCCTTAGCATGTGATCATTGTGCAAGGTTTCTAATAAGGATAATGGATACATCACCAAAGCATTATAATTATTGATGGGGAATGGATTGCATAAGTGTTTTGCACATCACAACATAGATAAAATATGAAGTATTTTATCTCTCTTGAAAGGAAATATAACCTCCAAGGCTTCAAAAATGATGAAGAAGAAAAATAAAAACTTTCTTACACAACCCCAATTTTAGATTACAATAGACTTCATAGATGATTACTCAAACTTGACAATTGCTTATGTAAAATTTAATTGATTTACAAGTGCATAACTACAAACACCAATCTTGAAAATAATTCAAAATAATCTATTATTCTGATTTCATGAAAATTAAATTGCAAAAGTTAAGCAACTACTTTGCCTCTCTCCTTTGTCCAACCTTTTTCCAATCTCTTTCACCTATCACACTACTTCTCCCTTCACTGACTCCCATTTCCAACATAGACTCTTTGCATTTCACCTTCATCACAACTTTAGCAAACATTAATATTTGTCTTAATCCTTGAAATTCATCCTCTCTTACCTATGCCACCATCCATTGTGCTTTACTCTGACCTTTTTAACTTCTACACAACTAACAACCTTCCCTATGCAACTCTTTGTGCATTTCATTTTGTTTTTTTTTTCTTCACCAACTCTTTCCATGCAGGCTCCCTTTGTCTTCCACTTAATCCTATATTTAAAAACTTCTTCCTCATAATCATTTGTGTCTCCATTTCTCTGCCTTTCTTGTGTGCCTCTACTAACTCCATCACTATCTCTTTCCTTTCTTGCAATCATTGGATTGTGATCTCCATTGAACTCCACATGCCTCACCCTCTTCTTCAGTCGCCTTCCATGATCTTTCAAGTCTGCCATCATTTTATTCTTCCCTAGCTACATTCCTCCTCCTCTATGGCGTGAATAGCATCACTTTTCAAAATATTTAATTTCTCTTAAATTGCAATCTTTTGAATCAACTTATTTCATACTCATGGCCTACCCACACTATTATTCTTATCTGGCTGGAATGGAGCGCAATCCTCCTGTTAACATTTTCTTTCTCTCAGCAACCTCTTTGTATTCTCAAATTGCCCCTGCTCTACTTCATCCATCACTGGCTTTCTTAAACTCTCATATTTAATTATGCTTCACAAATCATGCATATTAAACTTAATATCTCTCATGACCCTATCTTATTTCCTCTTGTATTTTGGTAAAGTAATGCAATCATTCGAAATCTACCAATAATATGGCACGAACTCCCCACTATTATTATTATTATTATTCATACACATTATCCTCCATGAGAGGATGCACAACCCTCTATCATTACTACCGTTTCTCACTTTCTCCCATTTCCATTGAATAGGTAAACAAAGATGTACACCTCCCTTTTATTGCCTTTGTTTTCTAGTGTGAATTTCTCAGGTATTGATGGGAATTTCCTTCATTCACCTCCAATTGGTCTTCTTTGGTTGCATAGGGATCTCCCTATCTTGACGTGGTTTCTTCCACCCATGTAGCCTCCTCTTCCTTCCAACTTTTCATTCCTCTCCTACCTTTTCCCTTCGTGACACTCTCTTTTTGCACACTTGTTATTACTTTTATTACCCATAGCTATGACATCATCCTCAGGCATACGAATAGATGTGACCTTTGGTTTTCAATACAAGTTTCCTTCCTCTCACTATCTCTTACAAGCCCATTTTCCTTTTCAAACTCTTCACATATGTAACAAAGCTCTCATAAGATACTTGGAATGAAAATTAATTTCCTTAAGAAACTAAATGGAATCCATAAATGATAATATTCAAATATTGCAATAACAAGATGCTTGACCAATATTAAAGTCGAAGCATGACATTTTGATAATCAATGTAAAGAATTTCGTCCAAACTTATCCCAAATGACCACCGAAACTAAAAAAAAATTTCCAAGAGAAAGGAAAAAAATCCTAAACCACAAATATAACCAATTTTTTTTGGTTGATGTCGATCGCACTTCTTCCAGGATGCTATTGCATCAAACATGCACAGTAAGAAATTTGTGAGCATGGGCTCAAAAAGGTGGAGTTAGGTGATAGAACCAGTTTTTGAGACTACAACCAATCTCCAACAAACTCCATCACTGATAACTCAGCCTCCTCCACCAAATACTATGACCTCCTCCATCAAGTTCTCTTCCTCTTCTCTCCATGCCCTACTCTAGTATGTCTTGTCTACAACTCTATGCTTGCAACCTCCATGCTAAAATCGTACCTCGATCCCATCAAGATTACATTTCATCTATTGTAATCTTCCATCACACCACTTTTCTCTGTGCTTCTCGCTCTCAACCATTCAAGAATCTGCACAACTGCAATGATTCTCTTGATCTTCCAACCCTACACTTTCCAACCCTCAATTGCTCAGGACTCCACACACCCATAAAAATACTTTTGAGCTCCTCAATCGCACTTCCACTATCCACAAGTTTCATCTAAGTTGCCTCACGTTCGGTGATCTTCTTATGCCCCTGAAACCTCTGCTCACTCCCCTCTCCATCCATGGGTCATGGTGCAAATTTCCTCTCTCTCGACGCTCTATCAACACACTCAGAACCTCTGGCTCTGATACCACTTGATGAAGAAAAAAAACAAAAACTTTCTTACATAACCCCAATTCTAGATTACAACAGACATAATAGATGATTACTCAAATTTGACAATTACTTGTGTCAAATTAAATCAATTTACAACTACATAACTATAAACACCAATCTTGAAATCAATTCAAAATAGTCTATTATTCTAATTTCATGAAAATTACATTGCAAAAGTTAGGAAACTACTTTTTCTCTCTCCTCTGCCCAACCTCTTTCCAATCTCTTTCACCTATCACACTACTTCTCCCTTCACTGACTCCCATTTACAACATCAACTCTTCACATTCCACATTCATCACAACTTTATAAAACATTAATATTTGTCTTAATCCTAGCAATTCATCCTCTCTTACTCGTGCCACCATCCATCGTACTTTACTCTAAACTTTTTAACTTTTGCACAACTAACAACCTTCTTTGTGCAAATGTTTGTGCATTTCAATTTTTTTTGGTTTTCTTCACCAACTCTCCCTTTGTCTTCCACTTAATCCTATATTTCAAAAATTCTTCCTCATAATCATGTGTTCCTCCATTTCTTTGCCTTGCTTCTATTCCTCTTCTAACTCCATCACTATCTCTTTTCCTTTCTTGCAATCATCAAATTATGATCTACATTAAACTCCACATGCCTCACACTCATCTTCAATCACCTTGCATGATCTTTCAAGTCTACCATCATTTTATTCTTTCCTTGCTACATTCCTCCTCCTCTATAGCGTGAATAACATCACTTTTCAAAACATTAAATTTCTCTTAAATTGCATTCTTTTGAATCGACTTCTTTCATACTCGTAGCCTACCAACACCATTATTCTTGTCTAACTAGAATGGAGTGCAATCCTCTTATTAACATTTTTTTCTCTTGATAGCCTCTTTGTCTTTTTGGACCACCCCTATTGTCCTTCATACAAGTTGCCAAAATGCATAGATTAAATAGACAATCCACAAGATAACACAAGATATACCCTAGGAAAACCCTCAAGAGGGAAAAACCCAACCTCCAAAAGCATCCATATTCCATCATATTATTCACCAATAACAAGAGTTACAATGAATACCTATGAAGCATCAAGCCCTCCAATGCATTCCCATGTGTCCAAGCATGAATCCACACATCCCATTCCATGCTTCACAAATGCACTCCTCAAGAAGACTTAATAATGACAGCCAAACCACATAGCCAACCTAAACCACTAGACATGTGTTTTCTTTTATAGACACAAGCTCACACAGAATACAACTAGTGGTAAGGTGAAACCATGTACCACAAAACCATGTGAATACAAAACCGCTAACCCCTTATTTAATATTGGGTACTAAGATGCCACTTTATTTAATATTTCCTCAATATTAAATTATTATCACATGTCTTCCACACATTAAGTAATTGTTATCTACTGAAATTGCACCCTGTTGAATATGAAATTCAACAACTCAGTGTAACATGGGAAGACCTCTCAAAGTGTGGGCTTTGATAAGTAGAGGTCAACCTCCAGAGAAGGTTGGCTTCCTCTTGGTTCTTACCTAAATTCTACTATTTTTTTGTTGAGGAAAAGGGTAAAGAAATAACATAAAATGAAAACTACCTCCTAAGGTGATACACCAAATTATTACTTGGACTTGAAACTCATATTTCATACACTTGCATATAATGACTGGAAAAACAAACTTGCACAACTTATTTTTGTGTGCTTTGCATAAGTATTTTATAAAGAGGCTTTAATGCTTAGGCTTTTAGGAGGAAAGATACTTCACAACTAAAAGCAACCTGCATTCTTGACACATATTATAACATGCAACATCACACTTCTCTGCAAAAAGGTATTAAAGTCACAAGACAAAGTTAAAGGAAATGAATAATATCTCACAATAACTGAATCAATCATGTAGAAACACACAAGAATTCAATAACAAGAAGGAAAAAATACTCCATTCAATGATACCTAAGGTCTACACTGCATTTCATGTCCAGATGAGTTACAAAAGCTTGCAAGAAATTTGACAAAGGACTCCAAAAGTCACTAAGTCTCAATCTGCATCAGAAGAACTCCCTCCAAAATGAGTTACAAAAGTAAATATATAACTCAACTCCAATTAGTTGCATCAAAATAGGAGCTAGCAACTAACTTGGGTTGGATCCATCAAAATAGCCTAAAAATGTGTCACTAGATTCCCCCCAAAATTGTCTCTAACATGTGGGGAAAGTTTGACCATGCCAAACATCTAGGCATGCAAAACCAGTTCTAGATTCCTGTAATTTCTCAATTAAGAAGCATAAATGCTCCTAAATGCATGGCATATATTGGAAAACGAAAAATAACCTTCCCAATATTTTTGCAAGTTCATAAATTCAAGCATATTGCTAAAAAATTCCCATGTGTTGAAATTATCCATCATTTTTGCATTAAAGGAACACTTAAGTCTAAGTGATTTATAAAACATCACCAAGAATTAGTGTTTTACAATTTTAAATATCATGCAAAAATGAAGAAGTAAAATAAGTCCTAAAAGACTTACACCATAGAAAGAAAAACCCTTAGGAATAAGACCAAAAGTATTAGCCCATGGTCCCATTAGTTTGGCATTGGATTTATAAAAATATAGGAAAAAATTCCTAAGTCCTATTAGCCTTCACTTAGGGTAAAAACCCTAAAGGAAATACCGAGCCAAAACTTGGGAAAATATTTCATTTTGTCAAGCCAAAGAGGAGAAACAGTGCTGCCATGGGGTTCTCAATGAGCATTCTCCAAAAATTTCGAGGAAGAAAAATGCAGCTACAGAGACATGAGACCACATTTAGGTCAACAAAGAACTCACAAAGAACTCTCAGGTAAGCCAATTATTGAGATATTCTACTACTTTTTGTGACTTTTGCTGAAAAGATGAGCTCGATCTCGAGCCAAAACTTTGTATTATGCTTTCAATGCTCAGTTTTTTTGCATTTCCTACATTCATTTTGAGTTTCCATGAAATATTTCAGTGCATTCAATGAAAAAAACCTAGGGTTTGTAGAAAGAAAACCCTCCAGACCGCGAGCTTCTACCTGTATGCTCCATTTAGCTAGAAAATTTTAATCTTTTGTGCATTTCACCTAACACCTCACATCATTTAAATGGAAAGTTGAGCTCCTTTGCATACTACTTTTCTATCTGCAAACACATAATGTTACTCACCCTTATGGTTTCGGCCATAACTTGCACATTTTCTCATTTCTGAGTTGCATGAGCTTGTAAGGAACTTTTGTATACTTCATGGAATTACTAAGTATTTTAAATGGTTGTGTCTACTTTGGAATACTTTACATGCATTTGTAGCTCAAGGATTTCTTTCTTTTTTGTAGGCCGAAATGGATAAAACCCCTATTTCAAAATGAAAAAGCTCCACACTAAGAGTTTTCCCTCCCTATAGCTCTACTCAAGGGTTTGTTCTCAACTGAATCCCTAGCTTGGTTGTTTTGGGTTTATCTTCTCTTTGAATTTTCTTTCCATACTCTCCTGCAACATATCTAGTTTTTCCATTGGTATTCGTGTCTTATGATAGTCCTATTGCATTAATTGTCCAATATCCTCTTAAATGTCACTCTACTGTTCTTAGAATATTCACCAAGTTTTATCCTCTATGACTTGTTTAAAACTTGACATGCCCAATTTTCCTCATGACTATCATACATTCATCACTTTTCCACGTGAGTACCTTTACAAAGAACCTATTCATTGTATCATCATGAAATTTAAGGCTTTAATACCTTAGTCATCTATAATTGATAGCCCTCAATGCATTTCATAAGGACTTGACTACCCATAACAAGGGCTTTGAAGACTATCTATTAGTATGTTGCCATTAACTGAGACTTCTCATGAAGTGTTATCATTTGCTCTACCTTTAATATTTTCATGCAGTATAAGTTGTTATGAGATGGAAACCCTTATCACACATTCATCATTATTTACCCATCATTGTTATTTCTCATGGGCTGTGTGTATGTGCATATGACTATCTAGTCCCTTATATGATGCTCCTTAACTGTATTTTAGAATTCTTATGTTGACAGAGAAATGGATATTGTTTTCTGAGTTATTTCATGGCTGAGATATTTTAGTCAATTTCATTTTCATTCTCAGATATTTTTGTTTACTTAAATGGTCATTCTAAATTTTGTTTACTCTAGTTATTCATGCATTTCTGGAAAGTTCTTTTTAACAGGCTATACTCTGGTTTGTAACTCATGAAAACATAGGGAGTACTACCTCTGTTATGCATTGCACAGAATAATACATGACTCTTTTTTCCTGCAAATCCATTTTGTGAGCTTATTGTCACACATGACTGTGTAGTTGTCCTCATAGCTTTGTCTCAAATTATCTGAGTTTGTAATTTTACTCCTCCACTTTAGATCACTTACCCATTGTCTTTGGTATGTTATGCTTTATTGTCAGATTAAACATTTCATGGCTTAATGAGATTTCCATTTTTGTCAAGATACCCTGCCTCTCAAATTTTTTGACTATAAAACGTCAAAGCAGTGATGCCTTTTTCAAGTTACTAATAGCAGGGGATAAATATTTCTACTTTCAATTCTTCTCTTGTCAACATAGCAATATTCTTTTCATGTGTTTGCAACATATATAACTATCTTCAACTTTGGAGACTATGCATTGTTCTTACCCTTGTCCATTGTTCCTTGACTAGCTGTCATGTAAAAGTAGTAGCTTTACTGAGATGTCACTTGTCTTTATAACTGTTATCCTTCCATGCTTCTTGCATTCTTTTTTTTTTCTTTACTTGAACCTTGTTCTTTTGATGACTCAACCCTTGGATATCTCCATGCTATGACTGTATCTGTCAAATTCTTTGACTGAGATCTTTTTTCTATTTGTTATATTTCCCAAATATAATGATTTCCCATGAATAATTTGTATTATTTAAAAGTGAGAAAAGAATATCTATCTCTGTCTTATATGAATTTCTTGATGCCCTTACTTAGCATGCAAAACTACATACTTTGAATTTAGCATTTCTTAATACATTCTGTTACTGTTGATATCCGATTCATACTTTATGATTTCCTTGAATAACTATATGTCACTTATGATAGTGACTATTAACCCATTGCCATAAATGATGGATAATTATTTTCAGAGTAAACCATAAAGTGATGAACCCTTTCAATGTCCCTTAAAACTTAGCAAAGCACGTTGAGCTCAACCCTTGTGGGAGCCACATTTACCCCACAAGCTTTAATCAGATAATTCAAAACAATAGCATAACTTTTTCTATACCTGCATAGGAAGCAAACATTTAGAAAAAAATATATGTGCATATGACTAATGTGCTTGATGGTCCTATTGCTTTTAGGACATTTACAGTTTACATGATTGTTTAATGCACTTGAGGATTAGTTTATATGTTTATGGGTGCATGCACATGTAATGTGAGAGACCTTCATTGCTTAGAGCACTACTCTAACATCATCGTTATTGCCAAATGCAGAGACTAGGATCAGGGAGCTAAGGAGGACACAAGGAAACTCAAGACAGGAGACAAAAAATGGCAACAGACACCGAACCAATCATTAGGAAATGACTGGCCTCTTCCCTTATATGTGCATTCTATTTTCTTTATCCATCAATGTATAAAATGTTCTTCATTTCATTGAATAAGCTAGTAGATCACGGCTTGTGTGAGACAAATATGCACCTTTGTATCAATAAAGATTACTTTTTCAGAAAGACATGTGCAAATCTTTTATATGTTGCATGCATTTGTATAAATGCAATGATTTGTTACTATAATCTTGTAATCCTTTTGATTTTTATGTTTATACAATTGAATGCAATATAGGGAAGATAAATATGAAATGTACCTTTCCTTCAATTTGCAAAAACTTTATCTAAATCAACTTAAGCAAATAAAAAAAATGGGTAACAGTAATAATACAATGTTACAATACAACATCAAGTGAACCCCAAATAATTACCTAGTGTGATTAACCACACCACCAAGGTGCATCACAACTAAATAATTATTTAATTACAACAATATAATAAATCATTTTATGCAATGGTCTCCAAAAGCATATCTCAACACTCTCAACTAAAAAAAAAGCATAAGTTAAAATTTAGCTGCAAGTTATCAAATCACATGATTACTTCTAAATTTAGAAACATTAGTTGTCACCCATCCATTTTACTTTATCCATGGCAACCCACTAAATTAAACTTGGTTGACAACTTCAAATTTGGTGGTTTTGTACTTACATTAATGCACTAGGCTTGTCATAGTTATACCTCAACCCGGTCATCATGCTCTTCTCTTAATTCAAATGCCTAATTACACATGTATTAAATTTCTCAAATTTCTCAACAGTCAGGTGTGTGCCAACTCACTAGTATAATTCTTCTTCCAAATAGCACACCTGGAAAACTTATACTTAATACAACTTGATTGAATGAATTGAAATGACCACCATTTAATTTTGTAGTCTCAAATTTTCCTGATTCATGATCTTCGTACTGACCATCCTCAAAGCATTAAGTACCAATTTTGTGAGAATTTATTTGATTTAACTTTCAATTCTGAAGAAAAGTGTACTTCCGCAACCTCAACTTTTATTGCCAAGATTTTATCTCTAGGAAACTATGTACCATAGATTTCTCATGACTTTCTATAAATACGACACTCTCCTTCAAATTTTGCACCTCTATCTTAAATTTTCAATTTCAATTTTCATTTGTTCTTGTCTTTAGGATATGGATAGTCCCATTTTCCTTACCAGTGTCCATTGCTAGACTGATTTTCTAGGTCAAGTTACTAACCAGCAGCTCAAAAAATTATTTTTCCTTAGGATGTCCTCCACCAAAGCTTTTCTATGTATGGTCCTTGGGGAAACTTTCATGAATGGCAAGCCCTATTACGGGGTGAATTTAGACCTATCCTCATGGTTTTTGGCTTCTCTCCTGGACCTCAAAATTTTTGTAGCTAAAGTTCATTCTGCTACAGTAATGATAGTGTGGCCAAACTACCTAGGAAATTTGGACACCATCCTAGTTGTTTCTCAACCTCCTGTAGGAATTCTGATGGTTGAGGACATTCAACAGTTTCTACACTAGAGAGAAATAGTTCCTCTTATTCCTTTCCTCACTACTCTACACACTATCAACCTTGAAAACCATAGAGATAATGCCTACCTAGGGTATATGCTTCTCTGGGATGAAGCACAACAAATTGATTAACTATAATGACAACTGCTCTGACACAGTGTTTTGAACATCCAATCCCTTTTTCTTTTTTTCCTTTTGATACCAACTTACAACTAAAATTTTGTATTTCCGTGTACATACAAGATTATTACAATAAAATATAATGAATTTTTTATTTTTCTCTATTCATGCATGTATTTACTTCAAATGGTTTTATATTTTTTAGTTTTTAGTGGAATATTTTCACAGTTTAGTTATCCTTTGTTTTATATTAAGAAGAATTCATTAATTCTGAGACCAAAACTAGAAAAATAGGAAAAAAATACTAAAGAAAACTAACCTAACTAAAATGAATTTACCCTAATCAAACAATTTACCCTAATCAAGAAATTTACCCTAATCTCTATCACTAACTTCATAATGCTTTTAGTCTGAATCTTGGAAGGTTTATCTTTAAATTCACTCTGGTAACTTTCAGATAACCTACTATAATTGTGAATTATTCAATATTTTATGCTTTTAATAATTGAAAATTCAAAGGCATACTTACCCACAATTTTCCTAAAATGTATGGAAACAACTTGATTGATGGTCGATTGCACACACCTTTTCCATTGTCTCGAACCTGTACCTTTTTCCAACCTTTTTTTATAAAATTTCATTTTGTTTTCCTTTGTTTCACATATGGTTGCTTTTACTCCTTGATCTCCTCTTCCTTCAGGACTTCATCAGTAATATGTCTTGTCTTCAACCTTAACGCTACTATTTATTTCATTAAACCAAATTTCAACATGATTCACACAATTATCAGAAAGAGAGAAAGTAAAAGTTTGATACTCTATCATTTGTATAAAATCAAAGGTTTATTCCCTTTTAAGTCATGGATTTGTAATTAAGGGAAAAAGACATGCATCTCCCACCTTTTTTACCCTCTCTTTCTTCTCACTATCATCCATGTGTGTAAAGAACGATAACTTACTTCATTCAAATTCATACTTAAAGCGTGATATTCCCAAATTCTCATGACATTACTTCTTTTCCTGCAAAGCTTCCAAGATTTCCACATAACAATCATGGTTAGAAAATTCATTTAATTCGACGGTTGAACTGCTAAAAACTCTATCTCCACTAGGGTTATGCATTCTCCTAGAATTCAAATAGTGATCTGGTAATGGCTCCCCCCTTTTTGCACTTAAGGACACCTCTGTTAGTGGGATCACCTTGTGAATAGCCAAACTTACTCTAGTCAAGAAAACCTTACAATCAATTTCACTTTTCTCAGTTGTGTAGTAAATTCTACACTCTATAACCTAACCAAAAGTGAAAAAATTCAAGGGTGAAAGCCTCTAGTTAAGAATTTTTTGGAGATTTCCTATCTCTTTTTCACTTTCGATACTAAGTTTGCTTAGACCCTTAACCCACAAGTGGACTTTGGCTATGTGACGAGGACACCAATACCAACTTAACGAAAAAAAGTTTCCCTCCCTTCTAGCACCACTTCTGTTGAATAAAATGTTGTACACACACACCAATAAGTAGATAAATTCTCATAGAGGACCGTGGAAACTTACCTTTCTTGAAAGATCCACAGAGAAAATCTAAATCTAAGGCAATATCAGCTTGATCCCAAGGATTGGGAATGTCATGCCTTGACGCACTAGGTTCACTTAGGGTTCGTTGTATAAATTGTTGTTAAATATGAGGGGCCTACAATTGTCACAAATTGGTTGGTATCAAAAATATTGAAACACAATCTAAGTCTGATCACTCATATGTCACTTAACAACTTCATGAAATCAAAAGATTTGCAATAACATTTCATGAAATTTGAATTACTTTCCTATACTCAAGCAGATTTAGCATTAAGAATTTAATGACTTCATGGTTCAAATTTTTTTTTTATAATAAATTCTCCATGCATTTATCAATTTTGGAACATTTTCTGAAAATTTAAAGCATCTACTCTAGAATAAAGCATAAAAATACTAAAATGTAAAGATTTCTCCCGGGTATTATCTATGCATACCTCAAGAAATAACTAAATCAAAGAAAACCATTTTATACTTCACCAGATTGCTTCACAGCTAGGCATAAAATGATGCCACAGTTTAAAGAAATGTGGATTATTTGTCAGTGGATAGTGTTAGTATGCACCCAAATCTGCCACAACACACAATCTTTTCTGATAGGAATAAACAATCAACTACATATGATTTCATATCAGGAAATAGCTTTGAATTGGCTTAAATATTAGTTAATATCAAATGAAACATACAATTTTTTAATCTAGAATGGAACAGAAAATAGGAAAAAGAATAAAACTTGAAAAAAATTTAGTTCTCTAAAATCCTCACATTCTGAACTTAATGAAAATAAGGCAACTCTTGGCCTTTTATAAGAACAAGACACTTGATAAATTCAATCAACACATGAGAGAGAATCCATGCAATGAATCATAGTAGAGCATGTGGCATGTGACAATTGGCAAGAGAAAATTTTGGAACAATTCAACAAAAACTTTGACTTTCTTTAGCACTTGAAACTTTTGGACTTGTATCCTTAAAATATGATAAGGATATCAAACCAGATTGAGAAAACTCTTCGAGAAAAAATGTAGGAACTTCCTATATATTCAGAGTGATCAAGCAGAACTAGAAGTTCTAATCCACAAGCCCTATGTTCCTACATTCAGGCTATGGCTTCGGGGAAGAAAGATATTGCAAGTATACCACCCAAAACTAGGCACCTCCTTTGTCACATACATAATATTTGGATCTCTAATTTCTTGGTTACTAACATTCCTTCTCCATACGCCTTATTGTCACATTAGCTTCTAGAGTACACCACCCAACCTAGTAGCATTGTTGGATCCACTTGCAATCCAAATTTGCTTGACTGTCCATACCCAAACATTGTCCAACAACCTATTTCTCCTACACATAAAATTCCATATATCAATCCCCTTTTAAAAATATTAATAAAAATTTATTTAGCATAACACCATCATTATTATTAATCCTTTTTTAAAAAATTCATAAATAACATTCCTTAATGTATTCTTGTGTAACTATCTACTTTAGGCAGATCACCAAATGTTTTGAACATTTAGGAAAAACCAACTAACAAGATTTGAACATTCCTACATCAATGCACCATTTACCTGGATACCTGAGTATTGGACTCTCAATATATCCAAATACCTTTAAAACCCAACTAGCTGGTACCCTACACTTCCTCGAAACAAATCCTAACTCGGCTTCCAACTTTTACCGATCTTTTCAAATCCCTGGGATTTTGAATCTTGACTACAACTTGTTAAACTCCTCTTTACAAACTCATCCTTATCATTCACTCGAATTCAAATTACTCAGACTCCCAACTCTCAGTACACTTAACACTTGGTATACTAAAAACCTGGTATATTGAACCATGAATTATTTTCAATATTTTTTAACTTTTCACATAATTCCTAGTGACCATCAACCAACTTATGTCTGCATTAAGCATTAATTTTCAACTTGGGTCCCCAAGTTTTATATTCTTGGGGTGTGTTATGAGACCACACAATAATATTATCCTCCACACATCTTTCTTTAGACCAAGTAAACTATCCTAACTTAGGCTTGATATCAGCAAATGCCAAGTCTTCACAAAGGCTCCTAAAAGCCAAATGACCCAAAGAACCAGAAGACCCACCCCTTGATTTATCCTCTAGATACAAACACACATTGAAGTCACCTCCAACTAGCCACTATCCCCTAATATTGATACCTCTAAAGTTTATGAGGTAGTCCCACACCCCTTTCCATTTGATGTCCTCATTATGACTATGCACATTAGAAATCATAAATTTGTCATTTCTCCTAAAGGAATTGCATTGTACAAAAACACATAATTTTTTAACTTTAATGACTGCCCTAGCAATAGTATTATTATTCCAAACAATAGCAAGACCACCAATAGGCCCTATCATATCACTTTCCACTCCACCATTCCTTTAGAATCTTAGAAGTAGGTCCAAAAACTTCATACTCTCCATCTTAGTCTCTTGTATCAGAAGAACATCAAGGCATTCCACCACAATAAGCCAGCTAAGAAAATGATGCTTCTTCATGCCATCATTGCCACACATATTCTAGCTTATGATCTTCATAATCTCCTGGAATCAGGGAGGTGTTCACCTCCATTGGATACAAATTGTCACATTGAAGCCTAAGTACCATTTCCTACTTCTTCCAGTGCCTTTAGCTTTTCCTTCATTGTCTTTGCTTTCCTACCCCTACTTTTTCCAGCTCCAGTATCAATTTGAATTTTATTCTCCCCTCCAATTTTCTTAGCCCTTCTGGTAGCAATAGACCAATCAGTTTCCTTATCTAACTCACCTCCTAATCCAATAGAGGAGCCATAACCTTGTTTCTTTAGCATAAATCCTTACCCTCATCCCTTCGCGATCCCTCTTCCCCAACCAACAAATTTGGAGATGGAGAGATTCCCCCTTAAACCAATAGGGTCCTTGCCAAACAGATCCCCATAATCCTCAGGGACCCCATCACTGGGTTTGAGAGTATCTAGATCCTCTGACTAAACTAGAGAGGATTGATCATGAAGGGAGCCAATAACACCACTAGTGGGATATGCTAGGGAAACAAAATGCTCATCACTGGTTGTGCAATAGCCAATTCAACATTTTCCTTTTCAATATCCTCAACTAGTTCAAATGTAGGGCCCACATTTTTGGGCTAAGTAGGTTTGGCAAACTAAACACACTTCTTCACAATGTTCCCAATTGAGCCACAATTGCAACATTTTAATGGGAGGCATTCATATTTTAGCTCTTGCAATATCTCACCCAAGATAGAAGATAGGTGGATAGAGTGTTTGAGAGGCTTGCTTAGATCAAACTTAACAAAAATATGCTCATAGGAGGACAATATTCAATTGACATGAGCAAAAGAGTAATTGGAGTAGGACCCAAGAGAATTCCAAATTAGCTTGTAGATCTCCTCCATTTTGAATTCCCAAGGAAGCTTATACACCCTAACCCAGATTGAAGCCTCCTTTATTTTCTCCAAATGGGGGTCAAACTCAACGAACCAATCCTTAGCATAAAGATCCACATTATAAAAAACTAAGGAGTCCCCTGAAAAATCTTGTCCCTTTCAAATTCATATTTAAACACAAACTGAATAAACCCTAATTCCAGGAAGGAGATCTCTTGATTCAAACCAACCCAAACCTAGCCAACCCAATGCCTGATATGCTCCATGGATGGCCAAATACCAATGAACTTCCCCATAATCGCCTGTCTTTTGAGTTTCTTGAGCTTGAAGTGAAGGAAATGATTGGGGATCTGATTTATTGAATATCCTCTGTAAAACAAATGTTCACATAACCAATTGCAAGTTTACAAGAAGAGGAAGCGAGCTTTTCTGACTTCTCAACCTTATCAAGATCATAGAACATGCAACCTACTTCCTGGCTTTCCAAAACTTTAACATACTACTCCACGCCACTTGCCAAATCAATCTCCTCCTGCTTTTCACAACCTTCACTTGGTGCCATTTTTCTGAGTAGACTACAACTCTTATGATCCTTTGTGACATGGTATTTATCGCTTTCTAATTTAAAGTAATTTCTTAACATGGTGTTTAGAAATTTATTTAAAGTGGGGGCATACATTAGCATTATTTTTCCTTTACTTTGTTCACAAGGTGAACTCAGTAATGCTTTGACATTTGACAATTTTGACATTTTTGGCTTCACTTTGTTCATAGGAATTTGAACCTAGTGTAAGCATTGGCATAGTGTATTGATCATTTTATGGCACCTTATCAAGGTTATCAGGGAGCATAATTCTTGGTATGGTTATGGGTACACACCTAGTGAATATTGGACTTCACTAGACCCTGTGTGTTTCTCATCTTGGCCTTGGGGCTCAACTAGTGAATATTATACTTCACTAGCCCTTGTGAGTATATTTTATGGACATATAGCATAACACAACTTTCTAGTCCATCATTTTTCCTTTTCCCTTTTCTGCATTAGCTTTGAATTTGAATGTTTGTGTACCTTGTATCGTTGCTACATCTTTTGTGCCCATGTTGGTTTTCCATGAGATCATAGATCTTGGGGGCTTGATCACTCTCCTTGATCCTTTGTCATCTTATCTCTCCAATAGTTGTACAATTAGACCTATCTTGACATATATTTCTCTACTTTAGTGTGATTCTGAGTGTAAGTTCATACTCTCACTAAAGTGGGGGCTAAATTTATTGTAGGAAATTGTATACGTTTACAATTTCATACTATATTTGGGTCCCTTAATTTATTAGACTTAATTAAGCTTCTAATATTCCAAATTATACACTCCAAACCCTTATTTTAATCATTTTTTGAAATGAGAACCAACATCAAATAAATATATTTAATATTTAAATTGCCTTGGATTATGTGTGTCTTTGAAATATCTAGGCCAAGACCCATTCTCCCATGGGCGAATGGGTCCCCTTTATAAGCTAGGACTTATTTTAAAATATGTTTTTGGTGGTAATTTAGCATTCAAAATTCAAATTATGTTGGCTTTTGGAATCTAATTTTTGGGAAATTGGATAAACACCTATAAATACATAGTCGTTTTATCATTTGAAATATAACAAGAAAAGTGACACCAAGAAGCAATCCTATTGAGAAAATATTATTATCAAGAGCATTCAAGAGCAACATTATTAGTCATTTGTAGCAACAATCAAGATCCTAACATCATGTCAAAGTTTATGTGTGTTCATATTGTCTTGTGAAGGCTAACAAGTGTTGTAGGCCTTCATGCATTCAAGCATTCAAGCAAATCAAGTAAGCAAGATCCAATTCCTTTTAAGAGATGTGTATCACTTCAGTCCTTAAAGGAAGCCATTGGAGGGTGGTGCTTTGCAACAAGTGTTCATTCAATCATTTCCTTCCTTTTTATTATCTTTTTATCAAGGTTTAATTACCAAACTAGGGTTTGACTAAGGAAAACCCCCATACAAACAAAACAAACATTTTTACCTCTTTGTGTATGTGTAGATTATAGGTTGAAGAAGGATTGAAGAGATCTTGAAGAGTAATTTTACATTATTGCATTTTTTTCATCATTCTTCTCAACCTACAAAAACTAAGTTGGAAAATGTATTTCTGACATTTTGACAAATTTGCAAGTGGAAAACAACATCTTAGATCCATCACTAGAGAACTATAAAAAGTTTTTTTGGGAGCCTAAGAAAGGACCCATTCATCTAGGGGAAAACTAGTCCCTTTGCACACCTCAGAATCAACTTTTGGTGACAAGTACATGCCCTTTGATATCTCCCAGATTTTCTTGCAAAGTGTTATTATAGTTTATACATCTTCAGGAGTATGCATTTTACATATTAGGTCATATAGTTTCATTATTTTAATCATTCTAAATCATTTCCAATTCATTTCTAAGACCCAAAAGGATAAGATCGAGTTCTTATTGACCCACCTTGGAGACTGAAATCAATCTATATACCTTGTTGATTTGCATCCTAATTGAAATCTTAGAAATGTTGGAATTAACCTTAAATTTTGGAAACTAAACTTAGGGTCTCTCCACACATTTTTTCTGCATTTCAATATGTATATGCATACATACATACATATATGTGTGTGTGGGTTCACATATATATGTAGATATATATACATGTACATACATGTATATGTATACATATACATGTACATGTACATGTATACGTATACATGTATATGTATACATATATGTGTACATTTATACACACACGCACACATATATGTTGAATTAAATAAATCAATAAATTACAAATTGATTTTTTTAAAATATGTTTCATTTTATTTTTAACTTTTTAAGTTTGGTTGTACTTAAAAAATTTAATATAAAAGTTAAAACTTTAGCTTTAACAATTTTAATATATATATATATATATTATATTTCATTTGAAATATAGTTTTAATTTTTAAAATTTAATTTATTTAATAATTTAATTAAATTTATGTTCAATTTTATAATTATTTTATTTATTTATTGAGATTATCTTTCAATTAGTGTTAATATTGTGTGTAATATATTGATTATATTTTTTAGGTACATATTTTATTATTATTTTAATTTTAATAAATTAAAAAAAGTTTTACTTTTTATTTAATCATATATTAACTTAATAAGTTTATTATTTGTTATTAATTTTTAAATATTATTATGTTTTTGATTAAGTAAGCAACATTTACAGGGTGTTTTACCCTTCACATAGAGCCACAAGGGCCAAAGGAGTTGAAGATAAAAAAGCATCAAAAAACAAAAAGCCACAAAATAGGTCACACAACAGATCAACAACACATGGACAAACAACGGACTAGTAGCAGACTACCCGACATCTTCACAGTTATTAGATAGGAGAAGGAAAACATCATCTCTGACCCATTCCTGATGGTCTTCAGTATTTTTCATGTCCATCTCATCCTTCATTACTGTCGACAAGGTACTCGTGACACAGTGAGCCACCTTAACCGTGAAGCGGGTCAAATCACAATTTTTTTTGTCCAATTTATCCAATCTTTCCTTCAACGTGCATAGAGCTCCTCCCCAACAACAATAGTGTTGTCGGGATCAACCTTCTCAACATCCAGTAATTCCGAAGATTGAGAAGCTGAACCCTCCTTTTGAACTTTTCCTAAATTAAGGATGGAGCTAGGTCCTCTAGCATGCTCCTCCTCATCTTCTAACACCTCCTCAACCTTGCTATATTTGTTGTCCAACAACTCCTCTTTTGTATCCAAATGGGTATGTGTAGGATCATGATGGGCCAAAAAGTGGCAATATTATGGGTATTTGTAGGGTATGTGGCTGACGACTTTTTTTTTACCCAAAATTGATGAAACGAAAAGGGTTTTTAGAGGATATTCTCAGCTTTCCACCAATATAAATTATGCTTTAGTTTGAATTTAATAAATAATTACTATTCATTTTCTATTAGAATTACGACTAAAGGCCTGATCGATAGGCTGATTGAAAAACATCTATAACTTTCAAACGGTATCACATTTTTTGAATCTAAAACATGCATAACATTCTATGCTTCACATACTATAGGATTAAAAAAAGAAAAATTAAATTTCATGAAGTTTTGACCAAGTTAAGGTGGTAAGACATATGAGTTTTTATATTTTTTAAAATTTGTAATAAAAAATTCATAATTAATTATTTACTTGGAAAGAAATTACAAAAAAATATGCATCACATTCGGACATGAGTCCTCTACTTATATATAAAATATTATGAAAAAATATTATCATTTTATTATGGTTAGGGTGGTCAGACAGACACCTACTTATTTTTTCCCTGAAATTTAAGTAGTACTTCATTGAAATTTAAAATTTTCACCAAATAGATTTTATTTATTTTAAATAAACCTAGTAGTTTAGAAACTACATTCAATTTTCTATAGATTCTATTCTTACATATTTTTGAAATAATATAGATAACTTATTCAAATTTTTACATCAAGTTTCCTAACACTGATTTTTCTGAATTTTTTGCCACTTAATGGCCTGTTTCTTCCATGATGATCCTGCATATACCCAAATATTTAACCTGCACTTTTTTCTTGTTTTATGCCAACCTACCAGAGTGCCAAATGATGGCATCACAACTAATAACCACCATCTCTGCAACCACCGTATCCCCCCCAGTCCTTTCTCACCACATTTCTTGCTTTGCTCGAAGGCTCCTTCAAGCTTAAATTGCCTTCCTCCTTTCCTTTCTTTTTCAGGGTGGGCTTGTTGGTAGTCTTGGCGGGGGTTGATTTGAGTTCACACAGACTAGCCACCACACTAGTTTGGGCCGCTCCCTCATTTCCTTTAAGATTTTTAGCAACGGGTTTGAGTTTTAGTGAGTAAGCAAGGACCAGGTATTTTTCCTAATAAGGCCTTTGGATTTGACTAGAGATAAGTTGGTCGCAGAGGGGAGCTCAATCTCTTCAATGCAAATAGCCGAGATGGGTTTTGGCAGACACAAAGCAAGATGGAAGTGGTAGAGCCTCAAAATGAGGCCCTAGTGGAGCGAGAGGGGAGGAGGGTCATTAGGATTCAGAGCAACGACGTCCACACATTTTTCAATAGAATTTTCAAGGTGAATAAGTAGGAAAAAAGGAAAGCTTAACAAAAATTTATGCCTGAGGTGATTCAATAGAGGGAAATGGTAGAAGTAATAGGTCTTGTATCTACCTTCCAGCGTCACATACTTCATCAAGGCAAGGCTCACTTGGTTCCATGGCTGAGGGAGAGCCTCCCAGTCAAAACCTGACTGGTTGCACACCGACGCTTCATTCCCCACAAAAAACTTGTTCAGTCAAAACCTGACTGGTTGCACACCGATGCTTCATTCCCCACAAAAAACTTGTTCATACTTTCATTGTCATGGGTTTTAGTGTGCTTCAGATGCTTCATACCAGTGCATTGGAGACCCATCACTTGAACAATCACTTCCTCATCCATAGTAAAGGAAATTCCACCCATAGTCACATGTCGATCTTTCCATGAGTTGAAAAACTAAGCAGATAGATTAGGGTCATGGCCCACAAGTCTCTCCATAAGAGGAGCAAGACCACCCTCGACACAAATGTGCCAAACAAGTGGATCCTTATGAAATTTGTTGCAGTTATCCGACTTCATCAAAACCCTATCACTTCCCATTATGTCACTCTGCACACAGGATAACTAGGAACCCTAAGAAAAAAAAAGGTTAGAGATAATAGAAAGGTGAAAAATCACCCACACATTAAGGATTTTAAGCCAGAAATGACATTTTTTGACAATCAAGGCTAAGGACAGGTCGCACACATGAGCCAATAATTTCCTAAAAGCAATCTTAGAAAAATCATAAATGAGGATCTCCACACACAATCAGCTAAGTAAGTAGGACGTGAAAGGAAAGGAAGGTTTTCCTTCCACATAGAAAAAGCACAGAAATCTAGGCAAGATGGTTATGGGTCCAGAATTAGAAACATCTAAAGGGTTAGCTATCAAGGGTGGGCCAAAAATAGTTAACCTAAAAAGGATAGCTAATAGACATGGATCCAAAATAGTAGACAAAAAAGGGCCAATAAGGAGCTTTATCTCATAATTATTAGTCACAACAAAATCAAAATCAAGGAACTAGGAAATACGATAGCTTAACAAGATCCCCAAAAGGAGATTACGTAAGGTACGGTCCAACTTAGAGTTAATCATCAAGTACTTAACGCAACATTTCATGATTTCCTTTTCCAAATCGGGCTCCATCCCATTATTTGAAATATGCCACTTGTTATCCATCTCATTGGTAAAAATTTTCCACATAGCCCAACAGACAAGCATGTGGACCCCCCAGATAAACCAACTAGGTGCATGCTTATTTATCATCACGGGTCAGGTAAGGGCTTTGTTCCTTCAATATTAAACCCTGGATGTCAGGAGGTAGGTTCCCTAAAGCACGCCAACATTTGGCCAATTTCCAGTGTGTGCCAAGATTGGCTAAGGCATTAGCCACTTGGTTCCCCTCCCAATAAATATGGTTGGCGACTTTTAATTTTAACTAAATGACACAAAGAGTCTAATGTCAAGAAGAATGTCTTTAGTACTCCACCCCAACAATCTGTCAAAGTTAACAACATCAATAGTAGACTTACAGTCTCCTTCAATATGCAGGTTCTCAATCCCCATGGAGATAGCCAACTGTAAGCCCTTCAACAGTGCTATAGCTTCAGCAATCATAGAAGAATGAACACCAATCCCCCCAGTGTAACCAACCACAAGATTTCCTTTGTAAACCCTGTTCACACCTCATATACTTGCTCTGCTCAGGTTGCTCTTAGCAGCCCCATCAAAATTTAGTTTATACCAGCCCCTCTCAGGGGGTTTCCAAATAGTCGCACTCTGAGCTAGGGACTTGGAGTTTTCATAAGAGTTGGCATCCAGGTTCTAGTGCCAAGCTTTTTCCATGCTTATTTCCACCTCAGTCGAACCTTTGTCTGGGGTTTTCCCTTTGAAAAGTGAGATATTTTCTGCAATGCACCAAGACCCAATACCAAACACCTCTTTTAGATTCATCTCAATGTTCCTGAAGATCCTATTGTTCCTTTCTTTCCATAAACACCAACATATAAAAAATATTATTATGTTTATTGATATTTAGATTTTGATATATTTTGAATTCACATTTATGTTTTTTTATTTTCATTTTCAATTTAGATTTAAGTTTGAAATTTATTTTATTATTTTTGTCTTTTATGAAATTAAAAATAATAATTAAAATTATTAGAATTAATTTAATTTATAATTAATTATCTTATTAAAATTTTAATTACTGTAGAATACTTTTATTTTTTATTTTTATTTATATAATTAAATGAATTTCAAACATAAATTTTGAATTAAAATATATAGAGTGCGAGAGAGAGGGAGATGCTAATTTTTTATTAGTCATTTCATGCCAACAATCTAAGGATAACACATGCCCCTTGAATTTATGCTTAGGGAAGCATGTCATTTGATTAAAGATATGAAAATTCACCTTTAAAACATCTTCAATGTACCCATTGCTCACTTAAGGAGGAAAATAGATAGAGAGAGAAAGAGAGAAAATAGAGAAAGAGAAATAAAGAGATAGAGAGGGAGACAAAGAGATATATGGAGATTAAAAGAGAGATAGAGATACAAAGATAGAGGTAAAGATATAGAGGAATATAGAGGGAGAGACAAAGAGATAGAGATAGGAAGAGAGATAGAAAAAGAGAGGAAAATAGAGAAGAGAAGAGATAGAGAGATAGAGAGCTAATGAGAAATACGAGATAAAGATATGCATAGAGGTAGAGAGATCAAGAGATAAAGAGAAAAAGGGGGAGAGAGGGGGAGATAAATAGGGATAGAAGAAAAGAGTAAGGGGGACAAAGATGGGGAAAGGGAAAGAGATAGAGAGAGGAAAAGAGAGATAGATAAAGGAAAAGAGAAGGGAAGATAAATATAAAGAGAAATAGGGGGGAGAGAGGAAGAGAGAAAGGAATAAATGGAGAGAGTGAAAAGAATAGAGAGGGAGGGAGATAGAGATATAAAGAGACCTCTCTATCTTGCACTTCCCATCTTTCTATATATATCTCCCAATTTGTACCACTCCCTATCTCTCTCTCTCTATATATATATATCCCTCTCTACCTCTATATATAACTTCCTATCTCTTTATTTCTATCTCTCAGTCTCTCCCTCTTTCATTCTCTCCCCCTCTCTCTCTCTCCATCTCCATATCTATCTTCCTTTCTATCTCTCTCACCTATCTCTATCTCTTTATCTCTCCCTACATCTCTCTCTTTCCCCTCTTATTTCCCACTATATATCTCTCTATCTCTCCCTCTTTCTATCCCTATCTCTCCCTATCTCTCCTTCTATCCCTATCACTCTAGCTTTCTATATCTCTTTACTTCTATATCCTCTCCCTATTTCTCTCCTTCTCTCTCTCTCTCTCTCTCTCTCTCTCTCTCTCTCTCTCTCTCTCTCTCTCTCTCTCTCTCTCTCTCTCTCTATTCATAGATGTCTTCCTCTCTATATCTATCTCAATATCTCTCTCACTCACACATATACACTTCTCATTTCTCCCTCCCTATCGCTATCTCTATATCTCTTTCCCACTCTCACACACACACTCCCTATTTCTCCCTCTCCCTCTCTATCTCTATCTATCCCCCTCTCTTTATCTCTCTCCCTCTCTCTATTACTTTTCTCTTTCACCTCCTTTATGTCCCACTCTTTCTCCCTCTATTTCCATCTCCCCATATCTCCCTCTCCCTCTCTTTTTATATCTCATTAACTCTATCTCTCTCTCTTATTTACTCCATCTCGCCTACTCTCTGTATATCCCTCTCTCTACATCTCTCTATATATCACTTCCTATATCTTTATATATCTCTCTCCATATCCCCCTCTTTTATTGTCCCCCTCTTTCTATCTTTATTTCTCCCTCTCCATCTTCCTCTCTCCTTTTATGTCTCCCTCTATATATTTTTCTCTCTCTATATTTATCTTTGTGTCTCTCTCCCTCACCCCTCTATTATATCTCTCTCTCTATATCTCCTTTATGTATCTATCTCTCCCTCTTTCTCTCACTCTCCCTCCCTCTCTCTCTATTACTACCTCTTTCTATATCTCTCTAATTCTTCTCTCTCCTCTCTTTATTTCTCTCCCTCTATATCTATTTATGCATATCTATCTCACTCTATATGTCTCTCTCCATATCTCTCTCTTACTCATACACACACACAAACTCCATGTTTCTCCCTCCCCATCTCTAGCTCTATCTCTATATCTATATCTTTTACTCTCTATCTGTATCTCCATATTTCTTCTTCCATCTCTCCCTCTATCTCTCTCTACCTCTCTCTATATATCACTTCTTACCTCCATCTTTATCTTTCTATCTCTCCCTTTCTCATGCTCTCCCTCTCCTTCTCTATATATTTATCTCTTCCATCTCTATATATCCCTCTATCCTCTCTCTCTTTATCTCTCCCTCTCCTCTCTCTCTCTCTATCTGTCTCTCTCTCTCCCCCTCCCCCCGCCCCCCCTCGCCCCCCTTATATCTCTCCCTCTCTATCCCTACTTGTCCCTATTGCAAACATAACATGAGCCTATTGGTAATGGAACCTAATTATCTTCCTAATTCAGAGGTTCATATCCATATAAGTGGATGCATAGTTGATTTGAAGCTATCACTTCTCCATTAAGACCTTTGTTGCATAAATAACATCAATTTCTAAATGGCTTACTAATTGACCTCATGTATATAGCACAAATATATGCAAAAAATAAACAAATTTTTTCCCTAATTGAGCTTCCACACATCTTCAACGTACCCACTGCACACCAAGGTAGGATTACTAGTAATAGAAAATTCCACAAATAACATGGATAGGTGGATTCATCTATTCTCTTGCATAATAATCTAATAATTAGTCAAATTGATTACATTATTTGCACAATAGCTTAAAAAGCCTATAAACGTGCATCAACTATTCAACTACTCTACTCAATCAAATCCAAAAGAATGATTTTAACAACTATTATACCAAAATTCTCACACCTAACATCTAACTCCTATGTGGATTCATCTATCCTCTTGCATAATAATCTAATAATTAGTCAAATTGATTACATTATTTGCACAGTAGCTTAAAAAGCCTATAAACATGCATCAACTATTCAACTACTCTACTCAATCAAATCCAAAAGAATGATTTTAACAACTATTATACCAAAATTCTCACCCCTGGCATCTAACTCCTATTTTAATATGATTTAATTAACCAGATAAAGCTCCAAATTTGGGAAGAAGCCAGCCGCCTAAATGAGTAGTAAACCAAACTCTTTGAAATTGCCGAGTTTACATATTTATTATTTTTTTGCTGTGCCATGCTTTGTGGTGGTCATTGTTTCCTTGCCGTAGAATAACTGCAGTCGGTGAATCAAGCACAATATCAATGCTTTTATAAAATATTCAAAATTAACTTTGCCTTTAATAAAGGAAGTGAATCGTACAATAATTTTGTATTTGTTTTCCGAAATGCAAGTTTAAGCATGTTAGATGTGGAATAAAATTTTAAATTGGTAACCACGAGGGAAGGAGGAGTTCCTAAAGATTCCCTCCCATATTCTTCACGTGAATTGACAAAGGAGATCGTGTCGGCCATTATTATGGAACCAGTGTGTGAGCTCCAACAACGCACAAATTACGAGATTTTCTACAAATAAAAATAATATCCAAATAAAGAGTTGGCGTGTCGTGGGTTAGATTCAAAAGATTCTGCGAGAATAGTCACATTGAACTGAGAAGACTGCAAAGCTCAGATCAGAAAAGTGATCATGGCTTCTGATCTTCCAGTCGTTGATCTTTCTCTCCTTCCCTCCACATTTGCAGAGAACGAAGATCTTTATTTGGAAGGAAATGATGAGTTAAAAAAGCTGAGAGAGGCTTGCCAGGAGCTGGGTTTCTTCCATATTGTAAACCATGGGGTGGACGCAGCTCTTATTCAGAAGACTGACAGTATTGCCCGAGATATGTTTTCTTTGCCAGAGAAGGAAAAGATGAGAGCTATTTTTCCCATGTTTTATGGTGGTTTTTGCCCACCAGAGGCAGGGCCACATGGGAAAGATTCAATGCCTGAGAGTATGATTTTCCCTGGTGACAGTGTTCTACCCAGTTCAGTTGACCAAATCTCTGCTAAACTATGGCCTCAGGGAAACAATGATTTCCTGTGGGTTTTTCGTTTCTCCATTTTTTTCTATTTTCACTTTTAATTTTGTTTGTTTACTTGATTAATAAATTTTATTTGTTTGGGTCTGTATTTTGGGTCTGTAAAATTATCGTTGACTTATTGTTTGCAGGTTTTTAAACTTTTAAATAGAAAGTGGTGTGTACATACATATATATGTATAATTAGATCGTATTCTTATATTCTCACTGGTTGTTATAATGGTGATGCAGGCAAACAGTGCACAAATACATTTCACAGGTGAGAGAGGTAGCGCATAGAATCTTAAAACTCGTTATACTTAGTTTAGGCCTGGATGTTTCGAAACACTATAACTCAGATCCTTTTGGGGCTTCCCTTCAAGGTTTGCTACGTATGAACTACTATTACAACACAGAAGACCAACAAGAAAACCAAAATGTCCAGAACATCTCTGTAGCTCATACAGATCATGTTTGTGTTACAATCTTGTATGAGGATAACGTAGGAGGTCTTCAGATCGGAACAAAAGAAGGCGATTGGATTAATAGTAAGCCTTTGCCAGGAGCCCTCGTTGTCAACCTTGGTGATTGCTTACAGGTGAAAGAAAAAATAATCTGCACTAAATGAAACTTTATTTTGTTCATAGCATTAATAGTATTGGCTGTAAAAGTTTTTAATCATTTCTAACAGTAAAAAACTCTATAGAGATTATTGACACTACAAATATATTTGTCACTTGTTTCCAATCTAACATTTAGATCAAATCGATTTCATCTGTTACTTGGCAGATGTGGAATAATGGTAGATATCGTAGCTCAGAACATCGTGTGGTGTATGAAGGCTTAAAAAAGAATCAGGGACGATTGTCTATGGCATTCTTTTTGGAAGTTGCAGATGAAGCAGAGATTCGAGTTCCAGAAGAGTTGATAGATGAAGAATACCCACAAAAATATAAAGTTGTTAAGTATGGTGATATTAGATCATATTTCAAGCAGTTAGGTCCAACTCTTGGAGGAACTCCTTCTTACTTTCTGCTTTAAAATAAAGGCACAATATTTCAAATTGTTATTCTGATGTATATGAAGTTTTCTAAGTGAAAATTAAATATATATATATATATATAATTATGTGATTATGTTATAATGATTTAAAAAAAAATAATAATAATCTTTTGTCATGCAATAAATTTATATATTTGTCTTAGAAGTTGTAAAATTACAATATGTTTAGTTATTTATATATAGACATGATCTCCTAGTTTGTAATATTCCATGAGATATTTTCAAAGAATTTTCATTAATTTAAATTTATAGAGAAAAAAAAAGAGAGAAATACATGAAAATAAAATATTGAAAATATTACTAAGATGAGGAATTTTTTAAAAGTTGACTAAGATGTTTTCACAATATTTTAAATTAGCACTAAAATTGAAAATCTTAAACTAATTTGAAGCCAATCTCAATTTTGATTATCAAAAGCTTAATAATCTCTCTTTAATCAAAAGATTAAAACAAGTTTGAAAATTGTTTGGCTAAAAGAAAGAAGCAAACCATACACAAAGCTGAGCATTTGGTCATTAAAGAAAGAAAGAAAATTTCTTTGTTCCAAGTTTCAGAGAAAAGAAAAAACCCATTCATAGACCATTTAGTTAGCCCAAATCTATTCTCAACTGAAGGCGAATAGTTTGCATTGGACTCGATCTCGAAACCACAAGAAACCCAAAAAGCTTCAGCATTTAGGCCACACCAGTTTTCTCTTGACGCCATTAACAAGGCCCTTGTTTTTTGTGTTGTAGGAATACATGTCCCCACCCTTAGTAGCGAGACTATAGAATATTTTGTTACTGCCATAGAAATTATTTCCCTCAGCTAATGAATGAAACCTAATGTGACATTTCTTTGTATGCATAGATCAAATGTTATTGGGAGTTCAAATGTCTTTTTACAATCTTGTTTGATCACCTCTCCAATTTCTTGAAGACTTAGAATCAAAATAGCATTTCTTTATTCCCTTTCAATTTTAGATTCCTCTAGACTTAGAACAAAAATAGTATTTCTTTATTCTCTTTCAATTCTAGATTCCTCTAGACTTTAGTATGTTCTGCTACATGTCAACCCAAGGGTGGGTTCTTTAAATTACAATAACCTCAAAAATATTTGTGATCTACAATTATTAGAAATATTTGTGTGCCAAATATTTTAGACAACTTTTAGTTCCATCACTTAGCTCAATTAAACTCCCAAGATCTACTAGTAGAACCATAATGTTTGTCAAAAGGTATTTACTTGGTTTTTTTTTTCATTAATTGTGTTGGTATCTATTTAGATTTTAATTTTTAATTTATGACAATTTTGCAAGGATTTGAGTTTGAATTCTCTTAGAGCATGTTAAAAGTGTTATCATGTGGCTTCTTTGGAGTTATCCTAACAATGACATGTGTCCCTACCACATGTCCTTCTCATTGTGATTACCAACATGGAACTTGTCTTCACCAAATATAGCTAGAGCCTAGGTGTTTTTTGTGTTAGAATGTTTCCTAGTTATTGGATTACAAAATTCAATGAAAATTAAGGAATTGCAAGAATTTTAAAGAATTAAGGGAAACATGTTAAAAAGTGGCATGTCATTGGTTGATTGATTGAGTAAATATAGGTGGTGTGTTTTGGTTCATCCTTAAAAGGCATCAACAAACAATTTTAATACCCATTAATATATTAGTCATTGATCTAAAAAGAAATTTATGTCAATTATTGATTAATTCCCATTGTTAAAACTAATTGATTAATACTCCAATTTCACAGTCATTGAATAAAATGTATAAAGTCTAGAATTTGTTGAAGGAAGCATTTAGAGGAAAATAGAGTTATGTGATTGTGTTTCTAATTATAGAGGAGATGGATAGAAACTAGATAGAAATCATTTTTTTCATATTTATTATAAAATTCGAGGATGATGATGACTTAGTTGAGTATGCATTGAATTCTAGTCTTAGTTTGACACAAAAAACTAACAAAATTAGGTTACAATAGACATCATATGTATATGTTTTTGGAAGTTCTTCACCTACTTACAAGACAATTTAATCTATTTGAGTGAATAGAGTGGTTTATGGGAGTAATTGGTTCAACTTCTAGAGGTTGTTTCAATGTATAAATTTAATAAATTAGTACTTTAGTGTGGTACAAGTATAGAAATTTATTAGTTGGAAGACACAAAAATATATTTTGAGGCTCAATTATGATAAATTCTTTTATGTAACCCTATAAATCTAAACAAGTGGAGCAACTACATAGTTGATTGAGGGAAGATTGGTTGACTGTGTATAAAATTTTCTCTAAGGAGAAAACATCTTCTGCCAAATTATTGACTATATATAATATCTAGTTCATAGGAAAAATTTGTATGGGTTCCCTCTAGTTAGTGTGGTCTTTAGCATTAAATATTCTATGTTAGGTTTGAAGTCTTTGTTTCATTCATTGTTTTATAAAATATAAACAATTGTTGTCTTTAATATAAATCCTCTCCATGATCTAGATGTCTCCATAATTAGCTAAGAGTCTTAGGTATATGTATATATATTGGGTTACATTTCTTTATTTAACTATTGTAGTAGTTGTAGAAGATTTTCAAACTCTTCAAAAGATTCTTTTTTAAATGCTATATGGAATTTTTTTGATTAATTATGGATGGTTAAAGTATATTTTATTGTGTGAATTTTCTTGAGTTTTTATTTTACATATAAATGAATTTGTAGCTAAACCAATGGAATTTTAGATGTGGTGCTAGTTCTCTATTTGATAAAGAAGCATCCCTGGTTGTAAAGCAATCCTGTGTCAACCAAAAACATTTATTTTCTTTCATTTCATTCAGTAGTAGTTTCAACATTTCATTATGTATTTCATTGTATTACACATGTACATCTATCACATATCCAAAGTTTAGATCATTTGTATTTGTCTACCAAAATTTATCGCTCTCAAAATTTCATTGTAACTCATAGTCATAGCATTTGGGGCCGATTGAGTCTAAATTTCTTAGTACAAACCTATTCCAGAATGAGTGGAGCTTAATGGGACATCATACAAGAATTTTGGGTCCAATGGGATCTATCTTGGAGATTCGCAAGTCATTTCATTTCATAAAAGATTATCTTCTTATGTTTGAGGTCGACCTTCACATTTGTTCATTCTCTGGGTTTTGTAATCCTTGTGGCCAATGCTAACCTTTGTTGGAGTTGAAGAATCATATTTAAGATCATTGTAATTCATTGTATATGATCAGTTAGTCTTACATTTTAGGAGTAGAGTTAGATTTTGCACCAACCCTTCAGGGACTGTAATAAGGCCTTTGGCTAGTTGTAATGTTGAATGCCCTTGCAGTAGGCCTATGAGCCCTAAATATTCACCCATGAGGCATATGTTGCATGTAAGATTGACAATCCAATAAAGATTCATATTTGCAGATCATTTTCTTGTGTTATTTCTACTGTGTTGACTCTAGGCTACATGGTTTGGATTATTCTTTCTGAACCCTCCATCCATGACTGCACCACTATTTTAGATTTAAAAATTATTTACACATTTCCTTAGGCTCTAACTTGTCCCCCAATAGACTAAGGAATTAGTCCATCTTTGGTAAAATAGGCACATTATTTATTAAATATTCTACTCTTGTTATGCAAAAACTATTGTTATGCTAGTCTGCATAACTCTATAAGACTACCTTTCCATATATATGAAGATCTTAGACTAATTTTTAATCCTCTCTAATTTATCAATTTCTAGGTTTTGTAGGTTCATGTATGTGTAGGATCATCATGGAAGAAATAGGCCCTTAAGTGGCAATGAAAATTAAAAAAAAAATAGAGTTAAGCAACTTGACATAAAAATTTGAATAAGTTATCTATATATTATTTCAAAAATATGGAAGAATAGAGTCTGTAGCAAATTGAATCTAGTTTCTAAACTACTAGGATTATTTTTAAAAAACATTTATTTGGTGAGAATTTGAAATTTCAATGCAGTAGCACTTAAATTTCAGGGAAAAAATAAGAAGTAGGTGCTTGTCTGACCACCCTAACCACAATAAAATGATAATATTTTTTTATAAGATTTTAGATATAAGCAGAGGAATCATGTCTCGATGTGATGCATATTTTTTGTAATATTTTTCCAAATAAATAATTAATTATGATTTTTTTATTACAACTTTTAAAAAATATAAAAACTCGTATGTCTGACCACTTTAACTTGGTCAGAAATTCATGAAATTCATTTTTTTTTAATCCTATAACATGTGAAGCATATAATGTGATGCATATTTTGGATTCAAAAAATGTGGTACCATTTGAAAGCTATAGATGTTTTTCAATCAGCCTATCAATCAGGACTTTAGTCATAATTCAAATAGAAAATGAATAATAATTATTTATTAAATTCAAAGTAAAGCATAATTTATATTGGTGGAAAGCTGAGAATCTCCTTTAAAAACCCTTTCGTTTCATCAATTTTGGGTAAAAAAATACCCACATACCCATCATATCACCACTTTTTGGCCCATCATGATCTTGCACATACCCTATACATATATATGCATAGATATACATATACATATGTATACATACACATATAACACACATACATATATGTATGTACATATATACATATACATACATACATATATGTATATATATACATATATATACATATATATATACATATATATATATATATATATATGTATATACATATATAATATATATGTATGTATGTATGTATGTGTGTGTGTGTGTGTGTGGGGGGGTGTATATATACATACACACACACACACACACACACACACACACCCCACACACACACCCCACACACACACATACATACATACATGCATATATATATGTGTGTGTGTGTTAGGGGTGTATAAATTAATTTTATATATTTTGTTGTATTTGTAACTTGGTCTACTATAAAGAGATCTTAAGGTTTGTATGACCAATAATCTAGAGTAAGGTACCATATTTAGTGAAAAATATTTGGGATATCCTTATGCAATGAATGTAGCTATGCTATGTGAGCTAGTCTAATTTTCATTATATTAAGTCCCAAAACCACTTTCTCGAATCTTAGAGCTCTTCTCCACCTTCAAGGCTAGGGGTCCGTCTTCAAGAAAACATATAAAAGTATCATCAAAATAGTTAGTATGGTTAACGGATAACTTTGAGAGTGGATAATCCCTCTTACTTTAAGAGCTCAACTTAAAATGAAGAGCCTGTACTCCTAGAGTTATTCCTTAATAGTTATTCAAATCAACAAAATATAATAATCAAAATTGCAAAAAATAAATTTGTACCCAACTACACACTTGACCCTAATAATTGTCACTAGTTCAAGAGTGATTAGTTGCAATAACCTTAAATATAGCTAATAAATACTATACATATGGATTAAACAAATATTACTATGTACGATTTCATTTATATAGTTTCATTTTTACTCTATGTACATTGGTAGAGTATAAATGTATTGAATATGATCCTCTAAGAGATATAACACATAGGTCTTGCTTCAAGGATTTCCATAGTCTTAGCACTAAATCATGAATAACACATATTAATCTACTCCTATTTTCTATACTTCTTGTGATTGATTTTTATATTTTAAGATAATGTGGATGGTTTGATTCTTCAATATTGGTGCCTTATTGGCTAACAAAGTCACATACACAATTAAAATATAAAATAAAAATAGCTACAACAACTTGGATATGATATTATGCAAATGTTTGTATACTTAATATTCTTTGAAACATAGAAAAAGTGAAACCCTAAGATTTGACCCTAGGGTTTAGGTATTTTTTCAAATGTTTCAATAAAGATTTGAGGTAGTAGGGGTTTGATGGATTAGGAAAAGATATGATTTAATTACAACTTGAAAGGTGAGTCAACCAAAGCTAGGATAATTTTAGGGATGAAATGCAATGATCTAACTAGGCTAATGACATAAATAACTATTCTGATACAAATACAAAAAACACAAAAAGTCATAGAAAAATTTAGACAATTAAAATGGACAAAGCAGGACACTATGCACTTGTAGTATAATTTTGAGCCTGATTTTGAAGGACTAATTCGACCTTGGCATCTATGTCCTTGTAGACTTTCTTCAGATTTGTAAATTTTGACCTATAACACTCTGTGTTCTCTTCAATTCCTACCTTGCAAATTTGAAGCTATTTTTCGATCTGACTAATTCACTTTGAGTGTATGTGCCCTTGTAGAGGGATTTTAGATCTATTTTCACAATTCTTTGATGCTAGATCAAAGCTTTCCATTTTCATCTACAAATTTGTTGGATCATTGTTGGATATTTTTGTAAGTGAGTTTTTGTGAGTTGTCAAGATATAGGGTTTTGATTGTAAAAATGGATAATTGATCTTTAAAATTCTTCCAATCTCCTCCAAACCTATAACTTTCACATTCAAAGAGAGATGAAGGGTTGTTCCATTTAGGGGCTTTCCTTAGTCAAACCTTGTGTTAGTTTTTCCACTTCCACAATGACAATGTTAATGATAAAATACATATCCTTTTGAGGGATAGGGGTAAATGATAAAAGGAATGATGAATAAACAAAGTGTTGCAACTCACTACCCTTCAATGGCTTTACTGAAGGACTAAATTCATGCACATCTCATTTGGATCTTGGTTGTTTTATTTTCTTGAATCCCTTGGAGACCTAAAAAAGTGTTAGCTTTCAATAACAATGATAACATGAACATACATAAACTCATATAGTGGATTTGACATGATGCTTGGCTCTTGAATTGATGTAATAAAACACTAAAATGATGCTCTTGATAATAATTCTCGTTCTTGATTTCCAATTCTTGCTAGACAGATTTTAAATGATGCGATAGCTAGGTATTTACATGTAATTATTTTAATTTCTCACAAATTAAATTGATAGCTAACTTTGGTCTTTTGAATTGTAAATAATAAAATATTGACACTAACATATTTTAATTTGTAGCCAAATAGGGGGACTAATTCACCTTGGGTGTATGTATGCCAACCCTATTTTCCAGAAATTAAGATGTCGGGGGAAAAGTATTAGATAAATGCATTTGTTTTCCACTTGAATTTTTTTGATAATTGTTAAAAATTAGGCCATAGAATGCATAATTTAGGAAATTAGGTGTTCAATTAGGTCCAATAATTTAAGGGGAAGCAGAACATAATGTGAAATTGTCAAGGGTGATAATTTATGATGCTATATTTAGCCCCACTTTAGTGAGAGTATGAACATATGCTCAAACTCACACTAAAGTAGAAAATATGTCAAGAGGAGTCCAATTTTCCAAATGTTGAAGAGATAGGATGAAAAACGATCAAGGGGGAGTGCACAAACCCCTAGGATCCAATAACCAATGGAAAACTAACATAAGAACAAAGGAATACACATGTATGGAATGTAACAAGGCAACATACACAAACATACATGATAAAAACACAAAACATAACATATAGATGAAAATACAATGAACACAAACATGATCTGTAAAGACAATGAAATCAAGAAGACACAAAAAATACACACAACAAAACATAAGTTTAGTATTAAAGGGATTCAAGTTAGTAAGGTAAAGAGACACCAATCTGAAATATGTCTCAAATACCAAACATCATCCATCAAATGAATATTATTCATAGGAATGCTCCTATGAGGACTAGCAAGTTGCATTATGACAAATCACTCATGAGGTATCCATATAATATGATGGGTTCCATAAGGATAGCAAGCTACATTATTATAGATACTCATGAAACACATAGCTCTACTATCAAGCAAGTTGTGTTATGCTTGGCGACCATGTTAAAAGGGGTGTCCATGAACCAGTAAGTTGTGTTATACTAAATCCATGAACCAATTTTCCAAAGTCTCACCTAAGAAGGTGCATCTACTCATCTAAGAAGGTGCAAAGACTCACGTAAGAAGGCACAATGACTCACTTAAGAAGGCACAAAAATGTCTAAGAAGAAAATGGTAAGCTGGTTGAAGAAGGAACGTAAGACAAGGCCAAAACCTCAAGGGGTGTTATAAACAACAACACTTCAAAAGGTACTTTACAAAATAATGCATTGCTCAATATATGAAGGGTCACACAATAGGGAATATCACACATGACATCACCACCAAGAGAGGACAAGTCATGGAATATGAGACTCACACCTTAAGGAACACTAGCCATAGCATTACCACCAAGGGGAACATCATACACCAAGAAAGGTCACACCCTTAAGGGATATTAAGCCCAATATAACCATAAAGGAGACACTAACATAGATTGAGAAGGCCACAATTTGTAGGAGATGTATGGGGTAAGTGCACTAAGCTGTGACACAAAAATGGCTCTTAAGATGCCACTTTTTTTTCTAAAATTAGCAAAGTCTAGTGTTCATGAGAAAATGAAGATAGTTATGATCAAAATTTGAAGATGCAACAAGGGGGGGCCCAAAAGTGGTACTATTTTTATTATAAAAAACAACATAGCATTTGTGGGCCCCTCCCTAAAAAGATATTTTTTTTTAGAATTTACAAAATTCAAATGATGAGAAAATAACTAACACCATGTAGTTATCTCGATTCTTTTGACTAATTTTTTAATGAATATATAATATTTTACAAATTTTTAAAGTGGACACATCTTAAAAAGCTGATATTTGAGCGTGCTCCCCCCTAATCTATTTTTGAAAAACTAATTGAAAATCAATTATTTTTCTTTTCATTACATGCAAAATTAAGTCTAGTTTATAAAAATGTAATTTGTTTCAAAATTTGATGAATGAGTAAAAATCTATACCAAAAATAGGACATGTTGGTTTTTGACAAATAACAAAGGCACTAATAAGATAAGTTATAGATGAAAACCTTAACATAATCAAAATATAAAGAAAAATTATGGTTAGATAGCTAAGAGAGATCCTAACATCATCACGGTATTTTTATAAATTTGCATTGAAACACGTGCTAATTTGATGGAGAGCACAACAAAATATATGTGAAATTTGGTTATACTTTCAAAAAATCACATCCTTGGAATGAAATGGTTGTCCAACCCTTTGGGTTAGATGCCCAAGGAAAAATACAACCCTTTGGGTTGGTATTTCCCAATGCAACTCATTTGGCGAGCGCCAAATTTGGCACTCACCAAATGAAGTTCATCATTTAGAAAATGAAAAATTTGGCACTAGCCAAATGAAGAACTTCATTTGGCTAGTGCCAAAGTTGACACTTGCCAAATGTGAGCATGAATTTTTGGAATGCATTTTATGAACTATTTTTTTTTCTTTGTCTTTTTCCTTGTCTTTGTCTTTCTCTCCCAGGGAAACTATATACATGAAATAAACATTCAAGTATAAGTAGATATTTACATATGGGCACTTACTTTCTTATAATTTAAGTTATATTTCATGTATATAGTTTCATGATGTTTGCGAGTGGTTTCGGATCTCTTGAAGTTATAATGTAAATTTTGGTTTTTGGAAGATCTTATAATTTTAAATATTAGTCAAATTTTAGTAATCAACAAGTTGTATCATATTTCTCTCTCTCTATCTCTCTTGAGATCAAGAACTACCTCTCTTGATGTCCATCTCTCTCTCCTATCTTCTCTCTCTACATCTCTTTATCTCCTTTCTCTCTCTATCTCTCTATCTCTCTATCTCTCTTCTCCCCCCACCTAGCTTTGCACTCTACTCGCTATCTAACCTATCCCTCTATACCTCTTTCTCTCTCCCTCCCTCATTCCCCTCTATTAATCTCTCCACCTTCCTCCTTTCCTCTCTCTCTCTCTCTATCTCACCTCTCTCTCCATACCTATCCCTCCCTCCTCTCTCTCTCACCTTTCTCTCCTTCCCTCTCTACCTCTTCCTCCCTCCTTCCCTCTATACTTCTCTTTATCTCCCCCCTCCCTCTCTCTACCTACATCTCTTTGTTTCTCTCTTACCTCTCTTTCTCTCCATTCCTACCTATCCCTATATCTCTCCTTCCCTCTATACCTCTTTCTCTCTCCCCCCCTCACTCCTTTCCTCTCTCAATCTCTACCTTCCTCCTTACCTCTTTACATCTCTCTAAATCACTTCTCTCTCTCTCTCTCTTACTTTTCCCTCCCTCCTCTCTCTCTCTCTACTCTCTTTCTCTCTATCTTACCTCTCTCTCCCTACTTATCTCTCCCTCCTCTCTCTCTTTATCTCACCTCTCTCTCACCTCTCTCTCCCTCCATCCCTACCTCTCCTTCCCTATCTAATTCTCTCTATGTCCCCTCTCTCTACCTACCTCCCTCCCTCTTTCTCCATCCCTACCTCTCCCTCCATCTCTCCTTCCCTCTCTACTTCTCTCTACCTACTTATTGCTCCCTCCCTCCTTCCCCCTTTCAATCTCTTGACCTTCCTACTTATCTCTATACTTCTCTCTCTCTCTCTCTCTCTCTCTCTCTCTCTCTCTCTCTCACCTCTCCATCCCTTCCTCTCTCCTTCCCTCTCTACTCTCTCTTTATCTCAACCCTCTCTCCCTCCACCCTCTTTTTATCTCTTGTCTCCCTCTCTACCTACCCCATCTCTCTCTCCTCTCCCTCTCTCTCCCTCCTCTTTCTATCTCTTTGCATGTCTCTCCCTTTCTACCATATATCTCAACTATCCCTCTATACCTCTCCCTCCTCTCTCTCTCTCTCTATCTCACCTCTATCTCACCTCTCTCTCCCTCCCTCTCTCCTCCCCTCTCTCCTCTCTATCTCCCCTCTCCGTCTCTCTACCTACCTCTCCCTCTATAACTCCATACCACTCTCTCTACCAACCTATCTACCTATATCTCCCCTCTTCCTCCCTCCCCCCTCTCTCTCTCCCACCCTCCCTCATCTCTCTGATGTGCACCAAGATGTTATACCAAAATGGTAGGAAGGTGGGGAGATTGAGAGACAAAGAGGGATGAAGATGTAGAGATAGAGAGGGAGAGGGAGAGAGAGAGGGAGAGGTGAGATAGAAAGAGAGTAGAGAGGGAAGGAGAGAGGAAGAAGGGAGAGGGAGGGATAAGTGAGAAAGAGGTGATAGAGAGAGTAGAGAGAAAAGGACGAAGGTGGAGAGATTGAGAGAGGGAAGTGGGGAGGGAGGGAAAGAGAAAGAGGTATAGAAGGATAGGTAGGTAGAGAGAAGTATAGATGAAAAGGAGATATGGAGGGAGAGGTAGAGATGGAGAGAGATATATGAGAAACAAATAGAGCAATAGAGAGATAGAGGTAGGCGGATAAGGGAGGGGAGATAGAGAGTAGAGAGGGAAGGAGAGGGAGGAGAGGTAGGAAGAGGAGAGAAGAGAGGTGCAGATAGGGGAAGGGAGAGATAGATGTTAGGTGGGTGAGATAAAGGTATAGAAGGAATGTATTGTGTGTGTGTGTGTGTGTGTGAGAGAGAAGAGAGACAAGGAAGGAGAAGGAATAGATAAGTAGATAGATGAGTATAGAGAGAGTAGAGAAGAGAGACAGAGTGAGAGGAAAAGAGGGGGATAGATGGAGGAGAGGAGAGAGAGAGAGAGAGAGAGAGGAGAGAGAGAGAGAGAGAGAGAGAGAGAGAGAGAGAGAGAGAGGAGAGAGAGAGAGAGAGAAGAAAAAAGAGGGGATAGATATGTAGAGAGAGAGAGAGAGAGAGGAGAGAGATAGGGAGGGAGAGAGAGAGGGAGAGGGAGAGGGAGAGGGAGAGGGAGAGGGAGAGGGAGAGGGAGAGGGAGAGGGAGAGAGAGGGGGAGAGAGATAGAGAGACAGAGACAGAGATAGAGACCGACAGAGATAGATAGAGACAGAGACAAAGAGATAGACAGACAGAGACATAGATAGAGATAGAGAGAGACAGATAGACAGACATACAAAGATAGAGAGAGATAGAGATAGATTAAGTGATACAAATAAATAGAGATAGAGAGAGAGAGAGAGACATAAACAGAGACAAAGACATAGATAGAGACAAAGAGACAAAGAGAGAGATAGATGCTTGTCGTAGGGTCTTGACTTTGTCCCCATAAGGGATGGGTGTTTTGGATTTGATCTCATTTCACCCTTGTGCTTCACATTCAATTTGCATTTTGATGCTCTTTGCAACATTTCAATTATGCCTTTGCTCTTGGGAAATGGATCCATGCTTGAAATTTTGATTTTAGGGAAAAATTGATTAAGTTATGGCCAAGTTCGGTTAATCTGAGGTACCTTAGATTAGCTGAACCTTAGTCTGGCTGGATAATCCGAGGTCCCTAAGATTAGCTGAATTCGACCTCCTATCGAATCACCGAACTTTTTTAACCATACTGATAGGCATTAAATGCGTGCTTTAATGAGTTTTTTGAGGGATAAAATACTAATTATGTGGTAATTTTTCCATTTTGCATTTTTCTAGTGTCAGATTGAGAAAAAATTTCCTCCATCTTGCCCTTGAATCAAGTCATTGCTTTGGATTTTCTCTCTCTTGGAGATTGTTCTAGGGTTTATGAGGGTTTTTATCATCTTGCCATCAAATTATTTCCATTGAGTGTTCGTTCAAGGTATGTCTCTGGTTATTTTCAAATGGCTTTGTTTTGTTCTGGGCTCTATTAGTGTTCTGTTGCAATAAATCATTCATTGAAGTTTGAGATTTTGATCTAAATCAATTTTCACTTTTTCATTTTGAGTTCACGGGTCCATTTTCAAGAATTCAGGAGAGGGTTTTAATTCATGTGCATTTGATGAATGAAGGTCAGTGAAAATCCTAGGGTTTTCTCTTGCATGCCTTTTCTTGCTATTAGTATTGAGATTTTGGAAGTACTGCTTGGTTTCAAAGCCATGATTCATTAACCCTAGTCTTGTATTCCCTAGTCATGCACACTGGATTCAAAAGGTAAAACAATATCAATAATATTTGAAGGGAATTGCGTGAAGTGTTAAATGAACAATGATTCCTAGGATGGGTTTTATTTCATTCCTTTTGTGTTCAACGAAATGAAAATAAACACTTAGAGAATTTTCAGTCACGAGATAATTTTAGTTAATCTGAGGTATCTCGGATTAGTCGAGCCCTAATCCGCATGGATAATCTGAGCCCTCTTGGATTAACCGAACTCAGCATCTATTAAGAATTTCACATAAAATGAGGTCAACACTTAGGAAAATTTTCACTCATCCTTTTGTCTGGTGAATCCAAGAGAGCTAGAATTAACTGAGCAAAAGTTTATTCAGGTACTTCGAGGTTCTGTGAAATACCCGAACTTCATTAAATATGGACTTCAATGCATAAGATTGCTTGAATTTCAAATGAAGATGACTTGTCTCCCAATTTCGAAATGATGGATGTTCAAACATTAACAATGGTGGGAGACTCATGAATAATGGATAATTGATCATCGAAAGTCAAAGGTGTGCTAGTCCTGAGAAATCCGAGCCGGCTCGGATTACCCGAGCTCTAATCCAGTCGGGAAATCTGAGATAGCTTGGATTACCCAACTTCACCCTATCTTGCTCCAAAACTTAACAATGATAAATAAAATGTTTGCATACTGGGTTGTTTGATGATTTTATGTGGTGATGATCAATTTGAATGAGATTTGAATGCATAGATGATGAGGAGATAAGATCTTTTGAATTGAGTTGCTTACATTGTACTGCCATTAGAGTTTAAATTGTTACCATTTTATGTTTAATGGCATCATCATTGCATGTATTGTTACTTCATGGGAATGATATAATATATTATAATGTGTTATCTTCCATCTTGGTGATTTCATCCTTTCTCTAATAGATACAGGGTGAATTGATTATGGATAAGACTGCTAAGAAGAAAGCTGCTTTGGTGCAAGAAGAACTCAAGAAGAGAGCTGAGAGGATGAAGTATGACTTCAAAGCTATCTAATCTGAGTCTAAGATTGCTTCTTTCTAGGCCAAGATTGGAGACATGAATATGGGATATGTAGAATATAATGATTTTCATCAAAGAATGTATGGAAATGCACCTACTCAGCTAGCACAAGTGATCACTCACACTGTCTTGGCACAGGCAGCAGGATTCCCTCCAACACAACTATGCCCAGAGCTGGTTCTAGAATGTGCAAAACACTATGACTATAGAACAAGGATCATAATAGGGCCACATGGGAGAGTTATGGCCAACCTCATAGAGGAAGCTATTGCAAAAGTTTTCAATATTGTTTCACATCACCATCTAATAGAGGAGATAAACATTGGGGAAGCAATCAAGTTCTATGATGAGGACCCCAACAGAGCTTTGGAGATTATAAACAACTCCTGGATACTCAAGCCTAAGCTTCATTATTCTAAATTTCCCAAGCAATTGCATAGAAGTGATTTTAAGATGGAGTACCATGACATTATAACCCTCCTAGGTAGGGTAATGGGAGTAGAGGAAGCTCACATCTTCCATCCTTGGATGTTCTTCCTAATCACTCAAATTGTGGCTAATAAGCATTACCATTGGGTGAGAATCATAAGCAACAACCTAGATGCTCAATTAAGAACTGTATAGGAAACAAATAAGCTTACCATGACATCATATTTGGTGCACATGTTGGCAAGCAAAACCAAATACAAAGGCCTTAGTTGCAAGGGAACATTGGGACAAGACAGAATTTGGGATGTATATCCCCAATTGTAATATAAGACTACCAATTATAGAAGGAAAAATGATGCTTTCTTCATGTTTATTCCCAGGTTGCTACAAAATTCCCTCCATGTTAGAATATTTGTTGATGCCATAGATTTAATCAAACAGTATGGGAAATGGTTCATCCAATTTCTGAACTTTACATACATTCAGGTGCAAGGGTCTCTTGCAGTCCCACTCAGATTACCATGGCATCCAACAAATGAACTTCTAATGTTGGAAATGACAAGGAAAATGATGGCCTTTGAGTAGATTCTACAACTAGATCTAAAGAAGAAGGGATTGGGAGCAGAGTTTCCATTAAGGATTGGGACTTTAGAATAATTCCCTTCCATTCAAAGTGCCTAATATTTTGAGAAAGAGATGGCACATTTTGAGTTGTACTCTCATACAAACAGAGATAAGTTTGATCCATATGGTAAAGTTGTGAAGCAAGCCAATAGAACATTCTGACATGTAGATCATATTGAAGACTATTAGGAAAATTGCAGAGATGATTTTGATGTTCTCGAAAGGAGATTCTTCTAGATGCCTCTCAAAATGATTAGGTTATACAAAATAGTAGAAGTTCCAGATCAAGTGCAGGATGAGGAGGTGAACCTGGTGCAACAATAGGATTATGAACCCTACAGGAACAAACCTTTGCCACAAATAAATTGGTTAGAAGGAGAGAAAACATATATTGATCAGATAAATGAGCTAGTCAAGAGATATTCGATATAATGGGTAACACAAAAGGTGTGGGAATTGGAAGATGATGGCACCAGATTCATGTATGATTTTATGGGAGACATGGAATCTCATTCTGAAGAAGGAGATAAAGATGAAAAGTAAAATGTTTTAGAATCCCATGATGGTGAAGAGCAAGAAAGTGATATACCAGTATCAATCAAGAGAAGGACTAGGAGCCAAGTACAAATAAAACAAGGAGAGAAACCATCTCCTAAAACTAGGAATACTCCTTAAGTTAACACTATTGATGCAAAAGGTGAGACATCTCAACTAGTGAGGAAAAGGAGATTGGTTATAGAAAGGAAGAAGGTAGCAAAGGATAGAAAGGGTGATGCATAAATTGATGCTCCTTCAATTGGGGTTGTGGAGATAGATAGTTCTGGGGAAAAACCACAAGTATATGTAAGGAAAATTCCTCCCAATCATAAAGCATCTCAGGAAAAGGAAGCAAAAGAAGTAGGCAGAAGGTGCAAAATGAAGAAGTACCTACCACTGACAATCAAGAAGAAGTGAATACAGGGATTAACTCTCCTACTAAAAAAGTACAAACATCAGAAGAGGTTATCTGAGAAGAGGGTAATATATCCAATGACCCTAAACAACATGAATCAGAGGATGATGAAGTTTCTACTCCTACTAATGAAGAATGGAAGCAGATGATGCAAAAATTAGAACATCCTAACTTTGGTGCACATGGAAGAAATAAAAAATTAGGGGTTATTCGAGATAAACAAACTAAATCCCCAGAGAAAGAGGTGGTTATTGAGCAAGAAGATCGGCTTGAAATATAGAAGAATGTGGAAGAGATAGTTGATAGTCCATGACAAGATATAAGTGAAAAATAGGCTCCTCCTTTGGAGGTGAATGCAAAACAACCTACTATTCTAGAATGGCTTGAGAAAAGGATAAGTAAGAAACCAACAATTGTGCAATAAGAGACCCCAAGTTGGGATAAATTGTTGGAACAATGGGGGCAACCTAAGCAAAAGAAAAGAGCATGAACGATTTCAAAGATTGCATGAGATGAATTTGATAACAAAGTTGTCCATATAGTAGTGCCTACAACTGATAAGTTCAAAGATGAGGTTAGGCCATCGGATTACAAGGTGCAAACTATAAATTTAGGGCCAACCACTAGAGAACAAGAAAAGGAAGTGTTTCAAGAGTCTTCTCAAGAAATTTTGAGAAGATTGGATAGAGAAATAGAAGAAAAAGATAAGCCAAAGAGGTACCTAAATGATGTCTACAGGTATATTCAACATTTGATGAAGCCATTGTAGACTGTTGGAAGTGAAAATATAATTCCAGAGGGATTGTTGCCTAAGGAGGTAGTTTCTGACATTAAGAGACTGAAATACTTTGCTCATAATACTCAAGAGTGGCTTCAAGATGTCAGTAAAAGAGGAGATGAAGCAATTGAACAAATTCTTAAAATTCACACCAATGCTTTTGATTTTCTTGAGCATACTTCACAATTTGTTGTAGAATGTAGGAAGGCTAACGAAGCTATTGTTGAAGAATTAAAGAAAAATTTGCAAATACCTAAGGACCAATTGGCCAAGTTGAATATATTTTCTCCAGATGAAATTGGAAAGGTGAAGGAGTTGATTGAAGTCTAGGATTACAGGAAAGAACTCCTCACTAAATATTTGAAGATAATGAAATTATAGGGAAAGATGAAGGAAATATACAACAGTTGTGTTAGTTTTCTAGAGATAATGACTGGGAGAAGGAAATTTCTCTAGAAGAACATGAACATTGGAAAATTACAAGCTTGGTGGAATGAAATTTATGCCCCTTGTGATAGTGCTCCAGTAGCAAAAGACCACCTAGAGGATGCATCCATTTATATTTCCAAGCTGGATAAATATCATGAATTACAAATTGAAGGAATAAGGTGATGTTGTAGTATTTAGAAGAATTTAAAGGTCATAAAATAAAAATTAAATTCATTCCAGTCCTAGACCTAGCTGATGTGAAGGAAATATTTGAAAAGGTTAAAGAATTAACCAATAAATCAGAAGCTGACAAGGAAAGAGAAGCTAGCCAGATTTCCGTCACCTAGGATTCCCGTCAGTCATGCAAGGACTAGCGAAATTTAGTTACAAACCAAGAATAGAGCATGTCATAACATCTTAAAGTCACCTGGGGGGCCCATTGAAGTCAGCCTTGCATGGTCGATTAAACATTATGAAATTTGAATGCGTGGTCGACTGACTTGGCTTTGTGGGCACTAATTTTGGGTTTCCCTAGGGAGTTTTGTCTATAAATTGAGGTTTTGGCTTCATTTTGAAGGGTTAGATATTGTTGCAATAGTTGTAGTTGAGATAAAAGTTAGCATTTTTTGAGAACAGGTGCTAAAACATTGAGAATACTGAATTGTTGCAAATTTGGGTGATTCAATATAAGTAAAGACATTGTTTTTTGGTGTTCTTTCTTGTGTTGTACCACTTCGCATGGTTCTGGCTATTCTATATCTTTTAAATTGCTTTGAAGTTACTAGTTGCATGTTAGATTATAGAGTTAGATATGATGCAATGGTTTTTATGGTTTAATATTTGAAGTTTCTGGGAAATCTTTGGGTCCATACTTTAAGCAGTTTTCTAATTACAAGTTGTTGTGCAAAGTTAGCCTAGGCCTTGATTTTATGTGGTAAGTTCAATTGTGGGTGTTTATTCATTTCAATCATTCGACAAGGTTGATTTGTATGAATGAATATGATTTGAAAATCTTTTCATTCCTTAGAAGATTGCACTACTTCTGTGATATTGCAGGTTTAATTTGGGTTTAGCAGAATTTAGTTTTAAAGGATTGGTCCACTTCAAGTGTTGAGTCATTTGCATTGTTGTTCTTAGGTTTAGTTTACTTTTCAAAAAATCTCTCTAAAACCCTTTTACCTTTTTACCATTTCTTTCAAATTATGGGTTAGTTTTAGGATTAAAAGCATCAAAATATTTCAAAATATGATGAGTATGAAATTGTCATTAGTTGTTTCGTAAGGCCCTTTGTGATTACTAGCATATTCACATTTATCATTGAGTTCTTTTGCATTGTCAAGACCTGACATTAGAGACCTTGGGGTTATCTCTTGAGGTTTTTTGATAGAGATTTACCTTTCAAGAGAGATAGGATTTCATATTATGTCTGAGCTGTTGTGCAAAAAACACCATCAATAGTAGAGATAAACAAAGAGGTGATAGAGAGAAGTAGAGAGGGAGAGAAAGAGGGGAGGGAGAGAGAGAGAGAGTAGAGAGGTAAGGAGGAAGGTGGAGAGATTAAGAGACCTGGAAAGAGAGTATGACCAAAAATGAGTGAAATTTTGTTACTCTTTTAGAAAATCATATCTTAGGCATGAAGTGGTCATCCAACTCTTTGGGTTAGTTGCCCAAGGCAAGATAAAACCCTTTGGGTTGGTATTTTCCAATGCAACCCATTTGGTGAGCATCAAATTTGGTGCTTTCTAAATAAAGTGCATAATTTAGCGAGCGCCAAATTTGACACTAGCCAAATGAAGCACTTCATTTGACTAGTGCCACATTTGGCACTTGCCAAATGTGAAACATGAATTTTTGGAATGCATTTTTTGTACTCTTTTTTTTTCTTTGTCTTTCTCTACCAGGGAAACTATATACATGAAATAAGCATTTAAGTAGAAGTAGACATTTACATATGGACATTTAATTTCTTATACTTTAAGTTATATTTCATGTATATAGTTTCATGATGTTTGAGAATGGTTTTAGATCTCTTGGAGTTATAATGCAAATTTTAGATTTTGAAATATCTTATAATTTTTGAAATTTTGTCAAATTTCAATAATCATCATGTCAAATTTTAGTAATTAGGAGGTCAAATTTTAGTAATTAGCAAGTCATATCATATTTATCTCTCTTTCTCACTCATTTTTATCTCTTATGCTCTATATCGCTCTCTCACTTGAGCTCAAGAACTACCTCTTTTCATGTTCATCTCTCTCTCTCTCTCTCTCCTTTCCCTCTCTAATCTCTATCTCCCTCCCTCCTTGCATCTCTACATCCCTATCTCCCCTCCCTCTCCTTCTATCTCTTTGTATCTCTACTCTCTATCTCACCTCTCTCTATCCCTACCTCTCCATTCCTCCCTCTTTCTCTCCCCTCTTTCTATCTTACTCTCTCCCTCCCCCTCTCTTTGTCTTTGTCTCTGTCTCTCTATCTCTATGTTTCTCTCCTTCCCTCTCTAGCTCTCACTTACTTCTGTCTCTCCCTTCCTCCATCCTTCCCTCTCTAATTTTATCTATCTCCTCCCCTCTCTCTCTCTCTCTATCTATTTGTCTATCTATATATCTATCTTTCTATCTTTCTATCTTTCTATCTATCTTACCTCTCTCTCTCTCTCTCTCTCATTGTCTCTATCTTTGTTTATGTCTCTATCTCTATCTCTATATATCTATCTCTCTCGCTCACTCTCTTCCTTCCACCCAACTTTTCTCTCTACTTCTCGCTAACTTATCCCTCTATACATCTTTCCCTCTTCCTCGCTCCCTCCCTCCCTCTCTTGATCTCTCCACCTTCCTCCTTAACTCTCTACTTCTCTCTATCGCATATCTCTATCACCTCTCTCTTTGTCTCTCTTTTTCTCTCTCTATCTTTGTCTCTCTATCTCTTTGTGCGTCTCTCTATGTAATGCCCAAATAAAACACCAAGAAAACCTCACCATTTTTTTAAGACACTAATTGGAATCCACTCACACAAAGCACACCCTTGTGTACACAACCACCTTAGTACCCTTAACAACCACTTACTTGATGGTTTTCCCACACAAGAGTTATGTTCCACTTAAGGTCAAGAGGATTGACCATACTCACATAGGGTAAACCACCTACTACATGAACCTGAGTGACCATCCATTCATGGTGAAGAGACATCATAAAGGCCTAGCGAATATGGTGATGACAAGGGCTCTCAACTTCCACTTCAATCAATATATTGTTTAAGACATGGTTCATGGTTTAGGATTTTCTGAAACCTAAATGATGTGCATAGATTAGGAAAGGTCTATGTTAACTAAAGTATTTGGATAAAAATAGTGAATCTCATGCAAATCCTTAGGATTGCCTTACTCTAGGGACTCTTACAACATTTTATCCTTATAACAAAAAAAAAAAAAGATGAGTTACGCTCACTAAGTTCCATACCCAAGTAACATGATGAGAGAAACTCCTAAAGACCTTATCCCTTTCCTTTTAGTTAAAATTATTTTTCTAGATTAACTAATCTCACAAAAACATTTCAATCCTTTGCAAGACATAATGACATCTTCATTTATCCATTTCTAAGAAAGGGGATTCCCCACTTAGGTGTAAGACTATGCTCAAATGCAAGTAAGTGGTTCATGCACATGTTGACGTGTGTAGCAATATTAGAGAGAGACTTAAGGGAGAGAATTTTTTTAGTTTTATGAGAGAGAGAACCTTGGTTAAATAGGACAATATTAAAATGTATCCTTGTTGAAATTCCAATAAAGATAAGCTCCATGATTCACATAGATCCCATATACTATCTAAACAATAAAAACTCTAATTGATAAGGGAAAATAAATAATGTGTTATTTAAGTATATATATATATATATATATATATATATATATATATATATATATATATATATATATATATATAATTTAAATATTTCTTTTAACATTAAAAATGTATTCCTAAATTGCATGTTTATAATTATTTTAATTTGTAATCTTAGACCATAGCAATTCCAATGAAATACAAAATAATAATTGTTAGGTGTTATTATTTTTAATTCACAAAATAAATATTCCCATAACCGTTTAAGACAATAATAGTGTATCCCTATTTACTAATTGATTTTAAGTACATCAATTTTATAATAAACAATCCAAATGATTTCATTGAATCATTAATTTTGTTAATTCAAATAATTAGATCGGTATAATATATGCATAATATTATGTTCTAGATGATTTAATCGAATTACGTCCTTTTAGCACTATACCCCACTTCCCATTCCAAGGATCCTTTTAAGGTAACACTAGATTATGAGGGTAGTGTTGGTTTTTTCCAACTTCCGTGGCTCCTTAAACAAGGTTTCATTATTATTTTTATTCCTTACATTAGTTTGACCATCCTATATTTGCAATGAAATCAAAAAGTCTAAAGGTCAAAGCTCTAGCAACAGGCATCTACTAGGGGATAGGAATTTTCCATTGCAAGGATTTGATATTTTAAAGGGTTGTTATCAAGGTAAAATGATTAATGGAATACGCCTTCATGTGCCACCTATCTATATTATCCTCTTAAACTTGTACCTACCACTCGATCCAAACAAACAAATCATATATGGCGACTAAAAGAATTAAACGCCTATTAATACTAGCTTCTCACAAGGTATACGTGGCATTACTTGTTTTATTTATTTATTTACTCACTTTGTTTTGGGTCTACAATCTCTTGAATAAAGCAACCAATCTAATTCCTATTTTAATTTAGGGTTCGCTCCCATTTGCTAGAGCATCTATTAATAATTTTTCATGCAGAAACAAATGAAGGAAAAATAGGGTAGCTAAAGAATGGATCTCACGAAATGAAGGGAGATGTAACAATCCAAACCTCAATTGGCATCCACAATAATTTCACTAGATTGGATTCATTTTCAATTGTGGTCTGAGGATTATCAGTATGGGTTAACCACACTTGATCCATGAGGAATCGAAATGTGATTTAGTCACTAAAGCTCAGTCCCAATAAAATCATTCAATGTAAATCGAAGTGGAAGCCATTAAAATTTAACATGTTAAACTACAAAAGATTTTGAAATATCTACTCTAATCCATTGAAACTTATTCTATTAGGGGATTGGTGTCACATTAATGTGAAACGACGACCCTTTCCCAATCCCATGGGTAAATGAGCTTTGTTTCACCCAGTTTTATTGAAGAAAACTGGTGAAACCATTGTGAGATGTGTATCAAAACATGATTTTAGTCTAAATGAGCATGATGCAAGCTAATATAACATGATTTTATGCTAAAACTGATCTAGTTATGCCAAAGCTAAGCTAATTCTAAGCTAAAAGATTCAAACCCTAATTTATAAACATGCTAAGATGGATGCATGGAAGCCATTAATGGAAGCTCAAAGCTAATATGCAACTAAAATGAACTAAGATTATGCTAAATTTGAGTAAATTAAGAGTGTGCGTGTAAGTGAATTCAGCAACATAAGTTTGCTATTGAAAGATAGATCTATTTGTCTCCAAATAGTGACCTATTTATAGGAGAAAAAATGAGAAATGAAGGGTTGAGATTGAAAAGATTAATCAATGGTCAAGGATGGAGGAAATGAGAGGCATGGATCATGGATTCTCATCAACGGATGAGAATGCAAGATGAGATTTAATCAAGGGTTCACATTCCTTTTAAATAAGCACACTTTTGACCTGCACACATAGGTCACAGGGTGACCTACTCAAGAAGTCACAAGTTAAAACTTGCATAAGAAGCCAAGTGAAAATATCCCTTTTTCAAATGATGGAAGAAAAATAATATTCTTTGGAATATTCATATAAGTGAGGAAAAAGGTTATTTAGTTAATTAAAACTAAATTTAATTGTGCAATGGAGTGGGAGGAATTGGATTAATTAGATAATTGCTAAGTAAACAAGGTTTAATCATATAATTAGGGATATTCATTAAATTAAATGATTTAATGAATGGGGAAAAGGTGAAATGACATTTAATTAAACAACTTAGGGTTATTTAATTAAATAGGAAGACTTAGGGAATTAAATTAAATAGTTTGATTTATTTAATTTAATGAGATGAAATGCTAGCGTGAAAGGGGGTGAAATTAACCTGATTAAATGAACTAGGTTAATAGATGAAAATGATGCAATTAATTAAATAGTTAGGCTAATTTAATTAATTAAGTGAAAACAGGATGGGATTGAAGACAAAAATGATGTTAGTTAGCCAATGTGATCCATCGAGACATTTTTAGGTGTCTACATTTTTCCCCTCTTTGAAGCAATGCACTCATTTTGTTGGTTCAAAGATCGATGTTGATTTTCTTGTTGATGACAATGCAAAAACGAATATGAATGATCTCTTTGAGATGTTGATAGCCAAGCTAAGGTTGATTGATCTGAATGATTGATTGATAACATTGTTGAGGATTCAAAATAATGCAAGGATAGTGTTGTCAAGATATGAACAACACAATTGATAGGGAAAGATATATCCTAATGATAGTTGATTTGGTAGATTGATCAAGATTTGCTAGGAAGGCTAGGAAAAAAGTATGTTAGACGATTTGATATCGATATGATTGAAAGATGGTTGGTTTCCCCCTCGAGAGATCGACCGAAGAATAAAGTGTTTTGATCGGGCTCATGATAGGTGAAAATCAAACTTATACTTAATATGCTTGAGATTTTAGGTTGCTTTTGAATCAAATAGCTACAACTTTTTTAGAATGTTGAGCTAAAGATGATATAGATGCCCCATTGTTCCCTAGTGAAAGAGGGATTGTTGGCATGCTATCTTAGATATTGATGTAGACCGATTTCATGATGTATAGATAGTCATCGGCCATGGGTAGCCTCATGTATATTTTGATAGATCACACATATTCGATACTTGGATAGAATTGTAAGTAAAGATAGAAGAATAAGAAGAATAAGATGGATATAAGTAGAAGAATGAAAATAATGAATTTTGACTATTGATTTAGAAGATTGATAAAAAGTCTAAAAATTCCTTGATCCACCGAGACTTTACTAGAGATGGTGATGAGAAATGCATAATGAGGATGAATGCATGATGAGGACTTGCTCAAACCTTGGGATTGGGATTTTTTGTCATTCCTGATTGTTTGATATAACACATAGACACAATGCATCAAGGTATTGAAAACCAGGATGACGTTGTATCTAGTGTAATAGACTTTGATTTTGTAAATAGATAGGATAGTTCATGTTCACATCTTGATATACAGAAACCTCATTGGAATGTAAGTGAGAAACTTAAAATGTATTAGACCAAAGAATATGCAATAGTCAACAACATAATCCAAACAACCTTCCTACACACAACTAAGCAAGTATGTGCCAATATTATTTTACAAGAGTATCCTCAAGCATAGCAAACGAAAAATCATGATTGATGCCCCATTCCTTTTTGTCTAAATCATTCTAGATAGAAATCATCGAGAGGTCCTCGAAATGGGTCATTAAGATAAATCATAAGAAAAGATCAAAGAAAAATAGTCAGTGTTATCTATATCTCTTGCTAGTTTAATTTAGCTAAGGTGATTTTTGATATTGATGTCCATTGTAGAAAGGATACATTGTAGGACATGTTGATCATATGGTTGTTTGATGTTAGGATGATGATGCTAATGATAATCCATCGATATAAACTTCACTTACACATTTACCTATGATTTAGACTTTAGATTTTGACAATTAGGTTCTCACTTTATGACTTGTTATACTTGTTTTCTATTTGTTTTGCCAAAGGGTGAAGGTGACAATTGATTTATTATGGGTGAAAGCGAGATGGGATGGGTGGTTTTGGATTTTTTGGAATATTTCAATGTTTTTGGTATTTTAAAATGTTTTGAGGTTCTTTTTGGTCTTTTCAAAATTTATGTGGATGTTTTGGGTTTTTCAATTTTTTTGAGGTTGTTTAGGGTTTTCCAAGATATTTGAGGTTGTTTAGGTCTTTTTGAATGTTTTCTAATGTTTTTGTGTTTTTGGAGATTATTTAGATGTTTTGGGATTTTCTGAGTTATCTATATATTTTTGGATTTTCTGAGTTATTTGGATGTTTTGGGATTTTCTGAGAGAGTTCCAACCAAGAACCTAACCTAAAGACCTATCATAGGGGCCTCGGGAGTGTTGGGACTATAAAATTTTCAAAATTTTATAGTAGCTTACATTCATAAGCTCCACTTGGCCACATTTTGAGTGCAAAATTGCTATAATCCTCTTTACATATCATATCCATCATTGATCCCATCAGATTTGACCTTTTGACACACAAAAATCCCTTTGATCATCATTGAGCAAGAGCCTCTAAATAAATAATCCATATCGGCATGACTATGTCCATGTCTCTCCAACCCATAAGTTATAACCTTTCAATTTAGGCATTTCTGGCATATCGGCGAAAGGTTAAAATCATAAGAGGATACATATTCAGGAAGACAAGGCCTATTGTTTCACCAACAAAAATTTTTTTGGCAAGAAAAATGCTATCAGAGTGAGATCTTCAAGTTAGCCTAAGCATACATGTCATGCCGATGGAATTTTGTCGGCAAGATGCCCACTATGTCTTACTGATGAAGTACAAAGAAACATGTCGGGGATACATGTGCTATTGGAATGAGTTTCAAATGTCTTTCCGACTCCATATGTCATGCCAATGAAAGTAGCATCAGAGAGAGTCTTGCCGATTCATCTAAAGGAGGACGATACATCAGGGAGACTTGTAACGTCGAAGTAACTTTCAAATCTTTTAGCAATACCTATTCTCTTGCCGATGGAAATATAAATGGATCAAAATTTCATCGGTAGGAGTGATATTTGGTCTCCTTGACCATGTAAGGTGCCTAACGAACGTTTGTCTTGATTCAAACATATAGATCATCCAGAGTTTAAAAATGTCTTTCCGATATAATCATTTGATCTGACAGTGTGAAATTTGAAAAGCTTGCTATAGTCATGCTCAGAGCTGGACATTAATGGCTGTACAAATACACTCTGTATAGATAATCCTCTGAATCAAAGAAGAATAATTAAGGATAATTTGTAGAGTTGGCAGCAAAAGGAACGAGAGAACGGATAAGGGCCAGAGAATTTCGTGCATCCGAAGATTTTCAAGTAAGCTTGTGAATTCTATGCAATAATATTTTCTTAAGAAAATAAAATGGAGGGTTCGAGCTCTGGAAAATCAAAAAGTAGAAAAAAGAAGGGTGAGGGTAGTCATCCTAAGGGAAAAAAGAAAAAGATTGAGACTAGGGATGAATCAGAAACAACTGAAAGGAAATTGAATCAAGATCTTATTGAGCAACTACCTGGCTTAGGATCTAAAGCCAGATGTTCTGCAAAACTTAGGGAAAATGTGGATATATTTGAGGAAAAATGCAAACACACAGGGGATGTGTGGACTTCAATTCAGGGATATGGACTATTTATGTTTCACTATCATCAGAGGGATAGGTTCGAGCCGGTATGCAATCCTGGAAATTCAACCTGGGAAAATTAGTTGTCCCAAATGTATTTGTGGATATGGAACCAATGAAACTCTTAGCTTCCCATTACAATCCAAAACTCAAAGCTATCTGCAATTTGTGAAGTTTTTAACCTAGAAGGCACATGTGACGAAGCTATTGTGCATGAGAATTTAGAGAAAGAATTTTGGAGAATGGATACCACATATAGGGGATGGAGATTGTTGTTGCATAGACCTAAGAAAGATGGAAATTTGGTTCCACTGGATGACAATGACGGGCCTCCATTTCTTGTAGACTTATTCAACCCCTATTTGAAATATACATACTTCTCAGTATGTCAAGTGTTGGGGATGGAAGCTCCTGAGCTTATGTCAATTGTACCAATGGTAATTGTAGCTGATGTTCAGTATCACAATGCTAGACCCTTTGCTTATGCTTCATACATGTTCAAAGGGATTGATTAAGGGCTAATGGCAATAAAAAATGGATCCCATATTCTGCATTTCAAACATTACTCTATTTTTATGCATATAGCAATGTATTATGTACAAGAATTGGGAATGTGGCCAGAAGAGTTAAGAATTACCTAGTCTGATAGGGAGGGTAAATTTTTACCAATTTAGTTATGGACTGCTATTTTGGATAGCAGGTTTTCCAATTTAAGTTTTGTGCATTTTGAAGAATGCTTTGTTAAACCATTGTACATATTCTTTAATCATCCTTGTGACTATGAATTGTCTGATGTGATCAAGAGGTTCTTCAGACCCAAAGATTTCAATGGAACTATTGGTCACAACTAGGGATATTGGTATTGTTTTGAATATGCTACTATGATCAGAGTGTATGGTTTTGAAGATACACCATTCATATTTCCTAAAATAGTGCTTGATAGAATTTCCTACTTGGAAATTGTTAGGCAAATGGACTACTCAAGTGTAATGAATCCGAGTTCCTTTGGAAAACAGGCATTCATGCCAAGCACTTTGTGCTTTGGAGATTTCACTATATTGTCAAAGGTAGGGTATGATTTGATTCTGGATAAGTTATTGCATTATAATTTGAAGAGAGCTCCACCACGGAAAGGGTTTGATCCAGAGGGATACATTAACTTTGCTAAGCAAAAGATGAACTTAGGTGGGTATAATCATATACCTTATCAGTATGATGATTTGATAGAGGGTTGTTGATGAATATAACAAGGGAGTAGAGCAAAAAAAAAAGAGATACAAGATGTCAAACTATTATCTTCTAGAGAGGAGGCATCTGGTGATGAGGGATCTCAGGGTCCAACTGATAAGATCTCCAGATTGAAAACTAAGGATTATAAGCTTCCTTTTAGAGAACCATAAATTGAAGAAGATTCAGACACAAACATTAGGAAAATGGATTATATATCTTTTGTAGCAAATGATGATTTTGTGAAATCTCCAGAATTCAGAGCCTTCTTGTATAAACAAAAGGGAAAAACAATAAGAGAATCTGTTGAAAATGTAACATCGAATAATGAGGAGCAATTATTGAATAATCTGAAGTCAAGTGAGGAAAAGAAAATGAAATATATGACCCCAGAGAGGGAGAAAATTGTTAGAAGATTCAGGTGTCATTATTTTCCCAGGATTGGACCTAAATTCTGCTTTGTTTTTTTTATAGTTTCTTGAAGGATAACAATGCTACACATAAGCTTAGCCTTGAGTGAGTGACCAAAGTGTATACAGGATCAAAGTATAACCATGATGAAGGTTCCCTTATGATTTGGGCCCTGTATCCACCACATAGGAAGTCTATTGTTATTAACACTAAAAAGGATTTTGGACATGTTATGACACTGAAAGTTGGAGAAGTTGATCCTGTGGCTACAATTGAGATTGGCATCAATGTTTCCAAGCTTAATAAATCCCAGATCCAAATGATGATCAAAGAAAAGGAAAGGTATAAAATAAACAATGAAAGGATATTTAGCGAAAATGATCGCCTAAAGGATATGATTGAAAACACATTGAAAGGATCCACTAGGTTGCTGACTCAAGGAGAAATATCTCAAACAAAGGACAAGTGGGAAGGATCAAATATATATTCTCAAGGAAAAATTGATACACTTTCTGTAGTGATTAGAAAAAGATAGGCTAACTTGATGGTTTGGTTGAGCAAACTTTGGGGAACTCACTCAAAGAATTATGCTGGAGAGTAGGACCATAAAAGAATTAGTGAAAGAATCCAAGAGAAATTTCAGGAAATATAGAAGAGAGATAATCCTGATAATGAGGCTATCACTACTACTAAGGAGATCATAAGAAAGCATAGAGATTACTATGAGATACTTCAAGGAGATGCAAAAGAATTAATTGATGCCACAAATGAAAGAATACCAACATTTTTTGAAAATGATGGAAAAACAAAAGAAAATACTAAATGGATTGAAGAATGCGAGTTGATACTACAAAATACTTTGGAAGTGGCTACAGGTAAAGATTCGACATTGGATGAAGCATGTGAGCAGAATGAGAAAATGGTGAACACAGAGATATCAGTCAAGAATGTGCTAGGAGATGTTGATACTCACAAAAGATGAGATTATTTGGACCATCTGTCAAAAGTTCACTTATGGCTAACTAAAGCCTAATTATTTATGTTTAATCATTGTTAGTTGTTGTTACTATCAAAATACATTCATGAAGGGGTGCATCCCTTCAAAGTTTTGATATGTATAAATCTGTTACATAGTGACAAAAAGATATAGGTGAATAGGGATAGATAAACAACAAAAAGCTTCTATGATGTTTACATTTCAAAAGACTATGTTGAAAGTATAATTTGAGGAGATCAATGAAAGAAATCTGATTATGTGGCTTCATATTGGTATCAACTATTTGTTAAATATATTCAGTTATATGGTTGTCTCCAGCATAATATTTCCTTATTATTTAAGTTGATATATCAAGGATATTTTCAATTTATTAAAACACATTTTTTCTTCTTGTGTGATGTGATTAATTGGCTTCTTTTAGAGAATTAAAACCCTTTTAATTTGTTACAGTAATCTAGAAGTGTTATTTTGACCATTAAGAAGAATCATATAGCTAGGACTACCATTCTATCTCCAATTTGGTGTTATCTATTGTTCCTGTGTGATTTATTTAATTGGTTCCTTCAAGTCAACATTAAAAATCCTTTTAATAGATCATAAGTAACCTAGTTGTGTCAATTGGATCCACAAGTAGATTTTGTTAGTCATTTTCCTACACATTTATACAAGTTGTAAACAAACATAGGTGTGCCAAACAGTTCAAGTTATTGCCAATACAAGTCATTTTGTCTTATATTTTCATTTGACTCTGTTCACCCTACAAGGCACTGGTCTCACCCATTTTCATCATTTGGTTTTATCAAAACTTGTTTTAAACTTCACATCTGAACATATTCATAGATTTTACCTTGATATTGCTTATACAATTTATACCAAATTAGGATTACATCTCTCCACTCTCAATTTCCATTGTGGATAGATTGTTCAAGTAGGAAACAAATAGTCTAAGTCTGCCTCATTTGCATAGGTGCACCTGCCTAGGTCTGGCAGAGCCTAAAGAGAAGAAGGTTCAAATATATTGTTTGGCCTTGTTCATTAGCCTAAAACGTATCAAGAGCTTGGAAACCTCTTGTAGTTTCAAACCAGCATATTTTAGAACTAACAGGGAGCTGATCAAAGATAAGCCTTGCCTATGTTATACATGTAGAGACCATGTAGTTTGACTGACTCGACTTATTGACAAGATAAGAAATGCATAGGTGATGAAATGTTATTTTATTATGGCAGACTCCTAAAATACTGACCTAGGGTGTCTTGGGGGCAGATCAATGATGGCCTTGCCTATGTTCAAGCTCAGAGACAATGTAGTTCGACAAGGGTACTATTTTTGGATTTTTGATGTTCGACCTTTTGAGGATTTTGATGTATTTTCTAGATGTTTTGGATTTTGACTGTATAGGATTTTGTAAAAAAAAAGAATATTTTTTTGCACGATCTTGACAAGTGTATGGATATTTGACAATGATATTAGTGATATATTTGAGATTTTTTTGAAAGCCAAGCTAGGATTGATAGAATGATGATGATAACATTGTTGAGAATACACAATAATGAAAGGATAGTGTTAAGAAACATGAGGATTGGGAAGGATATCCCTAGATGATGGATTGATTGGATAAGTTTGATCAAGATTTTGAAGCTTGGTTTGGAACAAAGTTTGTTGGAATGAGTTGACATGACGTTGAAGTGAAAAGGAGATTCAACTGATATGGATTTTTTGGATTGATGTTTGATAAAAGATAAAGCTTGATAAGGAACATCTTCTCATCAAAATGTGCCATGAGCTAGTGATTTGGATTTTTGCTGTATAGGATTTTGCAATTTTTTTTAGATTTTTTGATGAACTTTTTACAAATGTTTTTGGGATTTTTGATGATATTTTGAGGAAAACGATACCTAGATCATAATGTCAATGTCACATTTGTGATATATAAGACATGGATCAAGAGTTATTTGAAAATAAGAGTGCAATAACCTGCCCCCAGTGTTTAGCAATTCTTCATAATGCAATAGATAACCAAGATAGGTAATGTATATGCAAAGATTTTGTCAGAGTTTTAGCATGCTAGATATGGGTTATGGGACTTCATGAGATAAAATGGTAAAGATCCTGTCAAAAATTGTCCATGAGTAGAGTTGAATTATATGTTGAATCTTTGTCAAGATCAAGATAAAGTGGAACATCTTGATGAATTTGTATTGGGAACATTGGATTTATCATGACAAGGATGAGATGCTTCTATCTGAGAAGGATCATATAGACACTCGATTCTACTCATGATGCATGTTTGCTAGGTTTTCATCATAGTAATTTCCTAAAGTGCCACCGTAGTGGTTTTCATTGGAGGATGATTTTTATATTTAATATTTTCTTGATTTTTTGATTTTTTGATTATTTTGTATTTTTTTGAAAATTTTACCCTCATATTGAACCACCTGGTGGAACTGATGTAGAGGCCACTATCATAACATGCCAGTGATATCTTGCTTGAAGAAGTTGCTTTGCTAAGATATAAGCACTTGAATGCAACCTTGAAGAACTCTGATTTTCCTTGCTGGTACCGAAATTAACCTTGTCTATGTTCGTACATCATGATAAAGTGCCTTAAGAATCCTTATGATGAAGGGTAGCTACCAACACATGGTCAATGCGAGAATTGGATATTGTGAATGGAGTGTACTGTGACATGTATGAAGGAATATGAGATGGATTGGTTGATAGGTTGGAACCTTTGACTCTCCAAACTTGGGAAGATGAGTGATGATGGGTGGGAATGGAGGTTTTTGTGGAATTAGGACCAACCACTAGATATACTTTGTTCCTTGCTTGAGAAGCTTTCTTTTGTATTTGAGGACTCTTTAGATGGATACTTTTCCCATTTTTATTTTTCCCCATAGTTTCTTTGACTAATGGAGTTTTTGAGGGATGATTTTCTTTATTTTTCTTTGGTATCCATTTGTACTTGACATGTCCCTTTTGCTTTACTGCTTCGTTTTCTTTGATGATCTTTGCCTTGATTTGATAAGAACTCTTATTTTTACATTGGTCCCAATTTATGTATGAGATGATGGGTGAATGCCAACTCATGATACAGCTAGTTGTAGCATTGACTGCATTTTCATCTTAAGGATCCTTCATGCCCCATATTTTGATGTTTGTTGTAGACAAGATTTCCCCTGACGTTGTGATGGTATTATCAATACATAATCCTTTGCTCTGATAATGTATCATTTGATCCATATCCACTAAATATGACTTTTCATGAACACATGATATTGGTATGGGTTCTTGTTGTTCAAGAATATGAACTATTTGCTTTGATTCCATGACATCATTATTTGTTTATGATGTTGGTGCTGATTCAAAAGATGATGATTCACAATCACTGTAAGAATCAATAATCTTTATTGTTGCTCGCTCATCAACTATTTTCTTTGATTCTATGACATAATTATCTATTGATATTGTTTCAAAAGATGTTGGTACTAATTCAAAAGATGTTGATGATGCACAATCATTGTAAGAATCAATAATCTTGACTGCTGCTTGCTCTTGTGTAGGAATAGAAAGAGTGGGAGACTCATGTTTTGGATGAAGAATGTCTATATGTCCATCCGAAATAAATATCTAAAGAGTGATATCGGGGACATTTTTAGAGTTTAAAATGGTTTGGAAGATGTCCCTTAGTTCTTTTTGAAACTTTTGGCATAGGGGTTCTTGATTTTAACTCAGTTCAGAGTAACTTTCGTTATCCTCAAGAGCCTCCTCTTTACATGATCCTTGGGTGGATGATATATCATTAGTAAAATAATCTTCACAACATTTTGTGGGTATGGGTGCAATAAGCAATATTTCTAGCTCATTTGGAACTTCTTCAACATGCCCAATCATTGAGTCATATGTAGGAGAGATATCACAATATGATATCCATTTGATGTCATTACGTTATAAAATAGTACTAAACACTATTGATGGGTTTAGAATTTATTTTAAAATAGTATCTTGATACATATCTGATTCCTCATAAACAACATAAAGATGTCCCAATGTGGTATCCTAGGTATTGTTTGAAGTTGATACCTTTGTCAGATCTTTTGTTTTCCCATGATCAAGCATAGGGTTCGTGTAAATTTTCAGATTTTCATTCCTAGATTTTTTATCAACCTCAATGTATCTTTGTTAAATAAGATCCTCTATTAGATGTTTGAGCATAAAATAATTTTGTGTGCTATGACCTTTGTACCAGTGAAATTCACAAAAGTGATCTTCTCTATCGCTACAAGATTTGATTTGTGGCTCTTGATAGTTTGAGAAATCTCAGAGTGTGATAAGGTTAGATTGTATCAACCACTTCAACATGTCTTCCATAGGTTCCCCTAAGGGAGTGAATTGTCACTTAGGAGAATTATTTGTTCTATGTTGTCTGCATTGATTGTTTGCAACATTGGTTATTTGATTGTTTGATGGTGACATGTATGGTTGTTGTGTATTCATGGTTTGGGTGTTTTCTTGTCTAGGAGCAGTTAAGACCACCTTTGCATCAACAACACCATCACTAGTAACATCCTTGTTCTTGGCCCAATAGTGGGGTGTGTCATTAAAACTAGTGGATGGGTGGTTGTATTTATACACTTGTGTGCTTCCCTATGAGATTAGGGCTCTCTTGATGTTAAGGGCTCTAGGGACAAGCTCGTCATAAGATGTGATGCATTGCATTTTCAAGTGGAATGATAGATCTGGATCTAGATTTTCTATGATAATTCCCACTTGTTGTTCGTCGGGAAGTGTCTACTTGCTTTTACTAGCTCTTTATCTACACCATTGTAAGAAATCAGTGAAAGATTCCCCTTTGTTTTGTCTAAGAGTGTATAGTTCTTCTATACTTACGTCCATGTCAAGATTGAAGGAGAAGTGATCTATGAATTTTTCAACAATTTCTTGGAAAGTTTTGATGCCTGGGGTAGTTGAGAAAACAAATTCATGGCAGGACCTGCTAAACTTTGTGGGGAAAGGCACATCAAATAAGATGCATTATAGGCAACCTCCATACACATGACATTAAACTCTTTGATATGGTCCATAGGACTTCCTCTCCCTTTGTATTTGTCAATTTTGGGGATTTCAAAACTGGGAGTAAATGGTACCATTGCAATGTTTCGATCAAATGGATATGGACATAGGTTCTGTGTATGGGTCTTCTTTGTCTTGCATATTTGAAGGTCCTACATTTCTTGAGATAGTGTCTTAAATTGTGATGCTAGATCTTCTGACAGGTTTGGTTGAGGAACATATGTTGCGATGATGAATGGGTTGTATGTGGTATTTTGATATGATAAGGTGTTGTATGGGGTGTATAGTGGTGTAGGATATTGTGAAGGTGATTTTGGTGAAGGCACATATGTTCTCAACATATTTGGGTTGACAATGTTTTCTTGCGGGTTATAGTATAAACTCTATTGTTGCTGTTGTACGAGCATTTGTTGTTGTTGGGCATATTACTGAACAAACAATGCTTGTTGTTGGGTTTTTTGTTGTTGAGCTTGTTGTTGTGTGGCTAAGGTGGCTTGTTTGGCTTGTTTTTGTTGTTGTGCTACTAAAGAAGCATGTTGTTGTTGTGCTACTAAGGTTGCTTGCTATTGTTGTTGATGTTCGATGACTTGTTGATAAGCCTATTGTTGTTGTGTTGGTAGGTTTGCTTGATGAGCTTGTAGTTGTTGTGCTTCTAACACTACTTGTTGGGATTGATTTTGTTGTTGTGCTACTAAGGTTGCTTCTTCTTCTTCTTGTTGTTTTTTTTTGTGCTACTAAGGATGCTTGTTGAGCTTGATGTTGTTGCACTACTAAGGCTACTTGTTGTTGTTGTTGTGCTGCTAAGAATGCTTGTTGTTGTTGTTGTTGGACTACTTGCTGGTAAGCTTATTGTGCTTGCTATAAAGCTAAGGCATGTGCTTGCAATGTAGGATAAATTAGTGGTTGGTACATCTGTGATAAGTTTTGGATGTTGATGTTTTGTGCGGGTTGCAGATTGTTGATCTGAGAGGTTGGGGGTTTTCTTGGTTCAACATTCCTTGCAAGATGGTGGATTGAGATGGATGAATGTAAGTTTGAGGTCCCATTTGATTTTGCATAGTGAGAGGGACTATGGGGAAAGATGATGATTCCATTGGATATTGCAATGGTAATGACATAGTAGGACTTTGAGTCCATTGATTAAAAAGGTTTCCTTGATTGATGTCTTAAGGATTTCCTTGTATTTGAGGTGGGATCAAGGTATTACCTTGGTTGATGGGATTCATAACCAATGTGTTTTTTTATTTGGTTCGATGATAGATGGGTTTGATGTGGATGGTGGATTGACTTGAGTAGCTTGGGTAACCACTTGTTTCAATATGTCAATAGGTTGTTGGAACCACTTGTCAAGGGTTGACTTTGCATGAGAGTGTTAACTTGCCCTTTTTTTCCCACTTAAGGCACTTGGTTCACATTTCCTTGCATAACATCAAGCATACTTGGGGTATTTGTGATGATGGATGAAGATGGTTGGGCTTGAAATATCGAGATTGTTGTAGCATCATGGAATGTAAGTGGTTTTCCAAAGGTTGGTATCCAACCTGTGTCTTGGGGAAGGTTGGTGGTTAATAGAATGGTCGTTTTGTGAATACCCAGAGTTGTGTTTGTTCCTAGGCATGAAGTGATACCAAGGTTGGTTCATAGTCAAGTTGCAAGACTAGATGTTAAGGGTTGACTTGAAACAAGGGGTGGAGTTTGTTGAATCGTAGAGGAAGTCAAGCCTTGTGACAATGATTGTGCAACAAAAGATGGAGAAATCAGAGCCATGTTTTCTAAGGCTCGATGTTCCATGATTTCTTCTCTAGTAAGTTCAAATGGGTTGCTCGTGATGTCTTCTATCTCATGTGATCCTGATGGAGATGAGGGCTATTGCGACGGGGTAAAATAACTTATCAAATCAAATTCTTGAGGATTTGGATCACTGATGGTAGATAAGACTTTGGTTTTCTCCATGATTCTCTTGTGTTGTGATCTTGTTGTAACCATATATTGTGGGTCAATGATGGGAGAGGTGTGTTGAGATTTGTAATGTTTGAACTCTCTAGTTGACTAAAATCTAGCTAAAAGGGATGCTCTAAGTCATTTTGGAGCAAATATGGTAATGGGAGATGAAAATGTGGATGATATGGGAAGTGATCTTTACAAACGTTTTAGGACAACACTTTTGACTTAAATTTGATTGTTTGATGTTTAGATAAAGGATTTTTACGAATTTTGAAATCTTTAGGGTAGACTCGTGACCTTTATGATTAACTAGTTCAAAGATGATAACTAACTTACTCCAATGCATGGAAAAGGATACATTTCTCATACAAAGTAGACAAGTTAGGGTTTGGGATTTGATTGATGTTCAAGTCAAAAAGTGTTTGGTGTATTCAATTTTTTTCCAAAGTTTGGTGAAGTCAAGGATGAAATTTGATAGAGGGGTGAGTGAAATATTTGACCCAATGTTGACCTAGAGTGAACCTTTGTTTTCCAATACCAAGGTAGTGAGAAAAATGGTATACCTCTATAGTGATAATAACTCGAAGAACTCAATGATTTTGGACTCAATGTTTGCAATGTTTTTCCTTGTCTCAATTTGCTTATATTTGGGGAGTCAACAATTTGAACATACATCAATGTGGGGTGTTCATTTGATTTAATCTTGGATTAATGAGGTTATTTTTACCACAAACACTTGTCTTGGTTATGTTTTAAAAGTAAATGTTTATGTCAAAAACATCATAACTTTCACAATGTCCATTTCATGAAGATCCCGAGGTTGAAGCCATAATTGCCTATGTTGTTTTTGGAAAGTATGGATTAAGATATAATTCAAGATATTTAGAAATCTCTAAGGATAGAAATCCTTAGGACAAGCAGTAATATCAAGGCTGATTCAAAAGGTATCCATGATTAAGCCAAAGTGTTTGAAATTTTGAGGAAGATATTGAATGTTTGTTTTTGTAGCGTTTTAAATCCAAGCAATCTATTCAACTAATTCACAATAATTTACAATCCTACGTTTGAAATGGCCATACTTGTTGAGTCCCCACTCAGATTTCTCCAAACACTAAGACATTGCGAACAGTTAGAGATTTGGAAACACTAGCTCCCCTCCATGGCACACACTTCTCAGGACCACCTCATCTCAAAATCCTGAAGATCCTAAGATGCTAAGGATTTTTCTATTTCAATAATGAATAGTACAAATGTGGGGCGGCTTCAGAACGACTGTTCTTGCACCAACAAGTATTAATGATTTTGGATTCTAAACAATGGTTCGTAATAAGGGCTTCCAGTTTAGGGGATACTATGATAAACTTCATTAAGAGGTCTCCTAACCCTTAGAACAAGGGCTTTTCACATCATAAAGATACTAGGGGAGAGCTATCATGTACCACATCCCATTGATCACAATTTTCATTGCAACCACACATTTATATAGTGGTTTGGAAGGACTTGGCTTTAGCCCATTACCGCTTGGGTCATTCCCTCCTTTCAAAGTGGGGAGGTAGGCCCTCTAAAGATAAACAATAGCAAAGAAGTATGTTTGGAGCTCGATCATCCTAGTTTGCATGAAACAAGGAGAGAACACACACCACACCTTTTACCTACACTAGCAAAGGGGTTCAATTTTAATCTAAAATGAAAGATGTAGGTGATTTTACAGAGTGTTTAAGGAATTTTTTTGTTTCTCAAGATCGTTGAGTGGTGCGAGAGAATTGCATATGCATCCAATTACGTCATAAATCAAAACACAACAAACACTCATCAATTTTAACACCTCAAACCAGTAATGAGTTCATTTTAAGAACCAAATGAATTGTTAAGTTTCCTTGTTCAATTTTAAACCCAAAAGGAAATGATGAGATGAGGGTTCAATTTTAGCCAACTTTTGAAAGTGAATTTTAAGCCCAATTGAAAGCTAGTTGTCCTAAGATAGTAAGTTTAAAAACCCAATGGAAATTTAGTGGTCCTAAAACATAAACCAAAGCAGCATATGATGGGTTATAATTGCCCCACAAGTGTCAAAACACTGTTACAATAACTACAACTAAGAAAAATTAGAAATTAAAATTTTCAAAATTTTTTGATTTTTCTATGTTGTAGTAAATCGCATTTTTGAAGGCCTTCGGAGCGGAATTTGGGGTTGAAACTTATGTCGGTCCTTAAAAATTTATAGCCAAAGGCATTATATTTTTAGAGACTAAATTATTACTCTTGGAGAGCTTTCCAACGGTGCAAACAGATTCGAATTTCAAGCATTGAGTAGAAAGTTATGACCCCAACAAGTTGGGGTAAATAATTTCCTAGTTTTTTCTCCAAATTTGCAAAACCTAGTTAGCCTAAAAACCAGAACAATGTTAGAGGCATATTAGTATTCTGACGAGTCAAAAAATCAAGACACATGTTGAAAAATGATCATTAAAATTCTTACCAAAGTTGGGCATTGTTGTACATGATAGTGTTGCTATGGTGAATTATGGTGAATTTGGGTGTCGCTCTATAGAGAAAACAGAGAGCACGATAGGGTCACTATTTGGTCAGGCATCACTCTGGTGAATTTGGGCGTCACCATTTGAAATCTTCGATACCTCTATTTTTAATTAGCATTGCTATTTTTTTAATTGACGTTGGTGCATTTAATCAGTGTCATGGTTTGAAATGGCGATAGCGTCGCTATATAGCGACACATTTCAAGTGCATCAATGTATCCTACAAAAGGAAAAATGAATGGAATTCGAGATAAAAAATAGTTAAATTATTAGTTTCCCCTCCTTCTAGTGCCAAGATGTGGATTAAGTATTATTAGTGTGGGTTAACCACACTTGATCCATGAGGAATCGAAATGCGATTTAGCCACTAAACCTTAGTCCCAATAAAATCATTCAATGTAAATCAAAGTGGAAGCCATTAAAACTTAACATGTTAAACTACAAAATCTTTTGAAATACCTACTCTAGTCCATTGAAACTTATTCTATTGGGGGATTAGTGTCGTGTTGATGTGAAATGATGACCCTTTCCCAATCTCATGGGTAAATGAGCTTTGTTTCACCTAGTTTTATTGAAGAAAACTGGTGAAACCATTATGAGATGTGTATGAAAACATGATTTTAGTCTAAATGAGCATGATGAAAGCTAATCTAACATGATTTTAAACTAAAACTGATATATTTATGCCAAAGCTAAGCTAATCTAAGCTAATTCTAAGCTAAAAGATTCAAACCCAAATTTATAAACAAGCTAAGATAAATGCATGGAAGCCATTAATGGAAGCTCAAAGCTAATATGCAACTAAAATAAACTAAAATTATGCTAAATGTGAGTAAATTAAGAGTGCGAGTGCAAGTGAGTTCAACAACATAAGTTTGCAATTGAAAGATGGATCCATTTGTCTCCAAATAGTGACCTATTTATAGGAGAGCAAATGAGAAATGGAGGGTTGATATTGAAAAGATTAATCAACGGTCAAGGATGGAGGAAATGGGAGGAATGGATCATGGATTCGCATCAACAGATGAGAATGCAAGATGAGATTTAATCAAGGTTCACATTCCTTCCAAACAAGCACACTTTTGACCTGCACACACAAGTCACAAGGTAACCTACTCAAGAAGTCACAAGTTAAAACTTCCATAAGAAGCCAAGTGAAAATATCCCTTTTTCAATTGATTGAAGAAAAATAATATTCTTTGGAATATTCATATGGGTGAGGAAAAAGGTTATTTAGTTAATTAAAACTAAATTTAATTGTGCAATGGAGGAATATTCTTTTGGAATATTCCTTTGCAAGTGGGAGGAATTGGATTAATTAGATAATTTCTAATTAAACAAGGTTTAATCATACAATTAGGGATATTCATTAAATTAAATGATTTAATGAATGGGGAAAAGGTGAAATGACATTTAATTAAATAAGAAGACTTAGGGAATTAAATTAAATAGTTTTATTTAATTAATTTAATGAGATGAAATGTTAGTGTGAAAGGGGGTGAAATTAACCTGATTAAATGAACTAGGTTAATAGATGAAAATGATGTAATTAATTAAATAGCTAGGCTAATTTAATTAGTTAAGCAAAAAGAGGATGGGATTGAGGACAAAATGATGATAGTTATCCAATGTGATCCATCGAGATATTTTTAGGTTTTTACAACAAGACTATAATGTTCAAGGAGAATCATTAACCTTTGTTTTTTTTTGTTTCCAACATATTACATATGTTTCCAAACACATAAACTAGCAGAATTAAACTCAACCCCAACAAAATACTGTGGTAGGTAATAATAGTAGTGAAAACATTTATTTTCCATTTCCCTATTAAGAAATGTAGAATGTCCTAATTTAAGCTCACTTATAATATGTGACCAATTTACATTTTCAAATATAGTTTCTTTGCATATGTAGCTTTCACTAAAATAGGTGGGATAAACTTTCTAAAAACTCATAGACCAGACAACTGCACCTTTATACGACTTACATTACTTTTGTACATCTATATGTGACAACTTTTCTTTACACCTTCCTTGCAACTACTACTAGATGGCCATTTACTTTCCTAACACACAACCCCTATCCATGTGAAGTGAAGGAGCTATGCACACAACAAGGAAACACGAGCTATAAAAGTAAACCTGAAACTCACAGAAGCCAATGGGAAGGAAAAGCTCTCCTCCCTACCATATTGGAATCATCAAGCCACATAAGGCTCTATCCAACCCCTGAGCCAAGAGTAATCACTAAGGACCCATACAATAGGTTATGTGACCAGGGATCTCCAAAAGACACATAGCATATATGTTTATCACATGAGAAGGATTCATTCTGGTTCTAATACAGGAAGGATGACTCAACACATGGAATAGTATAATAACATCACAAGGGAAAACTATACACCTACCAAGCTACATTACAACCAAAAAAATACTATAAACACCCTACTCCTTAAAACTTACTGCAATAACAAAAAGAAACTACCACAAAAAATTATAATAGTTGCTTGAACCATAACAAAGAAACAATCACAAACTCCTACCTCTTACCCACATGTTATCCAATTTCTCCTTCTCCTCATGTATTGTTTCCAACTAGCAGTTCCCCCCAAAATAATCCCCCTGAAACAACGAGAAAAGGGGGACTTGGTTCTATCCTTGAAGAGATAGGGATCCTCCTATTCCACTCTTGTCTCACTCAAGCCAACCCTAGAAATGCAAGTAGATCAGAATAGAAAGCTGTAAAATCAGAAGTGTGCACTTGGAAATCAAAAAGAGGCTTGAATGAGGACCTGAAATGTAGAAAACACTAATTTTGATGCTAAATGGGACTCATACGCTAGGAGTGGTGTATCAGTCCAGTTAGTTTTTTCTGGGAATTCAAATTCTGATTATGATTTTTAATCTCTGCTTTGTCCTTTCCACTTGATTTTTGGGTCTGAATCTTTGATTTGCAACATGTAGATGTATTTCAATAATCTCCAATGCAAGGTGACAACTTTGATAACTTTGAACACTTGACAACTTTTCTCCAATCTTTCTCTTTAATATTTCATCAATCTAAATCTGCAAATCACACACTAAAGAGAGGGAAAAATGTTGTTTTGTTAGTAGAAAGGGATTTTCCTTTGTAAAACCCTGTTTTGGTATAAAACCTTGAAATGAAATGAAATAGGAGAGGAGAATAATGAATGAACAAAATGTAATGTTGCAACTCACCAAACCCTAACAATAAAGTGTTGCAACATGTATGAGATGGCTCCAATGGATGTAGATCTTGAATCTTTCTTGAATGCTAACTTGAATCATAAAACTCTACATCGCAATTTTTAGATAAAAAACAAACATGATGAATGATGACTTTGACATGATGCTTAATTCCTAAATAATGCTCCAAAATTCTTGATAATCAACTCTTAAAGACTCTTGAATTCTCTTGTAAACTCTTGTAACTCTTGAATGCTTCCTTAATCAAAAATTTGCTATAATGCATGAATACTTGAAAGCTTGGGATGAAAATGAGTGAAAGAAACTTGTATTTATACTTGTTTATGCTAAATTTCCTAAAATTACAACACTACAAGCCGACATCAGATCTAGGAGAATAAAATCCCCCCAAAAATTTGAATTAAATTTGATTTTGTGCCATACGAGACTCATACGCTAGAAGTGTCGTATGAGTCCCATTAGGCTTAACTATTGGACGTGCGTTTTCAAAAATTCTTAGAATGATGCAAAATCTAGATTGGGGCCCCAAAAACTAGGTGGGACTCATACACCCAAGGTGGTGTACAAGTCCCAGATCACAAAATTTGGGCCACACAACCTAAAAACACCTAAATTATGATTGGATCTTGATTTATGTTGGGATTATCCTCAAAAGGATGCATTAATTAAGGCTTGTGAATGCAAAATCAGGCCAATTAAAGCATGAAGAAGCCTAATTATTTAATAAAAACAATAGATTAGTGTGAAAGTGTGTTACAACACTTTACAACACCCTAAATAAGGTATCATTAAGGTACATTTTGTTTAAAAAGAGGTCCATTAGGCTCAATTAATTAATGAAACCATATAAAAGCATGAAAATGAATTAAAACACTTTACAACACCTTAACAAGGTATAATTTAAATCTATTTAGTTTACAAGGGCCCAAGACCTAATGTGAATGTATCAAACACATTACAACACTAAATCAAGGCATCATTAAGCTTAATTTTAACAAGGAGGACCTAAAAAAGTAAGAAAATGTAGACGGGATACATTTTTTGTTGCCACATTTAGTCCCCACTTTAGTGAGAGGATGAACTTGGTTCAAACTCACACTAAAGTAGAAAAAATTGCATCAAGAGGCATCTAAATGTATTGATGTAGATGATATATGATGGAAACAATCAAAGGAGATGGCCAAGCCCCCAAGGTCAAGATCCTCGAGCAAACTAGCATAAGAACAAGAGGACACACATGAAATTAATGTTAGGAGCAATATTAAGGTACAAGCATACACTTCCAAAGGAATAAAGAAGATAGAAACACAAAAACAAAAAAAGAAGGGTGGATGAAGCTTTAACCATTTTTCCATCGCGATGTGGATCAGATCTTAGTTGTTTGTCCAAAAATTCACACTCACTTTGAGGCAACAGAACTTTAGGTTGTCCACTAGATGAGTAATCCAAAGAGGTGATACATATACATACATGGCTGGTATGCACTCACACACACACACACGAGTGGAAATGGGAAAGTCATGCCTCAGATCGACTTCCCTTCTAACCAAACCAAAGTTATACCTCCTAATAACTTTTATAAGGTGCCACACAACAATGAACTTCAAGCATCATGATGCAAGAAAAGCTTCATATGCTTGGAACTCATGAACAAACAAGATTGCTCCATAGGCAAGAAAGGTGTATTATGCAAGGTAGCCATATAATAGAAATTTTGTAAATGAAAAATAGGGGATGTTCAAAGGATTATTGCTTAGTTCATGTAAGGTATTGGCTTAGAGAACATTGTGCCTAATGTCTCCAAGAGATGACCAATCAAAGAATATAAGACTCACAACTTAGGGGATGCAATGTGTTGCATCAAGCCACTAAGAAGAATGTAATATGAGAAGAGAGATCAGGTTCTTGAGAGACATCGCATCCAATGTCACCACAAAGTGAAAGAAACATCGCATGAAGCAAGAGGACTACACCATAAAAAAAAATGCAAAAGAATAATGCCAATATATGCCCCCACTTTAAAGAAATTGCTAAACACCATGTTGTGAGAAATTACTTTAAAGTAGAAAAAAGTAAATGCTAACAACAAAGAGGACATGAGAGCCTATTTGGAAAGCCCTATGCCAAGTCATATGTTTCCAAATAAAGCTATGTCATAAAAAGGAAAAGAGGGGATTCCCCAATAAATGAAACTCCAAACACATGAGGGATCCATGGATTTGGGGTCAATATGTTCTTGCTACAATATTTTTAGAGAGAAAAAAACTATCATCATTCCCAAAATACTCAAGGAACAAGAAGAATGACACAAGGAGAGAAAAAACAAAGAAAATCCTTATGGGTGAACATGGAAGAGACATGAGTGTCTTGATGCCTTGCATCACCCCCAAAAGGAAAACACAAGACAAATGAAAGATAAAGGAAAAGATTTTGGGTCAACATGGAAGAGACTTGAGTTTCTCAATGCCTTGCGTCATCCCCAAAAGGAAAACACAAGAAAAATGAAAAGATAAAAAATTTATGACATAGAGAAGAATGTTCGGTACAAATAGAGGAATGCCACAAAGAGAGAGAGAGAGAGATATATAAATCAAACATAACAGTACAAGGGATCACATTACACACATGAAATCACACAAAAGAAAAAGAAACAATGCAAAAGACTAGTAAGGCATATGTGAGTCAACCAAAAGCAGGTCATATGCATCCCAATCTTGTTCATCATATATGGAAGGCATACAACTAGCCAAAGGGACAACGAAAAATGTGGTCCTAGGACAAGGCTATCTTAGGGTTCATCTTTTGAATATTTTGTCTAAGAGGTTTATAATTTTCAGCGAGGACTGTGTTATGTGTGAACAAACAATTTTTGTTTGTTTCTATGTACTTCTCTTGCACTCTTAGAGTTTTTCACCTAAAAGGAGAGAGATAGAACTCAAATATTGTGGTGGTTCACTCAAACTAAAGTATGTATGATGTAATTATGACTAAATGCAATGATATAAATGTAGCTAATTGATAAAATTTAATGATTATCAATGCAAAACTAATGAAATATGTAATGTTTGGAAAAATAGTGTGTTATGCAAAAATGAACTAAAAACATAAACAAATGCAACTTCAAAACTAAATGAGACTAAACATAGTGCACTTGGAGATGAAATCTAATGCTGGAAGATTCTGGAATCTTATAGAAATCATTGTTGATGACTAGTGGGACTCATTCACCACTGATGGCGAATCAATCCTGCTACTAGTAAAATGACCTGAAACTAGTTTCCAACTGTCGGGAACTGAATTTTGACAAAATCAAATTTTCTAGCGTAAAGGTGGGACTCATTTTCCACTGATGGTGAATCATTCCACCTCCAAAATTCTACAAATTCAATGGTCAAGTTTGTGGGTCCAGACCTGCACTTGTCTTCTGGTCGGGTTAACGAAGTCAAATCTGCAGAAAATGGGCTGAATTTTGTCTCCAAGCTTGAATTAGGGTTTGGTTGAATTGAATCACTTTGATGACTTTTTGACCACTTTCCAACACCTATTGCTTTGAAAAATATACCTACAAAACCTACAAAAACACATGTAAAGTGGGGGAAAATGGTTAAGGGTTAGAGTATAGGGATTTGCCTTAGTCAAATCCCACTTTGGTAATCAAACCCTTGATAAAGAAATGAAATGAAAACAAGAAAGGAATGATGAATAAATAACATAAAAAGTTTCCTAAACTCACCAAAACCTTGTTGTTGAAGTCTGAAGATATGTTAATGGCTACTCCAAGATGCTTGATGATTGCTTGATTGAAGGATGCAATAATGCTTGAATGCTTGAATGTATGAGATGATTAAGTGAATATGATGAATGGGGGTTTAGAATGGATGGGAAATTACTTATTTATACACATCTATGCCCTAATTACCCAAAAATACATCACAGGCCGACATAAGGTCTTAATGAATAAAAACCCTAAAGAAATTTTGAATAATTTTGAATTTTGACCCAAGAGGGACTCATTCGCCATCCATGGAGAATGGGTTCCACTCCAGGATTGCAAGTGGGTGTCGGGAATTAAGTTGCATTTAATTTTGTTTGTAAGGTTTGAATTCAAAAATACACTTAATTAAGGCCTATAAGTGCATAAAGGGGCCAAATAAAGCATAAGAAAGGTGTAAATAGTGATGACAAGCCTAGAAAAGAATGAAAGCTTGTTACAAGACTTTACAACACTTTGAAATAGGACTTGATAAGGAATAATAAGGTGATATTTAGATAAATTATAATAAGAAGAGTCCATAAAAGTGTATAAATGTGTTACAACACTTCACAAAACCTTCACAAGACATAATAATTCAAATATTAAGGACCTAATGTGAATGTTTAAGTTACATTGCAACATTAAATCTAAGAAAAATGAACCGAGCATTATAGAAAAAAGACCTAAATGACCATGAAAATGTCAATGATCCATTTTTCTATGGTATATTTAGCCCCCACTTTCATGAGAGGATGAACTTGCTTCAAACTCACACTAAAGTAGCCATACATATCGAGAGGGATCCAAATGTACTTATGCTAGCAAGATGGAATGAAAATGATCAAGAGGGATGATCAATCCCATAGGATGAAGATCCCATGGAAAACTAAACATAAGAACAAAGGAACACACATGTGAAAGAGAAGAGAATAAAGAGGAAAAGGAAAAGGTCGGATCAAGCTTCGATTGTTTTTCTAGCTAGTTGTGGATCAAATGTAGGCTACTTTTCTGAAAAAGAGAAATGCATACTCACTTTGGGGTGATGGAACTCAGGGCTATCCACTGGGTGGGAAGGCCCAAAAGGTGAGAAACATATGCTCAGCTAGTATGCACTCACAATCACATAGGTGGCTATGGGGAAAGTCGTGTCGTAGAATGGGCTTCCCGCTCAACCATATTAAAGTTATACCTCCTGATAACTTTAATAAGGCATCACAAAGGAAAATGTCAGTTTGTGCTTCATGAGACAAGAAAAGCTTCATATGCTTAGAACTCATGAACAAACAAGATGGCACCACATGCATGCAAGTTGTGTTATGTAAGGTGGCCATGTAAATACAAAAAGGTAAAATGAAAAGGAAATGTTCAAATGATTCTTGCTTAATTCATGCGAGGTCTATCACTTAGGGAACATTGTGTCTAACATCTCCAAGAGAGGACCAATTAAAGAATAGAAAATTGACAACTTAGGGGATGTAGTGCATCGCATTAGGCCACTAAGAAGAATGCAATATGCTAAGATAGATCACAGTTATAAAGGACATCACACCCAATGTCATACACAAAGTGACAAACACATCGTATAAAGTGACAAGGCTACACTAAGAACCGAGAAAAAGAAAAAGAAAAATGAATAATGCCAATGTATGTCCCCACTTTAAAGGAATTGCTACACAGTGCTGTTTTGTGAGCAATTACTTTAAAGTAGCAAATGAAAAATGAAAAAAAGAAACAATACATGAGAACCAACTTGGAAAGCCCCTATGCCAAGTCATATGTTTATGAGTAAGGCTGCTTCATGTAGATGAAAAAGAAAAAAAAAGAAAGGGGGGTTGCCCCCTAGAAAGGAACACACCAAACACATAAGGGATCTATGGATTTGGGGTCAGTATGTTCTTTGTTGCAATATTTTTTATGAAAGAGCTTAGAACTATCATCATTCCCTAAATACATAGAACTGCAAGAATAACACAAAGAGAGCAAAAACAAAAGAAAAATAAAGTCCATTTTGGGTCAACATGGAAGAGACATTTTGGTCTCAACGCTTTGCATTGTCCCCAAAAGGAGAAACACAAGCGAAAATAAAATGAAAAGGTAAAAGAAAAGGAAAATCTTTTGGGTCAACATGAAGGATACATTTCTATCTCAATTCCTTGCATCATCCCCAAAAGGAAAAACTCAAGAAAAAGAGAAAAATAAAGTAAAAGGACCTTTTGGGTCAACATGGAAGAGACATAGGTTGTTTGTACACTTTGCATCATCCCCAAAAGGAAAACACAAAACAAAAGTGAAAAGGAAAGGATAAATCACGACATATAGAAGAATGGAGGTACAAATAGAGGAAGTGCATGAAGAGAGGAGAACATCAAACACACATACAATCACACCAAAGAAAAGAAAAATAAAAAGGAAAAGGAAAATGTAAAAGGCTAGTTAAGGAAAATGCAAGTCAACTATCAACTAAATTCTTAGCTTCTCAATCTCAAGTAGTATAAGCAGAAGGTAAATAATGCAGTTAAGAGACAAGGAAAAATGTATTACTAGGACAAGGATAATCAACTTCTTTCCCCCACTGAGTGTAAGGCAAGAATGAGCCAAGATGGATGATGGGAAAGATCATACAATAGTGAGAATGGAAAATTCTACAACTATGGCATAACATTTAGGTGGTGGATGGAGAGGAAACTTTATTTTTTTCAATTTCTAAGGTCATTTGCATTTACTAGATTCACCTTTTTCATGGATTGAAGGAGGAAGAGAGACCATGGGGATCCTAGCATCCTTTTCATTGGAATCCTGTAAGGGTTGTTCGTGTGGAAGAAGAACATTCAAGTCAGGAGGGGAATCAAAGATCATTGTGCCATCATCTCGAAGTCTCCAATAGCCAAATGGAGGCTTGTTGTCATGAGGAGGATCTTGATATCCTAATCTTTTTGTGTTTTATTTTGTTGGTTTTTGTTCCAAAATTTGGTGAATGTTATGCTCAGTTGTTGTGTCACAACCTTGTTTGCTTAAGATAGTAAATCCTTTGCTATATGTTTCTTCGAGATTTATTGGTGTGTTGGTAACTTTGTTATCATAAAATGGTTGAGGAGTTGCTTGGTTAGAGGAGCTAGGTCCACCAATTGGAAGGAACTTAGGTCCTTCACTTGTTACAGGATGTAGGTATCCAAATGTATCAAGAGGTGCAATACTAGGAAGGTTTGAATGTTTCATGGATGGGTAGAACGCTGCATTGGCTTCAAGGTTGTCAAGGCATGAATTTAAGAAATTGGTCATGCTATCATAATCTTCTCCAATGATGTCAACATAATGAGGAGAAAAATCATGAAGAGTTGAAGGAGCATGAGGAAGCTCAAGGTCATTAGGATCACAACTAAAGGCACAATTTGACATGTCCACTAAGGATTTCAATGAATTCCAAAATATATTAAAGCTGAAATCATGATGACAATGAGTGAAAGCAAACTAATATGCAAGAAAGAGAAGAAAACAAAAAAATTGGAAAGTATGAAAAAAAGTAATAATAGAAAACTATAATGCAAAAAATACCCATAAAATGCCTAAAAATGCGATGTAGAGTGTGCAGTTGGACTGATTCGCCTAGGGTGGTGAATGAGTCCACGGGTGGATTTTTTTGTGTTTTATTTAGAAAATTTAAAGTGATTTTTATGTGTTTCGGATGCAAAATGAAGATGCAAATGCAAAATTTTAGTTTTTGTAATGTTTGGGGATGCAAAAATGAAACCTATATGAGATATTCACTAATACAATTTTATAATTCCTAGGATGCAAAAACAATGAAAAAATATAATGTAATAGCTAATGCTATGAATCCTAGGATGTAAATGAAGATTCTAATTAGAAATATAATGTGTTCAATATTCAGGTTCACCAAAATGAACCAATGATCTTTGTTTGTTTCTATGCACTTCTATTACACTCTTAGGGTTTTCCACCTAAAAGGAGAGAGATAGAACTTAAAAATTGTGGTGGTTCACTCAAAATAAGGTATGTATGATGTAATTATGACTAAATTAAATGATCTAAATGCAGCTAATTGATAAAATTAACTAATTATGAATGCAAAACTAATGAATATGTAATGTTTGAAAACACAGTGTGATAAGCAAAAATGAACTAAAAACATAAACAAATGCAAACAAAACTGAATGAGACTGAACAGAGTGCACTTGGAGATGAAATGTTGATGCTGGAAGATTTTAGAATCTTACAAAGATAACTGTTGATGACCATTGGGACTCATTGGCCACTGATGGCGAATTAGTCCTATGATTAGTAAAATGACCTAAAACTAGTTTCTGGCTATTGGGAACTGAATTCTGACAAAATCAACTTTTCTAGCCTAAAGGCGGGACTCATTCACGACTGATGGTGAATCAATCCACCTCCAAAATTCTACAAATTCAAGGGTCAAGTTTGTGGGTCCACATCTACACTTGTCTTCTTGTCGGGTTGACGGAGTCAAATCTGTAGAAAACGGGTTGAATGTCATCTCCAACCTTGAATTAGGGTTTGGTTGACTTGAATCAATTTCATGATTTTTTGACCACTTTCCAACATCTATTTCTTTGACAAATCTGCCTACAAAACCTGCAAACACACATGCAAGGAGGGAAAAATGGTTAAGGGTTAGAGTATAGGGATTTGCTTGGTCAAATCCCACTTTGGTAATCAAACCCTTGATAAAGAAATGAAATGAAAACAAGAAAGGAATGATGAATAAATAACATGAAATTTTCCTAAACTCACCAAAACCTTGTTGAAGTCTGAAGATATGTCAATGGTTGCTCTAAGATGCTTGATGATTGCTTGAATGTATGAGATGATTAAGTGAATATGATGAATGGGGGGTTAGAATGGATTGAAAAACACTCATTTATACACACTTGTTCCCTAATTACCCGAAAAACAACATCACAAACTGACATAAGGTCTTAATGAATAAATACTCAAAAGAAATTTTGAATTATTTTGAATTTGGAGCCAAGAGGGACTCATTCACTACCCATGGTGAATGGGTCCCACTCTAGGCTTGCAAGTGGGTGTCAAGAATTAAGTTGCATTTAATGTTGTTTTTCAAGTTTGAATTTAAAAAATACACTTAATTAAGGCCTATAAGTGCATAAAGGGGCCAAATAAAGCATAAGAAAGGTGTAAATAGTGATGACAAGCCTAGAAAAGCATGCAAACTTCTTACAATACTTTACAACACTTTGAAATATGAATTTATAAGGGATAAAAATGTGATATTTACATTAATTATAATAAGAAGAGTCTAGAAAAGTGTAGAAATGGGTATGTGTAGGATCATCATGGAAAAAATAGGCCCTTAAGTGGCGAAAAATTCAGAAAAAATTAGAGTTAGGCAACTTGACGTAAAATTTTGAATAAGTTATCTATATTTTTTCAAAAAATTTAAGAATAGAATCCGTAGCAAATTGAATGTAGTTTCTAAACTACTAGGTTTATTTTTAAAAAAAATCTATTTGGTGAAAATTTGAAATTTCAATGCAGTAGTACTTAAATTTCAGGGAAAAAATAAGTAGGTGTCTGTCTGACCACCCTAACCACAATAAAATGATAATATTTTTTTATAACATTTTAGATATAAGTAGAGGACTAATGTCCCGATGTGATGCATATTTTTTTGTAATTTTTTTCCAAGTAAATAATTAATTATGATTTTTTTATTACAACTTTTAAAAAATATAAAAACTTCTATGTCTGACCACCTTAACTTGGTCAAAACTTCATGAAATTCATTTTTTTTAATCCTATAGTATGCAAAGCACAGAATGTGATACATGTTTTGGATTCAAAAAATGTGATACCGTTTGAAAGTTATAGATGTTTTTCAATTAGCCTATCAATCAAGACTTTATTCGTAATTCAAATAGAAAATGAATAATAATTATTTATTAAATTCAAAGTAAAGCATAATTTATATTAGTGGAAAGTTGAGAATCTCCTTGAAGAAACCTTTTTGTTTCATCAATTTTGGGTTAAAAAAAGTCGTTAGTCACATACCCTACACATACCCATCATATCACCACTTTTTGGCCCATCATGATCTTGCACATGCCCAAATGTGTTACAACACTTCACAACACATTCACAAGACATCATAATTCAAATATTAAGGACATAATGTGAATGTTTAAGTTACATTGCAACATTAAATCTAAGCAAAATGAACCAAACATCATAGGAAAAAGGCCTAAATGACCATGAAAATGTCAATGATCCATTTTTATATGGTACAGTGTGTTACAATCTTAGGGTCAATTCTCGGCATATCCAAATAAGTCCAAACAATTTTTTTAGGAAAGTCATGAAATTGCATGGTCCTCTTGTTCTTCATGGGAATCTATTTTAAAACCATCACACTCTTATCCTATTACATCCAAAAATAATTTACCTCATTTCCTTTATTATAAGAATCTATAACATGAATCTCAAGCAACCTACACCACGTGTCCCTTAGAGCACAACTACAATCGCCACATAAGACTCCCACAATACACAACATATGGCTCAAGGTTTACTTAATGAAATTTATTGATAGGAGGGTGTCATAGACCACTAAATTTATTGATAGGAGGATGCCATCTTTGAACCTTCTCTGAATCTAGCCATAAAGAAGATATTTACAAATATACTTACAAGTGCTACATCACATACGAAAGTTTTAATTACACAACCGCTATGTTAAATTACTCAAAAATCTCTAATTAAGCAAACCCCATTAGTTTTCAAAAGCATCTCCATTATACTTTATCCTTAACAAGAAAACACGTCACAACATGACATCAACATATCATACCCATAATGTTTAAGAAATCATTTAATCTCATCTTTAACTATTATTCTCTTACACTTGGTTTCTCATTTGCACAACCAAATCAATGTAAACAATAGACAAATGACCACAAATAGGACTCACTTGACTCACAATGCAAGGATAATTTACAAAGGGATGAGGATTCTTCGTGCCAAGATTCTTCTCTAAGAACCCACAACACATAAAGAAATATCATCAGGTCCTCCCTAAGGAACCTCTGCATAGAATATCAAATAGATTTATTAGAAATGGATTGTAGCTATTCCATACCGGTCTCATTTACCTCTTAATAATAAATCCCTAGGCCATCTACTCCCCCCATACAACCTGTCAATGACCCCTCTGATTATGACAGTTTAACATATTCCACATTACTATAGATGCTAGTAGCAACAAGAATTTGATAACATTTGCCTCAAAAAAAAATTTAAAAAATTTCCAATAAAACAACAATTCAAAATTTACAAAGAAAGATAGAATTCTCAATGGTGGCCATCAAATAGTAATTCAAAATTGGAAGAAAAAAGTCTTAATAATCAATCCTTAAGGAAAAAAGGACAATTTCACAATGCATTTAATCAATACCTTAAAGAATTTCAAAACTGATGGTTTCATCAATCAAATAAAATTATATTAATAATCATAAATATAAATCCAAAATTACATAACCTTTAACAATACGATCACTTTGTGACTTCAATCAAGTCACCTAAGGGGGGGAGGGGATAAGATGGTTTCAAACCACATAGAACTCATGAATAAATCATAGTATATCAGTAACATGTCTCACACAACCAGAGACAAACATGTAATAATCACCATGCCACATATCCCACACAACCTAGGACAATCATATCATAACTGAATCATCCATAGTAGTTTTTCTCTAGTAACAAGAGTATACTTAGGTCCACCATTAACCCTTTTGTTTTATGATAATCGATGGTAATAAGAGAGACAAGTGATTATTAATAGCTAATGGAGTCACATATGAATCACTAGCAGATGCATAAAGAGGGGGAGATGGGGGAAAACACTCAAAAATGAAAATGAGGCCATATAGTAGCTCTCCTCACCCATAGATAGATATGGGCCACATGATATCTCACATTACCCTAGGAAGTGAGGGCCACACCATTTCTCGCCTCACCCTAATTAGGCTAGGTTATAATGAAGGTCTTCTCCTACCCACTTGACCCCTAATTACGCTAGTGGACTCTTCTCCCTTAGGAGTGGTCAACACTAGGGAATACACCAATATATTTAAACTTCATCATAATATGCATCTGTCCCTATAAATAAATTCACATTTTTCATAATTTCCACAAGGGGTACACATAGGCAACTCCTCCTAGATGCCAATCACACCCTTAATCCAAACTAGATACCTTGTGTATCATAGATGAGGTACAACACATTTTCTAGTTTATTTTTACATGTCACATCACATGAGGTTTTATGAAGCATACCACATTGTAGCACAAAAGCATGACACCCATACCCACTTCACTTGATCAACCAAGGTTATTTTTACACCATATTCATATCTATATGGGTTGATCCCACAAAGCTGGTTTACAATTTCTGGGAGATTCTATTTTTTGCTAAAATCACATATTTTTAGAAAATATAATTATTTAAGCATTTAAAAGTTTCATTTAAAGCATTCCAAATGAATAGGGTTTGATCAAACTACCTTATATCAAACCCCCTTGGATAGAACCCCACTAGTTTTAAACCATATGTATAACATTGTCTCCTTTACACCTATCATAATGATGATAAAAAACAACTTTTGATTTACCTTTTGGGGTATCAAATGAATTCATTTAAAACTTATTTTTGTAAGTATGTATTCCTTATTATAAGATTCCCAAAAAGTATAATTTTAAATAAATTTAATTTCATTATTATATTTATTTTTTATTTTTTGTGAATGTAGGTTTTTCACCAAAAATAAAACTCTTTGTTTTGCACATGTGGAAAAATAGAAGATTGTCAAAACAAAATTTTAAAAAATATGAGTGCACCAGATATTGAAGTCCTTGATCCAACAAAAAAAAATATTGAATTTCGATACATACAAAAAAGCTACACGTTATATGGTCGTGCTATATCTGAATTGTAATTGGTTTGACTTCAAAACTTGATTAAAGAAAAAATATTCAATAAAAAACTATCTAACCAAGTAGAAGCACTAGATATTAGAGTTACAAATCTAAATTTGATATCTAACTCATTAAAACATAATGAAATAATTAAAATACGCTTAAGGCATAAATCCCAAAATAAATTATAAATTACTATCTTGTATAACTTATTTAATCCTTAGATACAAATATTTACACTTTTTTTATATATCCTAGAAGTGAATCGTCTGGCATATTTTGTAATCATGTTTTTCTTGACCACAATTTATAAAAAATTCATAAAACATGTCATTACACACATATAAGAATAATGTCATATAGGAGAATTTAACTCCTCATCAATTATGTCCTGATGATAATGCATAAAATAAAAACTTCCCAAATTTTATATAGCAATGAAATAATCATACATAACATTAGTTCAAATCGACTTTCCTACTTCCTTTTTCCTTATCTATTTCGATTTACTCTTAATTACTTAATTAACATAAGTTGGACATAATTAACCACTTATTTTTAAAATAAAATTTAAGAAATGTCAATTCTATTTGCATCCACAACCTACAAGGGTAACATCCACTTGTTCAAATTAGCAATTGCACCTCTAACTATTACATTTTCATAGTCACGCTCTATTAAGTTATAACTTCTAGCAAATATACAAGAGAAATAAATTGTCATAAAAGATATTTTAAACCCAATCATGTTTTGACTTATACAATATCACTACACAAGAAATTTCCACATTCAAGATACCAATGAAAAACAAAATATATTTACATACAATGTTATTTTAGTTTTCAGCAACCATATTCATTTAATTTCCTTCTACACATTCTTACACATGTTAAATTTGAATTTTAACTAAATCGTATTTCACAATTTTGTTACTTTATTCTAACTCAAAGAAATGTAACATCCAAATAGTTCCTATAATTATCTCGCATACCAAAGAAAATTTGTATACTTATGCATAAAGTTTTCAAGTAATCATATATATATATATGAATAACTTTGCATTAGTCTAAATTGAATTCCTCAAGGACAACAAAAGTTTTCAATTAATTGACCTCATTAACATGACCCCTATTTTTGACCATGGAGTGAGATCCCTATCATTTAGCACAACTAAGGGGAACTTTGTTCGCACTTATGCTCAATATGACCTTTATGTCAAAGAGGACAAGTAAGATTTGAATAATTCAAGTTTTCGAGGTTCAAGAAGGTAATTGTCCTAATCTATACTTGTAGACACTGAAAAATGTCCTAATCAATATCATACACTTAAAATAGATTTACTAACATCATTTCCTCTTTAACCCATCATCTTTTCACTTAATTGATTTAATTAGCCTAGCTAATTAATTAATTGCATCATTTTTCATCTATTGGCCTAATTAATTCAACCAGGATAATTCATCCCCCTTCACGCTAAAATTTCATCTAATTAACTTAAATAACTCAAAATATTTAATTTAATTCCCTAAGTCATCTTATTTAATTAAATAACCCTAAGTTATTTAATTAAATATCATCTCATCTCTCCCCCATTTATTAAATCATTTAATTTAATAAATATGACTTTATTTCTTCTAATCCCCTAATTGCATAATTACATCTTGTTTAATTAGCAATTAAACTAATTTTCCTCTAAGCAAAAGGAATATTCCCATGGAATATTCCTCATCCCCTTTTTGCTTGAATTCCATTTTGTGCTATTTTGTAGGACCTAGCGATGCCCAAAGTTCAAATAGCGACGCTATTTCAATAGTGTCACCAAATAGTGATGCCTACACAATTTGGAATCTCGATGTTGAATTAATCTAGTGATGTTGATTTAAATATGGTGATGCATATTTAATCTGGAGGTATTGAAAAGTTTAAATGGCGACGCTCAAATTCACTACTTCAACACTTTCAAATTCCAAACTATGATGCTACCATTAGCAACGACACCGAGCAAAATACCAATGCTATCATGCTCACTATTCCTACTAGAGAGCGATGCCCATTTTCACCAGAGCAACCCCCAAACTTTAAACTACGACACTATCATTTTCAGTGACGCCCTACTAGGGTAAGAAATTTTATTCTTATTTTTTTGACATGTGACTTAATTTCTTGGATTTATCTAACCACTGATGCAAAATCTAACGGGATTTTGTAGGTTTTAAAGACATGGAGCAAAAGTGAAGAAAGTATCTTATATCTTAAATTCTATAATTGTAACAAGCATTTGACGCTTTAGGGAAATTATAACCCAATTTCATGCTTTCTACTTTCTGCTTTAGGAAAAACACTAGAGTTCAATTGTGTTTAAAATGAATGCTCAAAGTTGGATAAAATTGAACCCTCACATCATCATTTTACTTTGGGTTTAAAATTGAACAAGGAAAACTTCATCTTTCAATTGGTGCTTAAAATGAACTCATCATTACTTTGAAGGGTTAAAATTTACAAATGTTTGCTATGTTTTATGATTTTCAACGTTGTTAGTTGATGTGTATGCAATTCTCTCACGCCATTTGGTGACCTTGAGAAATAGAAACATTCTCTAACACTTTGCAAGATCACCCACATCTTTCAATTGGGTTTAAAATTGAACAATCATGCTAGTGTGAGAAAGAGACATTGTGTGTGTTCCCTCCTTGCACTTTACACATACTGGGTGGTCAAACTACAAGTGTACTCCCTCACTTTTTTTATCTTTAGAGGGTCCTACCTAAGACCAATTCGAAGGTGACTCCAACTGGTTTTTCACTCGGGTCAGTATATAAATGGATAAGACTAAACTGTTAAGGCCTCATGGTATGTAGGCCTTAGCCGTACAGTGCCTTTTAGAATGGGGAACTACTGTAAAAAGTATAAGAGCCCCTAGTAGGATTGAATAAATCCATTAGTGGCTTGTTGGATGCTCGCAAGGTGTCATGTCCCTGATTACCCTTACTACAACCCATTTGTTTAGCAAGCCATAATCCTAAAATATTTGTTGGTGCAAGAACGGTCGTTCTGAAGCTGCCCCACATTTGTACTATTCAATTGTAGAAACAAAAAAAATCCTTTTAATCTTTGGATTTTAAGGATTTTGAGATTTGGTGGTCCCGAGAAGTGTATGTCATGGAGGGGATCCAGTGTCGCCAAATCTCTAACTGTTCACATTGTCTAGTGTTTGGAGAAATCCTAGTGGGGACTCAACAAATATGGCTATTTCTATCCTAGGGTTGTAAATGATCGTGAGTTAGTTTAACACTTTGCTTGGTTTCAAAATGACCCAAAAACAAACATTCACTATCATCCTCAAAATTTCAAACACCTTGGCTCAAATATGGAATTCTTGAGTTAGCCTTGATATTACTACTTGTCCTAAGGATTTATCCTTAGTGATTTCTAAATATCTTGATGATGAAAGAGCATCTACTAACAAAAAATATTCATTAGGGTTACATCAGACCCAAACACAACTGGAGAAGATCAAATTTAAAAAACACCAAAATCCCTTTCTCTTTTCAACTAAAATCACATCATATTCACTTGATTCTTCATTTCACAAAGCCACAAATCATTAAAACTTTATTTCAAACCCTTATCAAACTCTACAAGATCTTAACCTTCATTAATTTGTCAGAATCAAATCACCAACCTTCATAGAAAACTCTGATCTAACCACACTTTCACTATTTACCAATGCACTTCCCAAGGAAAATTGACAACAAACCATTCATTCTTTCTTACAAACTGTTATCAAGCTTTCAAGAACCTCATAATTATCATGTTTTGACTAAAACAAACCAGTACATTCTTATGAAGAATACTGAACCATCAGGCCCTCTTATTTCTACAGTCAAGGCACCATTCTCACACATTGGAATCACATTGCCAAGTCTCCAAAAACAACAAACTCTACCTTCTAAACATTTCCAAAGCATAGAAACTTCTTGAAACTATTGTTTAGGCCATTTAAAAACAAATTGAATCCCTCAAAACCCTATTTCCACATATCCTCAACTTTTTACAGTCAATGCCCTAATTTCTTAGTAGCATTGCAACATGCCCTAAATGGGCATACTTCACAATCTATAGTACTTCTCCATAAACCGTTCACTATTCCAAGGACCCATTAATGCCAACAATAATGTAATAACCCCTTTCTTGAGACTTTATTTTATCAATATTATCGAATATTATGTTGAGACATTCAATTTTTCACATTATACTATCTTGTGAAATCAAATGATTAATGATGAACATTCCTAAATTATTTTTCCTTATTATTGATAATATGAGTTATTCGTCAATCACTTTCTTCCTATTTTAATAATAATTATGTTAAGATATAACGAGGGAGAAAGATTAGAATATCTATTGAAACTCTTCATTTCCTAACCAGTCGGACTAGAATACATAAAATAATGTAGCTATAAGAGTAAGGGACAGTTATGCAAGTGAAGCGGAACCGACGAGCAAGAGAAGGAGGAGCAAGCATTCAAGAAAGTTCTTTAGCTCTATAAAAGGGAAAGGGAAATAGGTGAAGAACTAGCAGGGGATTAGGAGGGAAACGTTGAGACAAGAACGAGCATTCAAAGGTATGTTTGATTCCCTTCACTGAAAAAGGCTTGATCGCTTTGTTATAAATCTGTTTAAAGGATTCAGGAATTTTTTTTTTTTGTTCAGTTAAGACACCCTACTCTGAGTAGGTATGGAGATAGGTTCTGACATATACACATATACAAATCCAATGATTCTCAGCTTAAAACATTTCATCTTTTCAGTGTTGTCTTCATTAACCGTTTCAAATCGATGGTAAAGGGATTAGTTACAGGAAATCCGCAAGGCTCGTTATTCCATCTCAAAGTTTGTAAAGATCTGTAATTTGTATGTTTCTCCAGAAGTTGTAACTTTTCTCTCAAAGTATTCAACTAAATTTCAATATTGCACAAAGACTATACCCTCGTTACTATCACATATCTCTAAATTAGTGTAGAGGAAACCCAGATACCAAAAGTCGTACTATTATATAAGGGATCCATGACTGAGTTGTTGAGAAGGTCTTGAGGAGTTTCATGGATTCAATAAAACCACTCTATGCTTATTCTTCTATTATTCCACGCAACACCATTCTATTTCCATCAGATCATCTCTCTTGTTAATGTTTCTCTTGTAGATACTTTTTGGGAAGCTTTGCCAAGTAGTTGGCTTATATTTGACCTTTTTCCTACTTTATTCTTTTGTATCCGATTACTACAGTAAAATCTAGCAAATTAATTGATTTTATCCCTTGAGTTTTAACAATAATAGACTTACCTATATTGATTTGTTTGAGTCGAAAGTTAGCATTAATCATGCTGCATTGAGTAGATGTTGTCCTTCCGTGCAACATTCTAGACGCAGAAGGATCAGTTGCAATTAGTTTTGTTTGACCACCTTCAGGGCATTGGCAGCGAATTACTCTATCATTCGAGCCCAAGCTATTACCATTGCAATCCCGGGGTTAAGGATCTATCAGTCTGGTGGCGTATAATATTTTCCTCCTTCGTAGTTGAACTATGAGATTTCATCGCGGGGACATTATTTTATCTCTTCGTAGATTTCTAAGACAACTTCTTAATTGTCACGATGTAAGAAATAGTGACCATTCATTTGATTGACATTCATTTGGAAAATTTCAAAGGTTATCGGTTATAATTAAATCTTTCTTATTACTAAAGCTATTGCACGATAGTTTTACTTTATTGGAATATGTCTATTAGCTAATCATAATCCTTACTCTCGGAGTTTGCGTGCTATGTTTTGAATGGGATCATAAAATCTTCTTGTAGTTAATCTTGGAATCTGATAAAATTGTAATGAACGAATCTACTTTTATATATATAGAATTGAGATTTTAGTATTCCTCTTAGGTGAATCTAGTGGATTAAAGAATTAAGTGGTTTCTCTTATAAATTTAATGATTAATTCAGGGACTAATTTTTAGGTAGATTTGAGTTTATATTTCAAAATCTAGATAATCTTGCATTCTAATTATATGAGAATTTAAGATATTAGTAAGGATATTCCTTTCAAGAAAAGAGAATGACAAGTTGCGAATTTAATATGAGTACATTGCTAAATATAGTACTCACTAGGTTTATGCTATATGTTTTTGTGAGATATATATAATCAAGTGAATGATGAGTTGCTTAATTTTGTGGAAAAACTTCTTCTCTTCTATTAAAAAAAAGAGAGACCTACACATTATTCTTATGGGATATTGTCTACTTGATCATATGAATGAAAGATCTTTTAGAAATTAGATAAAGAGGTTATTTACTTCAATTTATATAAATCTCGTTACCTTAAAGATACTTGTAATAGGGTCGGATCTTCTGCCCACAATGTTAATGGTAAAGCGGATGAGTTGCCACCTAGATTTTATTCGTTGTTAACCTCCCTACGTTGTATGCTTTCATCTTGCCTCTTCGAGGATCTTGATGATTAGAAGCAAAGGGGGATGTTTATTTACCTTATCTATTGCTAGATAAAATGATTGTGTCTGCAATAAATATTATAAGCTAGTTTGAATATTATCTACTTTAATTTTGTCTTTAAAACATAGCTTTCACATTCCCTTTCCTACTACTCTTAATGGTACAAGATACGTTGACGCCACCATATCAAAGATTAGGTTATTGTGCCTAGGGTTGATCGTTGATGTGTTCTATTCAGTATTTGACATTGAGAAAAAGGGAGAACCTTTAACCGTTTGTTGACTATGTTATTAAGGAACCCAAAATATCATATCTTGACTGGAATGATAGAGGCTTTTCTTCATACGTATAATATCTTTTATAAAGTGGGTGGAATGGAAGACCAAATCATTATGGGTTGAATGAATCTATGAAAGGCATGGACACATGGAATAAGTAATTAATCTTTTAGGAGATGTTTTCTCATAGAGGATGTAGGAATGGGAGTGAGTATCAAAAATTGCATGGATCTAATTAATTAAGAGTTGAATTGTAAAATTTAGATTAAGATAATATGAGAATACTCCCCAAGTGTAGATTGGTTGGTTACTTAAGTATTAAGGGTTGGAATGGATGGTTAAATTATTAAGGGTAGTTTGCGCGGGTTTTCATCTAAAGCATGGATTGAATACTTATCTAATATATTAAGAGTTGATCTCATGTAGGGAATTAGGATAACTTATATTCATATGATAATTAGATGTGCAAGATATGATTTGTAAAGGTTGCAATGAAGTTAGATTATAGAATGAAATGTAGAAGGTAGATTAATTAAAGCTTCTAGTTAGGGAAGGCACATATTTCATGTAATGAGTGTATTTATGTCTAAAACTTTTGGGAAGTTCCTTAAATTGTTATTATTTTAGATCTTACAAAGTTAGTGGTTACCCTTTTTATGGATCCTTTATAATGCTGAAGAAAATCTTAGCACCTAATAATAAGCTTAGGAATGATTATGAAAGGTTACACCTAAGTGGGTGTCAACCGTTGGGAAACTATCTAGGAAATTTAGACCTAGAAAGGGTTAAATACCCATTGTCCATCAACTCTTAGTTTCCCCTGACTATCACTATCTTAGCTTATTAGTGATAGAATATAACATATATAGGTCGATATTAAAAAGAAAAAGAAAGAAAGGGATGAATAGATCTAGGATCACATCACTTGAGGGAAATAGAGGGAGCTTGTTAAGTATGCATTTAACTTCTCACTTGGAAGGAAAAATTAGGAATCCTGTTTATTAATATTTAAAACATTTAATGGTGCTACCTTCTATAAAGTGTTTTTATGAGTGATAGATTAATACCATCATTATTGTAATAGTAAATCGTAACACCTAATCATCATGTCAAATTCATTCATGTATCATGTTTGTAATTGAGCTAATGTTTGTGATGAATATTTCATGATTCAACAAGCACTCAAGTCAAAAATATCACAATCAAGTGAGAGTTTATTGCTATAGTTTAGGTGAGTTGCAACACCATAATGTGTTCATTAGCACTTCTTATCTTATTTCAATTTCAAGGTTTGATTACCAAAATGGGGTTTGACCAAGGCAAACCCTATTCACTAATGGTCAACAGGTTTTTTCCTTCTCTTTGATGTGTGATTGCAAGCCTAGGTTGAAGACACATTGATGAGCAAGCCTTCCCTATGTGTGCAATCATTTTGTTCCTATAAATGATTTATTTTGAAGGAAAATTATTCTTAATTATATCGATAAATTATTTATTTGACTTGGTCATTACATTGCTTAGGAACCCCTTCTTAGTGGTTGAAATAACTGAAATATCTGAGTATGTAAATGCAAACATATTTAATCTTTAAAAAAAATAGGGTTATTACAAATAACATATCACAAAAGAAAATATACTTGTTTTGGGAAATACATATGAACCAATAGACTGTCTGCTTGAACATGCACCAATTAGCCCAAAAGTACAAAGGTGGTAGTCTCAAATTATTACCAAAACATCCAAAGACTTTAAATAGTCTTGTATCATGTTTTAAGACAAAAAAAACTCCAAAATTTTAGTCATTTATACTATTCCGTAGGCTTCAAAACACGGGTATGTGCAGGATCATCATGGAAAACATAAGACCTTAAGTGGCAAAAACTTCAGAAAAATCAAAGTTAGGCAACTTGACGTAAAAAGTTGAATACATTATCTATATTATTTCAAAAATATGTAAGAATAAAATCTATAGAAAATTGAATTTAGTTTCTAAACTACTATGTTTATTTTTTCAAAAAAAAGAAATCTATTTAGTGAAAAATTGAAATTTCAATGCAGTAGTACTTAAATTTCAGGGAAAAAATAAGAAGTAGGTGTCTGTCTAACCACCCTAATCACAATAAAATGATAATATCTTTTTATAAGATTTTAGATATAAGTAGAGGACTCATGTCCTAATGTGATGCATATTTTTTTGTAATTTTTTTCCAAGTAAATAATTAATTATGAATTTTTTATTACAACTTTTAAAAAATATAAAAAATCGTGTGTCTAACCACCTTAACTTCATCAAAAATTGGTGAAATTCATTTTTTCTTTTTTTAATCCTATAGTATGTGAAGCATAAAATGTGACGCATGTTTCAGATTCAAAAAATGTGATACTGTTTGAAAGATAGATGTTTTTCAATCAACCTATCAATCAGGACTTTAGTCGTAATTCAAATAGAAAATGAATAATAATTACTTATCAAATTCAAAGTAAAGCATAATTTATATTGCTGGAAAGCTGAAAATCTCCTTTCAAAAAACTTTTCATTTCATCAATTTTGGGTAAAAAAAAGTTGCCAGCCACATACCCTACACAATCCCATCATATTGCCACATTTTGGCCCATCATGATCCTGCACATACCCACACCAATGCTTGTTATAGGCTTAAATATGCACAAAATACTGAGGATTTAATGAAACCATGGATTCCAAGCTCCCCAATGCCTTATTAATGCTTCAAAGAAGTTATATTGAACCTACTTATGTGCTTCAAACCATAAAAAAGTACATTTGTAATAATATTTCCACAAACCCTAGACCCAATTCATTATAACTATTACAAAAAACAACTCTCTTTCAGAACAGAGGCCTCCTTGAAAATGTCAAAAACTCAAACAATGATTTGAAAACCCTAATGATTCTTTAAAAACATCCAAATACCCTTCAACACACCAAATATTAGGAGGTTTCAACAACTTAAGAAGAAGAAATAAATTTTTGACATCTCACTGTTTACTCTAGATAGGGTATTGACTGTTTCAAGAAAAATTACAATAACTAACTCAAAACTACACAAAAATACATGAAACAAAAAGGAAACGGAGGGAGATTGATAAATCTATGAATTACAGTCATTCACAAATGCTTCCATGCCCGTACATTTCTGTACAAAAGGTCTAAAAACACTATTTTCAATCATTTTTGAGAAAAAGACATTTTATTCATGAATCTTTAATTCCTCCAATTCAATACAAGTCTATACAATATCCCTTGCCTTAGCAATGAGTTACATTTCCTTTTTAAAGTCTTTCCATATTCCTTCATTAAATGAAACTAACTAAACTTCCCCATGGCCTTTGGTATTCCATGTTTTTTGTACATTTTCTGATTTTTTTCCTTTTTACAATTTTGACAACAAATGACAACTTTGCAATATTTAGCAAGATTTTTGCAAATTTACCCAACTGACCTCCTAAATACCTATTAAATACTTTTAATACATTAATTGTGAGTTCAAAAGACCTTTATAATGCTTTTCCATTTGAAAATTCAAATTTTGCATTTTTTTTCCTTTTGAAGGCATTTTGTAAACAAGGTGCTCCTGCACCATACAACCAACCAACAAAAACTTTCCAAGTCCCTTGGAAACTTGTTGCATTTTATTCCACTCTTCAACATGTCTTGAACTACTTCCTCTTGAATCTTCTTCTTGTCTTTTCCTTTTTCCATCTTTCTCTCTATTATCAGGTTCACATTCACTATTGAAAAGGACAAATGACTATCCTTGCAAACTTTCCTCTTTCTTTCACAATTCATCCTTGACCTTCTCTGACCAATCATCTTTTTCATCTTTTCATCTACTCCCATCAGTGGAATACTCTTCAAGTTGCAACCTCAAGTGCTTCAGATAGGTATCCATCTTCTTTACTACTTCACCAACTCAACAAACCATCCATCTTACCCAACAACAGATCCTAGAAGATTCCTCACTCTTTCTCCTTGCACCTTCTACCCAGCTTAATCTCCATTGGAGGATGGTGAAACACAGACCTTAGCTTGTCTACCAACACACAACTCTCAAAATTCTTCTTTTCTACAACTTAGATGGATCAAGCACCTACAACCAACCACAAGTCAACAAACCAACTCAACCAATCATTAGAATCAGCTAGCTCTGATACCAATTGATGCAAAAGCATCTACCAAAAACAACTATTCATCGGGGGTAAATCAGACCCAAACACAATTGGAGAAGATCAAATTAAACAAACACCAAAATCCCTTTCTCTTTTCAACTAAAATCACATAATATTCACTTGATTATTCATTTCACAAAGCCATAAATCATCAAAACTTGATTTCAAACCTTTATCAAACTCTAGAACATCTTAAGCTTCATTAATTTTTCAAAATCAAATCAATAAGCTTCATAGAAAACTCTAATCCAACCACACTTTCACTATTTACCAATACACTTCCCAAGGAAAATTGACAACTAACCATTCATTATTTCTTACAAACTGTTATCAAGCTTTCAAGAACCTCATAATCATCATGTTTTGACTAAATCAAACCAATGCATTCTTACAAAGAATACTGAACCATTAGACCTTCTTATTTCTGCAGTCAAGACACCATTCTCACACATTGGAATCACATTGCTAAGTCTCCAAAAACAACAAACTCTACCTTCTAAAATTTTCCATAGCATAGAAACTTCTTGACACTATTTTTTAGGCCATTTCAAAACAAATTCAATCCCTTAAAAACTTGTTTCCATAGATCCTCAACTTCTTACAGTCAATGCCCTAATTTCTTTGTAGCATTGCAACATGCCCTAAATGGGTATACTTCACAATCTATAGTAATTCTCCATAAATAATTAATTTTTCTAGGGACCCATTAATGTCAACAATAACATATGACAAAAGAAAATATACTTGTTTTGGGAAATACATATGAACCAATAGACTGTTTGCTTGAACATGCACCAATTAGACCAAAAATACAAAGGAGGAAGTCTCAAATTATTACCAAAACATCCAAATACTTTAAATAGTATTGTGTCATCTTCTAATACAACATAACTACAAAATTTTGGTCATTTATACCCTTCCATAAGCTTCAAAACATGAATATATGTTCTAGGCCTAATTATACACAAAATACTAAGGATTTAATGAAACCATGGATTCCAAGCTCCCTAATGCCTTAAAAATGCTTCAAAGAAGATATATTGAACCTACTTATGCACTTCAAACCATCAAAAGTACATTTTCAATAATATTTCCATGAACCCTAGACCCAATTCATTGACTGTTAGAAAAAAAACTTTGTTTCAGAACTAGGGCCTCCTTGAAAATGTCAAAAACTCAAACAATGATTCAAAAACCCTGGTGATTCTTTAAGTACTCCAAATACCCTTCAACACACCAAATATTCTAGGAGGTTTCAACAACTTAGGAAGAAGAAATAATTTTTTGACATCTCACTATTTACCCTAGATAGGGTATTGACTATTTCCAGAAAAATTACAATAACTAACTCAAAACTGCACAAAAATACATGAAACAAAAAGGAAATGGAGGGAGATTGATAAATATATCAATTGTAGTCATTCACACGTGCTTCCATTCTCGTACATTTCCATACACAAGGTATGAAAACAATATTTTCAATAATTTCTAAGAAAAAGAGATTTTATTCATGAATCTTTAATTCCTCCAATTCAATACAAGTCTATACAATCTCCCCTACCTTAGCAACAAGTTAAAATTCATTTTTAAAGGCTTTCCATCTTCCTTCATCAAATGAAACTAACTAAACTGCGCCATGGCCTTTGGTATTCCATGTTTTTTGTACATTTTTTTATTTTTTTCCTTTTTACAATTTTGACAACAAATGACAACTTTGCAATATTTAGCAACATTTTTGCAAATTTACCCAACTGACCTCCTAAAGACATATTAAATACTTTTAATACATTAATTATGACTTCACGAGACCTTTATAATGCTTTTAAACTTGAAAATTCAAATTTTACAATTTTTTCCTTTTGAAGGAATTTTGTAAACAAGGTGCTCCTGCACCATACAACCAACCAACAAAAACTTTCCAAGTCCCTTGGAAAATTGTTGTTGCATTTCATTCTGCTCTTCAACATTTCTTGAACTCCTTCCTCTTGAATCATCTTCTTATCTTTGTCTTTTTCATCTTTCTCTCTGTTATTAGCTTCACATTCACTATTCAAAAGGATACAGGACTGTCCTTGCAAACTTTCCTCTTTCTTTCACAATTCATCCTTGACCTTCTCTGACCAATTAACTTTTCCATCCTCTCATCTACTCTCATCAGTGGAGTATTGTTCAAGCTACAACCTCAAGTGCTTCTTCAGATAGGTATCCATCTTCTTTACTGCTTCACCGCACAACTCACCAACTCAGTAAACCATTCATCTTACCCAACAGTAGATCCTGGAAGATGCATCACTCTTTCTCCTTTCACCTTCTACCCAGCTTAATCTCCTTTGGAGGATGGTGAACCATAGACCTCAGCTTGTCTACCAACACACAACTCTCAAAATTCTTCCTTTTTGCAGCTTAGATGGATCAAGCACCTACAACCAACAACAACTCAACAAACCAACTCAACCAATCATCACAATCAGCTAGCTCTGATACCAATTGATGAAAGAGAATCTAGCAAAAACAACTATTCATTAGAGGTACATTAGACCCAAACACAACTGGAGAAGATCAAATTAAGAAAAACACCAAAATCCCTTTCTCTTTTCAACTAAAATCACATCATATTCACTTGATTCTTCATTTCACAAAGCCACAAATCATCAAAAATTGATTTCAAACCTTTATCAGACTCTAGAACATCTTAAGCTTCATTAATTTGTCAGAATCAAATCAATAACCTTCATAGAAAACTTTGATCCAACCACACTTTCATTATTTACCAATACACTTCCCAAGGAAATTTGACAACTAACCATTCATTCTTTCTTACAAACTATTATCAAGCTTTCAAGAACCTCATAATCATCATGTTTTGACTGAAACAAACTAATAAATTCTTAAAAAGAATACAGAACCATTAGACCTTCTTATTTTTGCAGTCAAGACACCATTCTCACACATTAGAATCACATTGCCAAGTCTCCAAAAAAAACAAACTCTACCTTCTAAACTTTTCCAAATAATAGAAACTTCTTGACACTATTGTTTATGCCATTTCAAAACAAATTCAGTCCCTCAAAAACTTGTTTCCATAGATCCTCAACTTCTTACAGTCAATGCCCTAATTTGTTAGTAGCACTGCAACATGCCCTAAATGGGTATACTTAACAATCTATAGTACTTATCCATAAATAATTCAATGTTACAGGGACCCATTAATGCCAACAATAAAATATCACAAAAGCAAATATACTTGTTTTGGGAAATGCATATGAACCAATAGACTATCCGCTTGAACATGCACCAATTAGCTCAAAAATACAAAGGAGGTAGTCTCAAATTATTACCAAAACATCCAAATACTTTAAATAGTCTTGTATCATGTTCTAAGATAACATAAACTACAAACTTTTAGTCATTTATACCCTTCCATATGTTTCAAAACACCAATGTCTGTTCTAGGCCTAAATATGCACAAAATACTGAGGGTTTAATGAAACCATGGATTCCAAGCTCCCCAATTCCTTACAAATGCTTCAAAACAGTTAGATTGCACCTGCTTATGCACTTCAAACCATCAAAAGTACATTTTTAATAATATTTCCATGTACCCTAGACCCAATTCATTATGATTGTTAGAAAAAAAAAAATTGTTTCAGAACTAGGGCCTCCTTGAAAACGTCAAAAACTCAAACAATGATTTGGAAACCCTAGTTATTCTTTAAGTACATCCAAATACCCTTCAACACACCAAATATTAGGAGGTTTCAACAAATTAGGAAGAAGAAATAATTTTTTGACATCTCACTATTTACCCTAGATAGGGTATTGACTGTTTCCAGAAAAATTACAATAACTAACTCAAAACTACACAAAAATACATGAAACAAAAAGGAAATGGAGGGAGATTGATAAATCTATCAATTACAGTCATTCAAAGGTGCTTCCATGCCTGTAAATTTCCGTACAAAAGGTATGGAAAAACTGTTTACAATAATTTCTGAGAAAAAGAGATATTTTATTCATGAATCTTTAATTCCTCCAATTCAATAAAAGTCTATACAATCTCCCCTGCCTTAACAATGACTTACAATGCCTTTTTAAAGGCTTTCGATCTTCCTTCATTGAATGAAAATAACTAAACTTCCCCATGTCCTTTGGTATTCCAATTTTTTTGCACATTTTTTGATTTTTTTCCTTTTTACAATTTTGACAACAAATGATAACTTTGCAATATTTAGCAACATTTTTGCAAATTTACCCAACTGATCTCCTAAAGACCTATTAAATACTTTTAATACATTAATTGTGACTTCACAAGACCTTTATAATGCTTGTACACTTGAAAATTCAAATTTTGCAAATTTTTCCTTTTGAAGGCATTCTGTAAACAAGGTGCTTCTACACCACTTGACATTAATCTCAAACCCATATTATCCCAAAGACACCATAGGAAATTATGGCTTTAACCTCATGATTTTCAAACAATAGACACTGTGAAAGTTATGTTGTTTTAGACATAAACATCTAGTTTGAAAACATAATCAAGACAAGTGTTTGTGGTAAAATCAATTCACTTAAGCAAAGATAAATTGACAAATGAACGCCACATGACTATTTGGAGATTGATTGCTCCTATTGAACAACTTGATCTTCTAGGTGCTATAATTAAGCCAAACTTTGAACTCATAAATGGTAAACAAACTGATCTCATTAGTATTTTGAGAAGTTTCACTTTTGAAAACAAGGAAACAAATACACAGTAGAGAAACACAACAACCATTTTAGAAAAAGAAGAGGAAAAAACTGATATTGAGGCTGGAAGGGCCACATTACCACAACCTATGTGGCAATAAATATCACCCTTTCTTCCATAAACTTGAACTATTTTCACACAATCTCACAAAAAATTAGGATCCCTAAGCCAAGGTGTACAGGTCGTCATTTTAGACATAGGCATCTCACTCTAAAAGCTCTCTAGAAACACATTTTAGCATTTCATGAAAATAGAGATAGGTTGGTAGCAAAATTTTATAGACACGCTTCAAGGTATAGTCCAGAATTATATGAATTCTTTTGGAGTCAACATCCTGATCTTTTTACATGATACCAAACTCCCATAAATGATTCATCAAACAATCAAAATATGTAGGGGAAAATCTCCAAAACTTCATTTTAGACATAGGAATTGTAGAACAAGGTATGGTCAAAAGTGGGCTTCAATATTTTACCTCAATTTTTGCACCTTGATGAGCAACTTTTATGCTTGAGCTAGGAGAGCCCAAATTGGTTTGAACATTCCCATCCATCCTCTCACTTAAATCAACATTGGTTTCTTAGGATTTGAAAATTTTAGAGGTCTAGCATCATTCTCACTACCTTGATCTTGTCAAAACAAAGGTTCACTTTACTAGATGATCTCACGTAAAGTAAAGATCCCAAAAAGAAGGTCAATTGGTCATCACTTTACGCTTAGACATCGTAGTGCAAAAGAAATCAACTACCTCATGAAGGAAGTCTATGAAAATAGAAACAAGTTGTTGATAAAATTTTATGAATGCACACTAAGGAAATATCTAGACATGTAAATTTTCTTTATGAGCCAAAACCCTCACCTTTTTTAAGATCAACAACTTTTCTAAATCATTGATTCTTTAGGATTTGAAATTTTTAGAGGTCTAACATCATTCTCACTACCTTGGTCTTATCAAAAGAAAAGGTTCACTTTAGGTCAACATTGGGTCAAAAAATTTACTCACCCCTTCATCAAATTTCATCCTTCACTTGGGTATGTGCAGGATCATAATGGAAAAATCAGGCCCTTAAGTGGCAAAAAAAATAGAAAAATCAGAGTTAGGAAACTTGACATAAAAAATTGAATAAGTTATCTATATTATTTCAAAAATATGTATGAATAGAATCTATAGCAAATTGAATTTAGTTTTTGAACTACTAGGTTTAAAAAAAAAAAAATCTATTTGGTGAAAATTTAAAATTTCAATGGAGTAGTACTTAAATTTCAGGGAAAAATAAGAAGTAGGTGTCTGTCTAACCACCCTAACCACAATAAAATGATAATATTTTTTTATAATATTTTTGATATAAGTAGAGGACTCATGTCCCGATGTGAGGCATATTTTTTTGTAATTTTTTTCCAAGTAAATAATTAATTATGAATTTTTTATTACAACTTTTAAAAAATATAAAAAATGTGTATGTCTGACCACCTTAACTTGGTCAAAACTTCATGAAATTCTATTTTTATTTTTTTAATCTTATAGTATATGAAGCATAAATTGTGACACATGTTTTGGATTCAAAAAATGTGATACCATTTGAAAGTTATAGATGTTTTTCAATCAGTCTATCAATCAGGACTTTAGTCGTAATTTGAATAGAAAATGAATAATAATTACTTATTAAATTCAAAGTAAAGCACAATTTATATTCATGGAAAGCTTAGAATCTCCTTTAAAAACTCTTTTCATTTCATCAATTTTGGGTAAAAAAAATGTCATCAGCCACATACCCATCATATTGCCACTTCTTGGCCCATCATGATCTTGCACATACCCACTTCATTCAACTTTGCAAAATTTCAAGTACACTAAACACTTTGTAACTTAAACATCAAACCAACTACTAACTTAGCTACTTTGTATGTGAAATATATCCTTTTCCATGCACTTAGTTAAGCTAGTTATCATATTTGAATTAGTTTATCTTGAAGGTCATGAGTCTACCCTAAAGATTCCTAACTTCATTAGCATCCTTTATCCCAACATCAAAACATCAAATTTAAGTCAAAAGTGTTGTCCCAAAATGTTTGCAAAGATCACTTCCCACATCACTCATCTCTTCATCCCTCATTATGATCATTTCTCCCAAAAGACTTAGAGCATCTCTTTTACCTAGATTTGAGTCAACTAGAGATTTCAAACATTAAAAAACTCAACACAACGCTCCCATAGGTGACACAAAATTTATGGTAAAGACAAGATCACAACACAAGAGAATCATGGAGGAAAAAAAAGTTACATTTACCTCAAGTGATCCAAATCCTTTAGAATTTGATCCTAGAAGTCATGTTACCTCGTCACAACAATTGTCATCTCCTTTGGGACCATATGATATCGAAGACATCACTAATAATCCATTTGAGCTTACTAGGGAGGAACTTCTAGAACATCAAGCCCTTGAAAATGTAGCTCCTATCTCCCTGATGTTTGTAGCTCAAAATTTAATACAAGGTTTCACAACTCCATCACTAGGGCTAAATTAGACTTACATTCCTAGTCTTGCAACTAGCCTTGCTAAAGATTTTGGTCACACCTCACCATTTGAAAGTAGTAAACTTGTGGGTACCCTTGACACTAATCCTCCACCTCCCACCACTGCTTGGACACCTACTTTTGGTGCTCCTCCTATTCCTGAAGCTCCAAAACAGTTACACATGCCACTTGAACTTCATTATTCCACCACCACCTCAACCTTTCAGGGACACCCTTCTTCATCCACACCTATGAGTACCACAAGTTTTCCTACCATCATGCAAAGTGATATAGACCAAGTATCTCAAAACAACACATAAGGGCATGCCAATGCCATATCATAGAACAAACCATTAATGCAAGTAGGGACATCTTCATCCAACCCTTCGGTGGGTTCATCCATCCCATCTACCATTTCCACATCATCCACCATCAATCCACCTCAAAAAAATCCCTTGGTTACAAGTTCTATCAATCCTAGAAGTACCTTGATCACAAATCCCTTGTTTACATCTTTTGCACAAGAAAATCGTCAAAACATAGGGCAAGGGAATCTTTTCAATCAATGGACTCAAGGTCTTAGTGTGTCATTTCTATTGCAAAATTTAACATCATCTTTTCAAGGAATGTTGAACCAAGGGAACCCTCCACCTTTCACTAGCAATTTGATACCCACTCAAAACATCAATATCCATAACCCTTCATGTTACTAGATTTTCACCTACAAGTTCAATCAGGTAGAACCTTTTAGAATTTCATACAAATGGTACATTTTTAACCTTCCTAAGTTACATTCGATTATATAAATGAAACAACTTTACAAGATTACAAGAACGCAAAATTATTACATTCATACAAGGAATGAAACATAGAAAGATTGTACAAATCTCTTTTGAAAAATGTAATCTTTATTGAATGTCATAATATACATGTGTTTCACACAGGCTGTGAAAATTGACTTTTCCTATTCAATATACATCAAGGCTAAGTTATACATGAATAAGTAAATGTTTAAAGGAAAACATATAGAGAGGATAACCAGTCATTGCCTGAATGACTGGTTCTTGTTGGTTGGTCCAGTTTGTGTTATGTTGCCTTGCTCCTCATAGCTCCTTCTAGTCCTTAGTGTTATGGTTTCCACATAAGATGATAAGAAATAGGTTAGACCTATGTTCTAAGCAATGAAAGGTCATACTCCATACATGAAAATTTACCTATCCATCCATAAGTTAGTCTCGATGTGCATTAAATAGGAAAGGCATTAAATAGGAACATCCATATGTTGAATATATCGGAGAAAACACTAAAACCATCGAGATATCACATCAAAGTATGCATATTTTTTCTAAATCATTTATTTCATGTGCAACAACAAGTGTAATTATTTATTTGATCAAATATGAGTGGGGATAAATGTGGCTCCCACAAGAGTTGAGCCCAACTCATAGCAATGTTTGTATTATTTTAATCTATGCACATATTTTTATGAATATTCTAAGTTCATATGAGATTATAGTGCAAGACAACAAATATCAGTTACGATTACTTCATAATCATAATGCAAAAGAGTACAATGCTAGGAATCTTTTAAGATGCAAACTATAGGATAAGTGTGGCAATCCCTTAATCAATAAAAGATCATATATAGGTGGTAGATTTCATGACTGTCATGTAAGCCAATGGTAGTAAAAAAAAAAAAGTACAGTCCTCTAAGAGATGAAGATATGCTTTGATTTATCTCATTTGAGAGCATATAGGGAAGTTGAGTTTTGTTTGCCAACATGAGGAGGAAATTTAGGAGTGATTCATCACCTTGTTGAGAGGATATAGGATTTTGGCTCCATTTGAGCAATTTTAGAAATGGTTATGGTTTGATCAAGTCATCCTTGACTTTTTCAACCATTTTGAGCTCATGTGTTGAAGATCAAATGGCTATATTTTTGGATTTTAAGAAGAATCCGAGTTCATGAAGCTTCTAGAGCCTCTTTTGGTGGAGCTACTTGGACTTGTGGATATATTATCATTTGTAACCCATTATTGGGCATTTCTTCTTATGCAATTTTGGGAGTTAGTGATTCTGGCAATCCTTTCTCAGACTTGCAGCTTTTGTAACTCACTTTGGATATGAAAAATAGATGATACCTTGGTTACTATTGGTAATAAAATTCTTGTCTTTTTATTCTTTGTAGCTTTGTGTATGTTAAATGATTTGATTAAGGTTTTTGTGAAACCCTTCATAATTTCCTTCTAGATTGGTCTCATAAAGTATACCTTTATGCAAATAGTGTGTTTAAGCAAGTTACTATTTGTGTCAAAAATACATTTTGCTTGTTGATTGTGAAGTTAACCTTCCATTTAACTAGTATTTTTGTGTTCAGTCATCTTAGTGAAGCACTTATGCAAAAAACACAAAGAAATAAATTGTGCAAACTTAATTTTTATCAGTTGAAGCCTAGTGTTAAAGTTTCTAAATTTCATTATCCAAGTAATATTTTGGTGTATCACCTTAGGAGGTAGTTTTTATTTTATGCAATATTTCTCCCTTTTCCCCTAAAAAATTAGTAATGTTTAGATGATAACCGATAGGAATCCGACCTTCTCCAGAGGTTGACCTCTGCTTATAAGTGACCCACAACTTTAGAGGTCTTCTCATGTTACACTAGAATTGTTGAACACCAGGTTCAATAGGGTGCAAATTTTAGAAGATAACACTTCATAGATGTCTCAACAACCACCTGATCCCACATTGCAAGCACATTCCTTAGCTCTACATCACACACAACAAGCCTATCAACAAACCGTATAACAACAAAAACAAGCAAGCAACTTTAGTAGAACAACAACAAGTAGCCTTAGCACAACAACAACAACAAGCATAGCAAGTAGCCTTAGCACAACAACAACATCAAGCACAACAAGCAACCTTAGCACAATAACAACATCAAGCTCAACAAGCAGCCTTAGCACAACAACAACATCAAGCACAACAAGCAACTTTATTAGCACACCAACAACAATAGGCCCAATAGCAAGCCCTAGTGGCACAACAACAACAACAACAAAAATCTCAATAGCAATAACTACTAGCTTAACAGTATGCCCAACAACAAAAATAAGGTTCATGTTATCCTCATTTGAACATCATCAATCCAAATACATTGGGAACATATCAGAATCTTGCACCATCATACACCCCATATAATTCATCTGTCATCCCACCATATGTTCCTCCACCTAACTCGCAAGATGATCTAGCATCACAATTGAAAGAACTCTCACAAAAATGTAGGACCTTCGCATGGGAAAGATAAAGAAACCTCATACACAGAACTTGTTTCCTTACCCATTTGATTGAAACATAGTAATGATACCATTCTCTCTTGGTTTTGAAATCCCCAAATTTGAAAAATATAAAGGGAGAGAAAGTTCTGTGGACCATATCAAAGAATTTAAGGTCATGTGCATGGAAGTGGCTTACAACGATTCATATCTAATGCACCTCTTCCCTATAAGTTTAACATGTCATGCTATAGATTGGTTTTCTCATTTGCCTCCTGGTATCAAAACTTTTCAAGAAATCATTGATAAATTCATCAATCACTTCTTCAATCTTGACATGGATGTCAGTCTAGAAGAGTTATACACTATTAAACAAAATCAAGGAGAAACCTTCACTAATTTCTTGCAATGGTGGAAACAAAGAGCTAGTAAAAGAAAGTGGCCACTTCCTGACAAACAACAAGTGGGAATAATCATAGCTAATCTTGATCCAAATCTATCATTCCACTTAAAAATGCAATGCATCACATCGTATGATGAACTAGTCCCTAGAGACCTTAACATTGAAAGAGCCCTAATATCACAAGGAAATACCCAGGCTTACAATGACAACCATCCTTCAACTAGTTCAAATGAGAAACCTCATGTATGGGCAAAGAACAAAAACGTAACCAACAACGGTGTGGTAGATGCTAAGGTCATACTAAGTGCTCCTAGACCCAATAACAATAAAGTTACTAACATCCAACCAATTGTGCAACAAACAACACCACCACAGAACAATTAGATTAGTAACACCAACATGCAACAAAGGAAAACCAATAACAGAAATAACTATCCCAAATGCAAGTACACATAGTTATCAAAAGCCATCAAGACGATCATGAAGAAATTGGTAGAGTCAAATCTGATAACACTTCCGATCTTTGAAAACTACCAAGAACCACAAGAGAAGCCATCCTGGTACAGCGAGTATGATCTTTATGACATTGATAAAATCAAAGGACATAAAACAAAAAATTGCATGAAACTCAAGAACATCATCCAATATCTCTGCGTAAAAAACAATACCATATCTGTTGAGGTACCAACTGGAAATCAGGATCTCAAGATTTATAAGAACCCTATGTTAGATCATAAAAAATAAAACAACAATGGAAAAGCTAAGGATTACACCAATTTGCAACATACCTATTCCAATGTAGTTGCCTCCTACAATAGCATTATTAATGTTGTCACCATCAAAGGAGATAGTAAGGAATGTGGAGTCACCACACGACATGGAAAAATAACTATTCAAGGAGTCCCATCTCAATCTAGGACACAACCTACTTTTCCCACATCTAATCCTAGCAGGTACAATCTTTTTGATTAGCTTAAACAAACCCCTGCATAGATGCCAATCTTACAACTCTTAAGGTTATTCCCTGCACATAGAGAAATACTAGAAAAATCCTTGTTTGTGTCATCTATTCCTAATAACATTGATATCGATTAGTTTCAAGCTATGGTAGGGCATATTGCCAACCATCTTCTTACCTTCTCCAAGCAAGACCTGCCATCTCACTCATCTCATAATTGTGCTTTTACATCTTGAGGTTTTCATTCATAAAAACAAGTTCAAAAGAGTTTTGGTAGATGGAGGTGTTGGTTTGAACATTTGTACCCTATAATTGATAAAAATTAAAGGCTATTCAGAAGATACTATTGAGAAGAAAAAAGTACCACCATCAGAGCATATGACAACCAAGAATAGGTATCACAAGGAATCATTGCACTTCCAATCCAAGTGGGACCTCTTATTGTAGAAACTACATGCCAAGTACTTGATCTTAATCTTCCCTATAACATACTACTTGGTCAACCATGGATTCATGCTCTAAAAGTTGTAGCCTCTACCTATCATCAGTCCTTTCGAAGGCAGAGAAATCACTATCTATGGAGATCCTGAGACTTTCTACTACTGAAAAGATCTGAAGGCCAAGTTCTATAAGATCCCACAAATACCCAAAAATGATGAAGGACCTACACCATCAAGCTCATTCATTGACCCATCATCCCTAGCCTCTACCTTAGCATAAAAAAAACCCATTGTACAAAATATACTTGATGTCAAAGCAGTGATCCAAGATGATGGTTGTGGAAACTACAAACTATTGAAAGACACCTTTGTTTTAGGAGAGTTAACTATTTCTCCTCAATCTCATGGGAAACCTACATCTAGCACCAAAGAACCAGAGATAATCAAAATAGCAACTACTACCTTCACCAAATGGTGAGATCTAAATCAAGAAGATGTCAATGAGGAAGTTACCTCTAAACTCCTCTATCAAGATGAGAGAGTTGTTCTTGTTCTACCCATGGAAGATGACAACAAAGGCCTACAAATAATGCAGAGCATGGGATATAATAAGAATGAGAAGCTAGGGTAGAATGAAAATGGTTTACTAGAACCCATCATTCCTGAGAAATGAATAAAGAATATTGGCTTAGGTTGTACTACTAGCAAGGTCGCACTTATTGGAAAAGGTATTTTTGCTAAAAGAGTTGAGGCTTCCTCTTGGTCACCTACATCGCATGATACAACCTTAGATGAATTTCCCCTTGATGTTGCTGACCTATTTGAGAAAAACACCCTCTTTAGGATATCCATAACATCCTTTATCTCAAACAACCAACCAAATGAAATACACCTAGTATACCTACAACTCATTGACATGGACCAACAAGGACCATCGATTCTAGATTTATTCAAAAAAGATGAAGCGATCTCGAAATTCATGGGACTCTGAGACAACTTACCATGGGAAGATCATGAATCAAGCTTTGACATAGAGCTCGATACAGGGGAATACTATGGGGAGACGATTGAATCCTTCAGTTGCAAATTAAAAGAAATACAACTAACATGCAGATCCTTGAGTGAAAACCACCTAGTGGTGCTCTCTGATCCCAAAATAGTAAAAAAAAAGGATGCATCCAATGGTGAAAACATTTCCGAGGAACCCAAGGATGAGGAATTCAATCTCCCCCTTAGTGCAATGCATCTAGAGAAGTCGAAAGTACTGGAAAAAAAGGCTACTCCAGTCAATGTGGGAATAGAGGAAGCACCCAAGATCACTTTCTATGTTGAATCCTTGTTGGACGAAGAACAAAAGAACCTTGCAACATTCCCAAAAGAGTGAAGAGCTAACTTTGTATGGTCATACATAGATATGCCAGGCCTTGATCCAGAAGTGGTTGTACATCACTTAGCAGTCTATCCTAAAGCCAAATCGGTTAAGCATAAATTAAGGAAGATGCATCCTCAAATAACACTCTTGGTCAAACTAGAACTACAAAATATTCTTGATATTGGATTCATCTGACCAATAGATTATCCTGAGTGGGTTTAAAACCTAGTACCAATCTCAAAACCCACTAGGGGCATCAGAATATATACTGATTTAAGAGATCTAAACAAGGCATGCCTGAAGAATGCTTTACCTCTTCAAATCGATCTAATTGTGGACTTAACAACTGGACATGAAATGTTGTTGCTCATGGATGGTTTTTCGGGCTATAATCAAATCATAATTGCCAAGGAGGATCAACACAAAATTGTATTCACTTGTCTGTGGGGAACCTATTGCTGGAATGTGATGCTATTCAGGTTAAAGAATGTAGGAGCAACCTATTAAAGAGAAATGACCCTCAACTTTCATGACATGATCCACAAAATAGTTGAATATTATCTAGATGATATTTTGGAAAAATCAAAGAAGAGAAGTGAGCACATACAAGTCTTAGGACCTATCTTTGATAGGCTTGAAGAATACAAGGTATGATTGAATCCAAAAAGTGTGTGTTCGGGGTCACATCAGGGAAACTTCTTGGCTTTATTGCTTCACAAAGGGATAGAAATTGATCCAACAAAGGTGAAAGCCATCTTAGACATGGAACCAACACAAACACTATAATAGATGAGAGGATTACAAGGAAGATTGTAGTCCATTAGAAGGTTCATAGCCCAGCTATCAGATAAGATTCACCCCTTTTTGCATCTCCTCCATAAAGGGATAACCTACAAGTGGGATGAAAAATGTGACAAAGCTTTCCAGTAGATAAAATATTATCTACTAACACCTCCAGTGCTCATGCCACCAATATCGAACAAGCCACTGATCCTGTACATCTTAGCAACACTAGCAGCACTAGGAGCTCTTTTAGCACAACATGATGAAAATGGAAAGGAAAGAGCCATATACTACATCAATAGAACTCTGGTAGGCTATGGGATGAACTATTCAGCCATTGAGAAGGCATGCCTAGCAGTAGTTTTTGCTTCACAAAAGTTCAGGCACTACATGTTGTCCAATGAAATCAAGCTCATTGCAAAGATTAATCCATTAAAATATCTATTATCCAAAGCAACCCTCACGGGACGAATGGCTAAGGGGGTGATGATCTTGATAGAGTTTTACATAGAGTATGTGGAGTGCAAGGCAATCAAAGGACAAGTGATCATAGACCAATTAGCAGAAGCACCTATCTATGTTGAGAACCCTTTAATATCCAAGTTTCATGATGAATCGATGTTCCTGATTAATCTCACAACTTAGTGGAATATGTACTTTGATGGATCATTCACCCAACATGGATAAGGAGCAAGCATTCTTTTCATCACCCCCCAAGGTGATAGTATCCCAAATTCATTCAGGCTATCAGTCCCATGTACCAACAACATTGTTGAATATGAAGCCCTAATCACAGGCCTCTGATAGCAGTTCAGTGGCAAATTCAAGAGATGAAAGTCTAGGGAGACTCATAGATAGTTATCAACCAAGTCAATGATGACTACCAAACTAAAGATGATAAGCTCACTCCTTACAAGAAGATGGTGGAGAATCTCAAAGAACTATTTATAGACATAACTTTTGAATAGATTCCTCGCATGAACAATAGAGTAGAAAACGTCATGGAAACAATCAAATCATTACTAGACATGTCGAACAACATCCTCCAATGTGAATTCTTGGTAGAACAACTTCTCATACCAACTTTCAAAATCCTTGAATCTGAATTCACGTGTGTCATTATTGGTCCTAGATCCCCATGGGATCATTACATTTTTACTTACCCTAACAGAGGAACCCTTCCATTAGATATCACCCTGAACCTTAAAAAGATATTTGTCAAAAAAGCATCTTGATTCATGATCCTAGGTGATACCCTTTACCGTTGAAGCATCGAAGGGACATTACTATGATGTCTTAACCAAGAGGAAGACTTAACTACTTTAACATAAGTACACGATGGCATATGTGGGTCCCATTCTAGTGGTATGACATTGGATAAGAAACTATTGAGGACTGGGTAATATTGGCCAACCATGGAAAAATAAGCTCATCAGTATGTGTGGAAATACATCTAGTGTCAATAACATGGGGATCTAATTCATGCTCCATCTCAAGAATTGCATCCAATGATCACACCATGGCCTTTTTCAAAATGGGGGCTTGACCCAATAAGAAAAATCACTCCAACCTCATCGAACGACCATAATTTTATCATAACCACCACTTAATGCTTTACTAAGTGGGCTGAAGTGATTCCTATGACCTACATAATGGTGAAGCAGATAACTAAATTTATCCTAAATTACCTAATTTTCCGTTACAGTGTTCCATAAACCCTCATTTTAGACAATGGAACACCATTCAAGAACTAGGATGTAAAGGAGCTATGCCAAAAATTCAATATACAACACTGATTATCTACCCCATACTACCCCCAAGGCAATGGACAAGTAGAAGCAATGAACAAAACTATCCTAAAAATTCTAAAGAAAATAGTTAATGAAGTTGGTCGTGACTGGCATTTGGAGCTAAATCTTGCTCTGTGGGCTTATCGAACTAGTATCTGTACTCCTACATGTGCAACTCCTTTCTCTTTGGTCTATGGATCAGAAGCCATCTTGCCTATTGAGGTTGAGCTACCATCACTGAGTATCATTATAGAACCTAATAATAAAGGAAGAATACAAAGTTTCTTGACTAAATGAGCTAGAATTCTTGGATGGATGTCGTCTTGATGCCCTTAATCACTTGCAAGTATATCAAAACTAACTGAAATAGAGCTATAACAAGAGAATCAATTATCGTTCATTCCAGGTAGGCGATCTTGTCTTAAAGAAAAATCAAAAGAATCCTCTAGATCAAGACAACAAGAAAAAGTTTGAGCCTAACTAGTTGGGTCCCTTTGTCATCATAGCAAGCTATGGGTAAGGAGCATACCAACTATCAATCCCTGAAGGTGAACCCTTGCAAGATCCAACCAACAACTTGCATCTCAAAAAGTTTGATGCCTAGTCTTAAACGGTATAAATTAGAAAATAAAAATAAATCATAAAATAATCAAAATCCAAAAAAATGAGAAAAAGGATTAAAAAAGTAAAGAAAAAAATTATCCTCTAGTGAAAACCACTTGGGTGGCGCTTTGGGAAAGTACCTTGGTGAAAACCAGGAAAACAAGCACCTTGCATAAATAAAGCATCTCCATCTATTCTTTGGATCTTTTGTCCTATCATTCTTTGCATCACCATTTATCCCTCATCCACATCATTATCATGGCTTAACATTGTAAGGTATCATGAACCCTTTAGCACTATTTAGTATATTCCCAAGGTCAGTTTGTCCTGCCTTAATCAAAGTAGGCTAACATGTCACACTAGGGGAATTTCATTATGCATCACAATCTGGTTCTTGTATATCTTGAGGATATTTGAAATCTTATCCAAAAAAATCCAAAAAAAATTGCAAAATCTTATCCAAAAAATCCAAAAACATTTGCAAAATTTTATTCAGAAAAATCCAAAAACATTTGCAAAATCCTGTATAGCGAAAATACAAAAACATTTAAAAAATTGTAAAGGAAAAATCCAAAACATCTAGAAAACATCAAAATCCCTAAAAAGGTTGAAAATAAAAAAATACAAAAAATAGAGTCCTCCTATCGAACTATGTCGTCTCTGAGCTTGAACATAGGAAAGGCCATCATTGATGTGCCCCTGAGACACCCTAGGTTAGTTCTTTACGAGTCTATCATAATAAACTATTGTCTTCATCTTTTCATATCTTCATCTTGTAAATGGGTCAAGTTGGTCAAACTACGTGGTCTCTTCATGTATAACATAGGCAAGGCTAATTTATGATCAACCCCTGAGGCCACTAAGATAGGTCTTTAGGTTAGGTTCTTGGTTGACACTCAAAAATTCTTAGAAAACCCCTAAACATTTGTAAAACCCTGTAAAATCCCTAAACATTCAAATATTTGAAAATCCCTAAACATCCAAAACATCTCAAAAATCCCAAAACATCCAAATATTCAAAAAACATAAAAAAAATTGAAAATGGAAAATCTAAAAATAATAGAAAACATTCAAAAGACCTAAAAAGCCTCAAATATAACAAAAAACCCTAAAGAGCCTCATAAAATTGAAAATCCTAAACATTCAAGTATAAACTTTCAAAAAGTGCAAAAACAACCTCAAAACATTTCAAAAATCCAAAAATATTGAAATATTCCACAAAATCCAAAACCCATCCATCCCATCTCGCTTTCACCCACAATAAAAATTCATCCATAATAAAAAAATCATCACCTTCAACCTTTGGGGAAACAAGTAGAAGGCACGTGTAGCAAGTCATAAAGTGTGAACCTAAAAGTCAAAATATATAGTCTAAATCATAGGTAAACACGCCAATGAAGTTTATAGCAACAACTCATTTTAGCATCATCGTCCTAACATTGAAAAACTCCATGATCAACATGTCCTAGGATGTATCCTTCCTACGATGGACATCAACATCAAACATCACCTTAGCTAAATTTAAACTAGGAAGGAGCTATAGATAGCACTGACTGCTCGTCTTTGATATTTTCTTATGATTTATCTTAATGACCCATTCCAAGGACCTCTCGATGATGTCTAATCAAAATGATTTAGAGAGAAAGGAATGGGGTATCAATCATTATCTTTCATTTGTTGTGCTTGTGGGTACTCTTGTAAAATAATCTTGGTGCATACTTGCTTAGTTGTGTGTAGGAAGGTCATTTGGAGTATGTTGTTGACTATTACGTATGCTTTGGTCTAGTATATTCTAAGCTTCTAACTCACATTCCAATTAGGTTTCTGTATGTCAAGGTGTGAACAATAACTATCCTATATGGTTTTCGAGTCAAAATCCATTACACTAGGTACAACATCGTCTTGGTTATTAGTACCTTGATGCATCGTGTCTATGTGCTATATCAAACAATAAGGAATGACAGAAAATCCCAATCTCGAAGTGTGAGCAACTCATCCTACAATTTCATCCTGAATTTTGCATCATCTTGTCACCATCTCTAATAAAGTATTGATGGATCAAGGACTTGTTGGATCTTTTGAAGCAATCATCGAAATCGACGGTTATTCATTCTTTATTCTTCTATCTTCTCTTTGCACTAACCCGGTATTGTGATAGTCAACAAAAATATCATCAATGCATCCACCCTACATCCACAAACCGTCAACATACATGCATCTCATAGGATAATCATAAAACATCCATTATCATAATCATAGCATCCATCTCATGATCATATCACATCATACATTATGCATTATCATTTAAGTTGTGATGGATAATATAGATTTGTTATTCTAATCATCTTAAATCATTGCATATCATAATATTTTGTATCATTTACATCCATATGCATACACGATCATCTCATCATAAAACATGCATAGAAAATATACAAAAAGAAATGCATTCACATCATTTGTATCCATAACATCTGCATATCATAATCATTCATTGATATCATATCATAAAAAGATAATGAAAAAAAAAGAACATAACATTGCATCCATCCATATCATGATCATCACATATCACCTAGGCATAAATAAAATGCATCCATATCATATCCATTCATACATGAAATAAAGTGAACACATCATAGCATGAATCATTCATATCTGTATCATATTTACCAAAAAGTGAGTGCCATGGTACAAAATATGGATCACTGTATGAACATCAATCAAAAGTACAATATCCATGAGGCTATCAAAAAGGAGCCCATGAATGTATATATGTGATAAAGAATGGGGAAAAATAAAAAAGTGTCTATACATAAATAGCTAGCCCTTATGGCTGCTACCCTCTCTAGCTTGCCCCTCAGGTTGATCCTCTACTTGTGGTCATGAGTCACTATGTTGTGAAAAATTTGGTTGTCTCAAGGCCACTAGAACATCATGATGATAATGTTTCCTATAATATGCAACCTCTGTAACTTCCTCTCGGTATAACCACATTGAAATTGTCTGACAATGTGTGGCCACAATCATCACCTCAATCTATTGTATCTTGGCCACCTCCTAGTCCCTCTCTCTAGTCACATCATGTACTCTCTATAGTGCCTGATCTCTCTCAGTTGTGACTACAACCTCCTATTTCCAAGCCTAGTCTTGCTCAGCAGTAATGACCAAAACCTATTGGTAGGCCTGATCTCGTTCACTAGTCAATATCTGCACTTGTTGCTGCAGCTACTGAATTTGTGCATCACAAGCATCTGGTGGTGGTGGTCCTACCTGTGGCTATACCCGAGGTTATACTTGTGGCTATATATGAGGCTGCTATCCAACTAGAGGAGCCCGTGAAACCTATCCATCCTAGCCATCCTGGCCTCCCTGTCCCCTGCCTCTCCCTACTCCTCTACCTCTCAGTCTCCCTCTGAGAGGAGCACTTGCTGGATCAGTCAAACGTCAGGGAGGGATGGACCATGAATCATATGTAGGAGTAGTCTGAGCTACTACCTGTCCCTGATCATATGCCCAAGGCTAGGCCACCAACTATCTAAAGATCTTTACTGCCTCTGGAGTTGGAATAGTCGAGCCCCATTGGGAACCTCTCTAACCAATCTCATGAAAATGGCACTATATGCATCGTCAAGTCTTTCCTGGACCTCTCTGAACTATCGCGCTACCCTGTCTGGTAGATATCTCTCAATAATCGTGTGCTCTCAACCCTACATATATTAGGTCTATCTAGAAAAATACAACTATTGAATATCATCAAACCATGGCGGCATCTAAAGCCATGGGTGCTAGCGGAAAACTATCCTGTTATCAATCACATGTCTCCAATACGAGAGCCCAATCTATCCAGTGTGCCTAAGGGTGATGGCACCTCTATATCTCCAAATGATGAGATCATCCGACTCTACATCTATCATTTGAACAATCAACCAAAGCATGAAAATGTGCTCCCATGCCCAAATATGTAGCAGAGTCACCCCTACACCAATAGCTCTCCCATCGTAATAACAAAATCATGCAAATCATGATATAAGGAGGCTAGCATCACAAGCCCCCACACAAAAGTGTCCTCCTATGTAGCATTCAATGCCATGGCAAGCCCCATCCTAGGCTGAATCCTCTAGTACTCCTATCTAGAGCCACCAAGCCCAAAATAATAGCTGCGATGATCAATATAAAGGTCGACACATGACCTTTGTATGACTCCAAGTCAACCTATGAGGTAACTAATGCAATATAATCCATCTCCATGACCTCAAGATAGGTATCAAATCTGGCATCAGTATCATAAATCACATGGTCTCCTTGAATCGAAAAACACAGTATATGCCAAATGTCCTCTAGAGTAACCATCACCTCACTTATCAGAAGGTGGAAGGATGAGTTCCCACTGTGCCATCTCTCACTGTCACAATAGTGGTTTACAATTCCTGAGAGGAACAAATTTTAGGTGAAATCACATATTTTTAGAAAATATAATGATTTAATCCTTAAAAAGTTCCATTTTAAGGATTCCAATTGAAGAGGGTTTGATCAAATCACCTTAGATCAAACCCCCTTGGATAGAACCTCACTAGTTTTAAACCATACCTATAAATGTGTCTCCTTTACACCTATCAAAATGCTAATAAAAAATCACTTTTGATTTAGCTTTTGGGGATCAAATGAATTCATTTAAAATTTATTTCAAATGATTATGGTATTCCTCAGAACAAGCTATCTAATGAATATAATTTTAATATGTTTTGGTTTTGTTATGTATTTGTTTTTTAAGTTTTATTAAACATAGGTTTTTCATAAAAATGAATTTCTTTGTTCTTCACATGTGGAAAAATAGAATATTATCAAAAAAAAATTGAAAAATATGAGTGCACCAGATATTGAAGTCCTTGATCCAACAAAAAACAAAATTAAATTTTGACATATACAAAAAAGTTACGCTGCTATAATGGGTTGTGTCCGAATTGTAATTTGTTTGACTTTGAAACTTGATTAAGGAAAAAATATTCAATAAAAACTATCTAACCAAGTGGAAGCACTAGATATCAGAGTTAAAAATCTAAATTTGAAAGAATTAGAATTTTATCCTTCATGAAAAAAAAGTTATGCGTTATACGGTGTGCGTCACTTTTTTAAAATGTTGTTTTATGAAAAAAATCAATTTTCGTGGGAGATGGAAAAAGAAGTGCAATTTGATTCCAAAAATTTTGAAAAAAATATTTTTAGAATCTACAAACAAAATTTGATGAGAATCTAGTTTGTACCATCTTCAAATTCCTCACGGTTTAGCTGCTATAGGTGCCCGAATATGAAGATTTAGTTAAAAATAATAATTTTAGTGTCCAGTTTGGCCAAAAATTGTAAACCACTTTTATGGGATCACCCTCGTACAACACTGTCATCATTGCTAGATGTGTTTGAATCATAGGAACATATGCAACATACCAGAGGTTGATCTCTCCCAGGTGTTCTTGGCTTAACTTTGATAGATCACCTAATCTCTCCAAAATGGTGGGTCTATGCTCCCTCGACATCAACAGTGGGAAGATCTCTTGCATCCACGAAGCACCCGATGTGAGGAAATCATTGAAATTTGACGTTATTTGAAATTTTCAGCTCAAAAATCACAATAGTGTTCCTATATTCAAATTTTAAATAGCGACGCTCGATGCATTTAAAATTGCAAATCAAAAAGTGTGTATCCAGATAAGCTAGAATCACAATTTAACTTCTAGCCTACACTAACCCTAATTTCTAAATCGGCAAGTGCATTTCCAAATAAGTATGTGTCACCATTAAAAATTAGAAACCCTAATTTTAAATCACTAAAAGAATCACTATATAAATATGTGTCGCTATAATTGATTTGGGCATTGCTATATAGGGATGCCACCAAAATTTAAACGTTAAAGTTTAATAAATGCATCACAAATTCAAATTTCAAATCAGATTTTGAATCACATACTGGTGGTCCTACACCTAGAAGCCACTGGAACTCTCGAACTCAATCAGAGATGTGCCTGGGAAGCTCTCGGTATGCAATTTCATTGAAGGGTCAAAGCTCAAATCGCAAGAATTCCTTAAGGTGTGAATGCACAAATGAATTGAAAATGACCCTTCTTGACCTATTTAAGCTAGAAAATTATGATTTTTTTCCCTAATTTAACCTTGAAGATGGGGTTTATCATTATTTTCACCAATTTTTCCAATCTGGACCTAATTTTGCATCATTTTTTTGCATTTTTGGCATTATTCTTGCATCTTTGAGCCTTTCTAGACCCTTGGGGCAGCTTTTTACCTTTATTGAGAAATCATCCAAAATTCAAAATTTTCACCTGATTTCTTGAGGGGGTAGGGAGTTAGCTTTATTGTTCTGTTGGGGCATCTAAAAAATTAGATTTTTTTTTAATTAAAGCAACCGTTTTGATCCAAAAAGCGTTATTCTTTGAATCGAAGTAGCAAGTACCTCGCTTCAAAGAGGAAAAATGTAGACACTGAAAAAATTTCCAAATCGATATCATACATTTAAAATATATTTACTAACATCATTTCCTCTTTAACCCATCCTATTTTCACTTAATTGATTTAATTAGCCTAGCTAACAAATTAATTACATCATTTTTCATCTATTGGCCTAATTAATTTAATCAAGTTAATTCATCCCCCTTCATGCTAACATTTCATCTAATTAAATTAAATAAATCAAAATATTTAATTTAATTCCCTAAGTCATCTTATTTAATTCAATAACATATCATCTCTCACCCATTTATTAAATCATTAAATTTAATAAATATCACTTTAATTCTTCTAATCCCCTAATTACATAATTAAATCTTGTTTAATTAGAAATTAAGCTAATTTTCCTCTAAGCAAAAGGAATATTCCTCATCCCCATTTTGCATAATTAAAAATTTGTTTTAATTTGTAAATTACCTTTTTTTTCTCACCCAAAGGGAATATTCTAAGGAATATTCTCTTTCCTCCAATCATCTCACTTGGCTTCTTGAACAAGCTAAACCTTTAACCTTTTGAACAAGTTACCTTTGACATGTGTGAGTACGTCAAAAGTGTGTTTGTTTGAGGTAAGTGTGAGCCCTTGATTAAATGCCATCATTAATTCTCATCTATTGATGAGAATCCATGATCCATGCCTCTCATCCCCTTCATCTTGGACCATTGATTAAATTTTTTGATCTCAACCTTTCATTCCTCATTTGATTTCCTATAAATAGATCACTATTTGGAGACAAATGGATCCATCTTTCAATTGCAAACTTGTTCTGTTGAATTCACTTGCATCCATACTCTCATATTTACTCATTTTTTAGCTTATTTTAGTTAGTTTTAATTGCATAATAGCTTAGAGCATCCATTAATGGCTTCCATGCATCCATCTTAGTTTGTATATGAATTATGGTTTTCATTTTTTAGCATATTTTTAGCTTATATTAGCTTAGCAATAGCATAAAAAATGCATTTATAGCATAAAATTTTGGTAACTTAGCTTGCATCATGTTCATTTTTAGCATAAACTAGGTTTTCATACATCAATCACAATGGTTTCATCAATTATCTTCCATAGAATCAACTGAAACAGGCTCACTAATCATAGGATTGGGAAAGGGTCATTGTTCCACATCAACATGACATTAATTCCACAATGGGATAAGTTTTAGATGGATTAGAGTAGATTTTTTAAAAGCTTTCATAATTTAATATGTTAGTTTTTGATAAATGTTTAGTTTCAATTTCATTTGATTGATCTTTTTGAGATTCGAGTATTAGAGGATCCATTATATTTCGATTCTTTTTGGATCAAGCGTAATTCAACCAATACTAATATTTTTTGTCATAGTACCAAAGTCATAACTATATGTCCTTGGGAAGAGGTATCATTTGACTTATGATCTTTGCAATTGGCACTCTTATTCCTTTTCAGAATCTATGTACCTAGGATAAGGAGGGATATTCTTTTTACACATAATATAAGGTGAATGTTCCTAGTGATTCACACTTAATAATCATATGTTTTATTCATATTAAGCAGTTAAAAGAGGTATATTCCAAACTAGCAAGGTCTCTCCCTACATGATGGTCACACTTTATCAATTCACAATAATGTCTTCTTGAGTTTCCAAGATTATAGGGAGGTAAAGGAAGACAACTTTTCAACATCATATAACACTCCCACTAATGTTATTTTAGTCAATCATGTTTCAAAAAAAAAATCACTCACATTTTCAAAATTGGCATCTATCATTTTAAGGCTAAAAATTAAGGGATGGTGAAGGGGTAAAACAAACTTACTATCATTAACCCTACTTAGAGTTTTCCAACTCATCATGTTCTTATTTGAATTGGTGTTCAAAAATTTAGGTAATTACTACTAGTTTAATTATCATGAATCAATACTCAATCAAAGCATCTACTATGGCCATTCCAAACTCTTTTATGTATTCTCATGGATTCTACCAATAAAGGTAGGAAATAGTTTTATCTTTAAATACCACATATATTTACTAATATTCTAGACATCTTTTTTGTTAGTATTTTAAACATCCCAATAAAATATAAATATGATAATTTGCACACTCATTGACTAATTTTTGAAATGTCCCCAAAGTTCCCAATGTTAAGACCTAGGTGCTTTGATACCTAAATGTAATACCCAAAAAAAAACACTAGGAAAACCTCACAATTTTTTTTAAGACACTAATTGGAATCCACTCACACAAAGCACACCCTTGCATACACAACCACCTTAGTACCCTCAAGAACCACTTACTTTATGGTTCTCCCATACAAGATTTATGTTCCACTTAAGGTTAAGAGCATTGACCATATGCACAATGGGTAAACTGCCTAGTACAAGAACCAGAGTGACCATCTATTCATGGTGAAGAGACATCACAAAGGCCTAGTGGAGAGGGTGAAAACAAGGCCTCTCAACTTCTACTTCAATCAATATATTGTTTAAGATAGGGTTCACGTATAGGGATTTTCTAAAACCTAAATGATGCATGGATTAGGAAAGGTCTATGTTAACTAAAGTATTTGGGTAATAATAGTGAATCCCATGAAAATCCCTAGGATTTCCTTAATCTAGGTACTCTTATAAAATTTTATCCTTATAACAAAAAAAAATTGAGTTACACTCACTAAGTACCATACCCAAGTAACATGATGAGAACGAATCCTAAAGACCTTCTCCCCTTCCTTTTAGTTAAGCTTATTTTCCTAGATTGACTAATCTCACAAAAAAATTCAATCCTTTGCAAGACATAATGACATCTTCATTCACCCATTTCTAAGAAAGGGGATTCCTTACTTAGGTGTAATACTATGCTCAAATGCAAGTAAGTGGTTCATGCACATATTGACGTGCATAACAATATTAGAGATAGACATAAGGGAGAGATTTCTATTGTTTTCTGAGAGAGAGAACCTTGGTCAAATAGGACTGTATTAAAATGTCTCCTTGTTGAGATTCCAATAAAGGTAAGCTACATGATTCACATAGGTCCCATATACTATCTAAAAAATAAAAAAATTGATTGATAAGGGAAAATAAATAATGTGTTATTTAAGTTACAATATATATATAATTTAAATATTTCTTTTAACATTAAAATTATCTCCCTAGACTGCATTTCTATTATTATTTTGATTTGTAATCTTAGGCCATACCAATGCCAACAAAATATGAAATAAAAATTGTTAGGTGTTAATATTTTCAATTCACAAAAAAAAATTCACATAACCATTTAAGACAATAATAGTGTATTCCTATTTACTAATTGATTTTAAGTACATCAATTTTATAACAAGAGATGTAGAACAACAAAGTTCCTGCCAAAATGTTCAAGAATAGTTTTGTTTTAATTTGTTGTGTCTACAAAGTTATAACAACAATGTTGATAATATAATAACTTTATAATAATCTTGAAATTTTTCATTTTTTTGGTTTATGCTACAGTTGGCACTGTTGTAATATTTGTACTGAATGCTGAAGATTGAGGAACTTTGTGATTCTACATTTAATGTTAGCCTTTTGCCTAGTACATTTTATTAAATTTAACTAAGAACAAAAGACATAAGTTGTGATGACACCTAAAGATTGTGCACCATTTTAGTGAAAAAAAATGCCAACAATGCATTAAAAGGATAGTCTATGAAGAATAACATTATTGTTTGTTTTCAATGGCAGTTCTTTTAAACTTTTGATATTGGTATACATAATGGTTAGTTGAGGATAGTGACATTGCATATAGTTTTAGGGAGTGTGAACATGATCTTACATGTGCTAATTAAGACCCTTGCTTCAAGAATTATGAAACACATGACAGTTGAATAAGTGAAGGGAAGTCCCAGTCCTCTACAAATATAAGAAATACACTAAAAAAAACTAAAAGCCTGATGTGTCCAAGTATAAATGCACCTTGTTTTCCATGTCTGAACTTCCATATATTTTAGAGTAGCATATCATAGTGAATTGCAAATGGTAAATAGTGTTCATCTGAACCATACATAGCCTTGTTTTGAGGCTTTTGTTTTATAATTTCAGTTACCATTTGTCTTTATGGCGTGGACATTTAGTTGTATTAATATGTTTATGTTGTTTCTTTGTTTTAAATTTTTGAGATACTGCATTAATAGAAAATTGAAAGATTCTTGGTGACACAACATTATAAGGAATTTAGATTACTAGTTTGCAGTTGGTAATACCCTAGAGTATATGTGGACCAAAACATAAAAGATGAGATAAGAGAACCCAAATCATAGTTTGACTGAAAAGTGCAAGTAAGGCTTTGGAGCTCAAATCTTAGTGGAAGTGGTAAGGCATGGTTTTTTGACCCATCACTGGTTAGAAATGATCATGATTTATAGAGCCAGCATGGTTTATAAGTAATATTTGTGCTTGGAGAAGTGTTGATTACATAGATTTAGGATCTTGTTCATGCACTTAGGAATTTTAAAAATTCGATTGATTCTTGTAAGAAATTGTACTCATCCTAATTCAAATTATGAAACAACACACCTTCATGAGATGCATTTGTATTGTAGATCTAAGATATCATAGAAAAATAAATGAGGTTAGCTGCCTTGCAAGGTGTACAAATATTTTCAAACACAGAGGATATTTTTAAAGTAAAGTGCATCATTTGGGTGTGATATGTAGTAGTGATATTGAAGTCCAAAATTTTTAACCATGGGCTATTAGAGGTTTGTTTGATGAAATCACTATATGGCATGTTGGAAGGGTTGCCTCAAAAGTGTAGTTGGAAGCATCACCTCTAAAAACTACAATTGAATCATACTTTTGATAAATATACTATGTTTTGAGGGCATAAAAGTTTCCATTCTTTGTTTACTATATATTTTCTCATTGATCATCCTATTTATATTTTCAATTCCTAACACATACATTGTTTTTTTAGTTAAGGTCCAATTATTATATCACAGACTTTTGTTCTATGTGAGCTTATTCTAGTCAAACCAGTATTTTGGAATTTGTGTTGTAGAGAGTCATGAAAATACGTTATTGGTTTTGTATTTAACTTTCAACATTTATTCCATAGATTTTTTACTTTCTTCTTAGGAAACCTTGTTGGTATTTACACTCTCTAGTCTTCGGGTTCCATGAGATTTGTTGTGGTATTATATTTTGTTAACCATCCATTGTTTTGTTGACTCAACTAAAAAATCAAGTCTTTATGAGCAAGCATGATGTGCATTTTCTCTCTCTTATGTCAAACCATACCTGTGTGTGGCATAGAAAATTGGACACTCTTGAGAAAAGAGACAATTTCATGGTTAATTTGGACCTACTTTTGAGTACCCTTGCATTAATCATTCTTCTAAAAAACATTTATAAATCCCTAAGACCTATTATTTTTTTATCTAGAGGCCTGTTTCACTTAAAAATCATATAAATCATGACAAATAACACTTAATTCATTCATATCCTGAAAACCCATCTCCAAAAACCACTAGTGGGACCCATTTGTCACCTTGGGAAAATGAATCCCCTCTGTTGGGACCCATTCACCAAGGGTGGCGAATGAGTCCCTTTTGGGGAAAATTTCAATTTTGAGGGGGAATTTCACCAACTTAATTCAATTTTTTAGTGGATGTCGGCCTCTTAGGTCTAAATAATGGGAAAATTAGGTATTGATGCCTATAAATACACATTTTAGGTCATTTTTCACATATCTTAGTCATTTTTATAAAGCAATTTCAAAAGTCAAGTGTTGAGAATCTTCCACAAGAAGTTTCATTAGCATTTCTACAAAAAAGTTAAAGCTTTAGGGCAGCAAATTAGGGTTTTTGCAAGTCTTCAAGCTCACTTCTCATTCAAGATTGAACATTGCAAAGAGTTAATAATGGATGCCTATGGAGAATCATGGAGAAATCTAGATTGAGGAGATGCAACTAGCCATCAAATCACACCTAAAGACTTGTTTTCAAAGTGATTCCATCTTCCATTTTCTCTCTATCTTCATATTTAAGGTTGCATTACATTTTCATGTATTTTACATTCATTTGAGAAGTTGTAGGGTTTCTTGGATTGAAGTCTTGCATCATTCAAATCGCATTTTCTCATCTTATTCTAGCACATTAGAATAGGGTTTTATCTTACTTCAAATTTTCCTAGTCTTAGATACACTTAAGGCTAGGGTTTTATGCATATTTTTGTCCATTCAAGGTTTAATTACCAAATTAGGGGTTTGACCAAGGAAAACCCCCATTAGACAACAAATTTTAATTTGTTTTGCAAGTATTTTTTAGAAATTCCAATCCAGGTTTTTGTCAGGAAATGTTGTGGGGGTGACAAAGTACAAGTCTGAAACTTGAATTTGCAGAAAACAGAAAGAGGATTGATTCACCATGGATGGAGAATGAGTCCCACTGGATTTTCCTATCAAAATTGAATGCAGATTCCAATACCCACTTGGCAGAAACCAGATTTTGAGCAAAAAGCCCTGATTTGGGACTGATTCGCCCAAGGTGGCGAATGATTCCTAGTAAGCCAAAAAGTCAATATTTCTAGTTTTTCAGAGTGTTTTCCAGTCTTCATCAGGCTTACAGGTGCACACATTCTATGTTACAACTTTTTGTTTGGTTCTATTTGCATCTTTGTTCATCTTTTTAGGTCTTTTGCAAACAACACTATGTTTTGAAACACTTCATATTTCTTAAGTTTTGCATAAGTAATCAATCAATTTTATCAATTGTTTGCATCTAGATTATTTCATTTAGGCACAATTCCATCATACATACTTTAATTTGAGTGAACCACCTAGTATTTTTGGCCTATCTCTCTCCTTTTAGGTGAAAAACCCTAATTGAGCAAGAGAGTACATAGCCCCCAAAAAATCTTTGGTTCATTTTGGTGAACCTGCATATTGAACATTATCTCTTTCTGATTTGCATTTGCATTTACACTCTAGGACTCAATTGCATTGGCTCTTGCATTGTTTTTGCATCTTATGGCTTATCAAAATTGCATTAGTGAAACTATCATTTAGAGGTCACTATTGCATTTCATTTCATCAAATCATCACAAAATTTTGCATTTCCATTACTTCTTTACATTGTACAAACCTGAATACATACAAAAAATTACAAAAAAATAGAAAAAACTTAAAAAAATCTCCCCTGGGACTCATTTGCCACCCTGGGCGAATTAGTCCCAGTACACTTTTTGCATCATTATTTCCAAGAATTTAGTTTCTTATTTTACATCTTTTTGTTTTTTATAGTTCCTTTTCTATTTCAGTTTAGTTATTTTCTGTTATATTCTAATCATTTGCATGAGCATCATTCCCTTTCATGGCATTTATGGATAGCATTATATTTTTTAGAGTTTCATTTTTTGCATTAGTTCCTAGTTCTTTTAGATTAGATTCATCAATACATGAAAACAAAAAACCGCAAACATCAAACCAACCCTTCAAACAAATGATTCAATTTAAATAGACCATCTCATCCAGGCCCCTTAGTAGTGATGATTTATACAAGTTAGATGATGTCCTTCAGGACTTCCTCTCACTCACTTCATCCTCTAAAACTTTCCATAAGAAGCCTAAACTAATTAATGATAACTCACCTCTCAAACCTTTTAGTCGTGATGAATTTGACATGTTAGATGAAGCCCTTCAAGACTTCATCTCACTTAAGTTATCCACTAAGGCTTGTTGTGACCAACCTACAACAAAGAACATTAATGTCTCTAAAGTTTCCCATGAAATGCTTAAACTAATTCATGATAATTTAACTCGAAACCTTTTAGTCGTGATGACTTTGACATGTTAGATGAAGCCCTTCAGGACTTCATCTCGCCTAAGTCATCCACTAAGGTTTGTTGTGACCAACCTGCAACAAAGAATGTTAATGTCTCTAAAGTTTTCCATGAAATGCTTAAACCAATTCACAATAACTTAACTCCCAAACCTTTTAGTTGTGATGACTTTGACATGTTAGATGAAGCCCTTCAGGATTTCATCTTTCCTCAGTCATCCACTATGGTTTGTTGTGAACAACCTAGAACTAAGGACGTTAATGTGAGTCAACCTCAACTCATTCTTTACCCACCATATAAACTTCACCCTTCCAATAAGCCTGAGTTTACTCTTTACCCACCTAAAGCCAATGTGCTACAACAATCAAGTAATATTACTATTTCTCATACATTTAATACCCGAAAGAATCCACACCTACGGTAACCAGCCCCACCCTCTTTACCTTTATTGAATCCACCTAGTGCTCCTCATTTTCCCTCACACATAAAGGAGTACAATCTTGTTGAAAAACTCAAGAATAGTCCTGCAAATATTTCCCTTTGGGATTTACTTGAATTCACCAAATTATAACACTGTCCTTTAGATAGCATTACAACACATAGTGGCTCCTCCTAGTACAACTCCAAATGATGTGGCAGCTTTAATACATGGAATAAATAGAGTTAATCTAGACATTACTTTCCATCAAAATGAGCTCCCTCCTTTAGAGTTATGAAAAAAAATGAAGCCTTTATGATAATTGCTCAATTCAATTGAATAGGTATCAAAAGAACCCTCATTGATAGTGGTTCTACCATTAATGTGTGTAGTGTGAATCTCCTTGATACATTTTGTGTTGAAAAATCACAAATAAATCCTGATTCTCTATCCATTTGAGGATTTTACAATAGAATAAAGCAACCTCTCGGTGTAATCACTTTTCCTATTACAGTTGGTGTGGCCACTATGTAAACATCTATTCATGTCATGCCCTATGATCTTTCATATAATATTATTTTAAGCAAACCATGGATTCGAGAGATGAATGTAGTTCCTTCAACCCTTCATCATGTAATGAAATATGTCTATAACAACAACATTTATCAAATTGAAATAGACGTTGAGCCTGAAAGTTGCTTACACCTTGAAAAAGGAACCACAAGTCCTATGAATACATTAATTCCAACATCCAATATAGAACCTCTTGAAATTGAAAAACAAGATGAGGAATTGGTGTCTAAATTGTGTGGCAATGATTGGGGATCTTTAGAATTCACACCTTCATTTATGGGAGAATATATAATCACATGAAAAAAGGATGAAACACAACAAAATCCAACTGTTATGTCAACTCATAATTCAAAAAAATATTCTCAAGAATCTATCTCCTCTACTTTGGAAGACACTACAACATACACAACCAATTTTTATGAGATAGATTATCAACATCTGCCTAATCCAAAATAAATGGAAAGACTTTATGGGAAAGGCTATAAACTTGTGAAACAATTGGGATATACTAGAAAAGGATGTGGAAAGAACGAACAAGGTATTCATGTCCCTATAGAACCTAATACACAAGCGACAAAAACTAGGTTGGGATATTCTTTCTCTAAGATGACAAAAGCCACTCAATGACCATCTTTGAATATCAAAACTATTACATGTCAACCACAACACAGTATCACAATCAAACATCCTAAACTGCTTGATATGGATTTACAACCATCATGGGAGTGCATTGAAAATGATGAAGCTTTAAAGAAAATGTTAGGATTCTATGATAACACATCCTCTACTACTCCCATGAAATGGGTTACTTGTGTTGTGATAATTACCAAGCAAAATGATAGTGATATCACTGATGGTGTATGATTGCTCCAAGGTTTGCTTGCATCAACCTGCTAGAAGACTTCTCTCTGTCTTCAATCAAGAACCTGTCAATTTCTAGGCTCTGACTAGACTTAGATCATTAACTCTGTTACAAGAGTCTCTCCTTGTGCTTAACCTTGAAGGACTTAACACCATTTAAATTTGCAATCTTCTTCCCAACACCTAGAAGGATCTAAGTGACAACTTCATCATCTTTCTCGAACTGCATGCAGGGGTATTAGAAACTATGTTTCCTCGCATTTCACATTCAATTGAATGCATCTTGGAGGGTCTTTAGTCTTCAAACTACCCGATCTCAAGAAATTGCTTTGGTGAGGCCTAATTCCTAGTAGCCCTTACCAATCACTTTTTTTCCTTTCTTGCTTAAACTTGAAAAACAACCTAACAAATAAATGGAACTTTCAGATACCCTTTTCAGTCCTTTAAATGTTTCACAGCGTGTTAGACCCCTGTCTCATCCGTACTATGGATTCCTACAAACAAGGGTAAAAGGGCTAATTGACCTAGTTCCTAGGGTTTTACTGCTCTTTGGCTAGTTTCTCACTCAAAAAGATTGTTCAAGCCCCAATTCTCTCAGCATTCTTAGGTATGGTCATACCCCACCTAGAACTGTCCTTGTTCCGTATAGTGGTTCCTTCCCCTGCCTATTCTCTTTATCTTTTCTTCCTCAAACCTCTAACCGGACTGTCCTAGCTCACCTAGGGTTTGAGTTTTATAATCTTAGCTCCATTCCCTATGCTTCCTATTGCTACATATATACAAGTGATTGGCTCCCCTTCCATATTCAACTAAACTCAGGAAGATCCCATGGTCAGTGTTTATGGGGGAGCCATTCTAAGTCTAAATGCTCAAAATAGAGAAAAAAACCCTCTACAATCTAATTTATAAATTCAAAACAACAATCCTACTCTAAGCAACCTGAACACAAAAGGAAAGTGACTCAAAACTATTCTAAGAACTCCAATACAGTGCTAAATCAGTATGTACAGTGCCTTCAAGAGCTCTGTTTCTCAAGATACACGAGTAAACATAGGAAAAATGCAGATTTCTTTATTCATACCAACCAAAACTTGATTACAATGCATACTAACTATTGTCTACGAGCCACCAACTCTATTTAGATGCCTTTACCATGTTTCAAGGGAAGTTGATCGATCCCATACTCCTGATTTCTAGGGATTTCAATCCAACTAAGTTGCATGCAACCTAACAATGTTGTCATGCAACTTTACAACATTCTTGCAACTCTGCCATCATTCTACATTTTAGGACCTCAATCTCCTTGATCTCGAGCCAACAACTCCCTTAACTATCTCTTGGAATCTTCTAACAACGACCATGTGTTTAGAACACATTAAAGGCTCATCACTCACATTAACCTACTAAACTAATTAAAGCAAAAGTTGCTTAACAAAGACTAAGCTATGATGACCTTAGTCCTAGTGACTAATTCATTTATTCCACACACAAACAAGACCTTCTAAGGTCCAAACTAAACACACTAATACCCTGACTTGGCTAAGGTCAGGTACAAGCCAAAATTTGATCATAAAAAACTAGAGTTTAGCTTAGGTGCTCCTGCACCATCCTCCCCAAAACAAAAGATTTCAATCCACCCTTGGATTGAGCAAGTTGAGATCAATGCCCAACTTCTTGAACTTTGATTCCTTGATCCACACTGCATCTGCATCAGATTGATCATGCCTCTTAATCAGATGTTCTTTGTATTCTTTGGTTCTAGTCCCCTTATAAACCCTGGTATCTAATATCTTGTCGGCTTGTTTGACTATAGTGGAGGGAAGTTTGAGTTCTTCCACATCTTGGATGACTTCATGGAGAGTTTGATCCATATTTGGTGTTGGTCCTCTGTAATGAACTAGATCTGCAATGTTAAAAATAGGGGACAGTCCACTGTCATCTGTTAGCTACACCTTAAATGCATTGTTTCCATATTTCTCCAAGATAGGACAGGGACCTATCCTCTTCATTTGCAACTTATGAGGAACTCCTTTCTGCAGTCTAGACTTGTTCAAATGCACCATTACTAAGTCTCCAACAATGAATTGAACTTCTTTCCTATGCTCATCCACCTTAGTCTTATGCTTCATGGTATTTTTTGCCAATGTTTTTCTGACTGTATCATGAATCTCCTACATTGCATAGGAAAAGTCATCAGCATATCCACTTCCCTTGACTCCATCCTTCAACTCTCTTAGCTCATAAACACCTCTAGGATGTAGTCCATAGACAATTTCAAAGGGACTCTTCCTTGTTGATCTGTTGACAGTATCATTATAGGCATATTCAGCTTGCCCAATCAATTGATCCCATTGTTGATCATACTCCTTGGTCAAGCATCTTAAGAGGTTTCCAAGTGTCCTATTTACAACTTCGGTCTGACCATTAGTTTGTGGATGGTATGCAGATCCAAAGGATAAATTAGTGCCCATTCTTTGCCAAAGAGTCTTCCAAAAATGACTCATAAACTTAGTATCTCTGTCTGATACAATGTTGATTGGTAATCCATGAATCCTTACTATCTCTTTGAAGAAAAGAGAGGCTATTTGACTGGCATCATTGGTTGTTTTACATGGCACAAAGTGATCCATTTTGCTGAATCTGTCCACAACCACATAAACACTGTCCATGCCTTGCCTTGTCTTGGGTAACCCAACTACAAAATCCATACTCAAGCATTCCCATGGCCTAGTAGGAATAGGCAGTGGTTGGTATAGACCTGCATTTGAAGAAGTACCCTTCACCTTTTGACACACCATACAACTCTCCACATACCTCCTGACATCTAGGTTCATCCTTGGCCAATAGTAAAACCTTTGAACAAGTTCTTGAGTCTTGGTGATCCCAAAATGACCACTCAATGCACCATTATGCTTTTCTTGTATCAAGTTCTCTCTAATAGAACCTCTAGGAACACATAGTTGATTCCCTTTAAACAAAAGATCACTTTGAAAAGTATATTCAACATATTTACTATGAAAGTGATTCTTGTATTCAGCACATACCTTATAGATGTCTGCAAAATCTTCATCATCTACATATAGCTCCTTGAAATGATCTATCCCCATGCTCTTCAACTGAATCTCTTGAATGGTGAGGACTCTTCTGCTCAAGGCATCTACCACTTTGTTGAGAGCTCCTTTCTTGTGCTTGATATTGAAGGTGTAAGCTTGCAAGTACTCCACCCATTTCATGTGTCTGTGATTCAGCTTCTCTTGTGAATTCAGGAAACTGAGTGCTTGGTTGTCTGAATACACTATGAATTCTTTGGGAAGCAAGTAGTGCCTCCACTTCCTTAAAGCCTGGACCAATGCATACATTTCAAGGTCATAAGAAGGATACTTCTTCTTGGATTCACTTAACTTCTCTGAATGAAAATCCATTGGTCTGCCCTCTTGACCGAGAACAGCTCCAATAGCCACATTGCTTGCATCACACTCAATGGTGAATAGCTTCTCAAAGCTTGGTAACACCAAAACAGGTTGGGTAGCTATCTTTTCCTTCAGCAACTCAAAACTTTTGTTAGCTTGCTCATTCCATACAAACTTGGTCTTTATTCCTCCTTTTATGGTATCCAACATAGGAGCACAAATAGCACTAAATTGTCTTATGAATTTCCTATAGTATTGAGCAAGACCATGGAAGCTTCTTACCTCTGTTGCTGTCTTTGGAGTAGGCTAATTGAGGATGGCTTCCACTTTGCTACTGTCCATCTTCAAGTTGCCATGTGATAGCATAATCGAGGGTACACCAGCTTTGTTTTGATGAACTCACACTTTTCTAAGTTGATCATCAACTTATCCTCCTGCAGCCTCTTGAAAATCAACTCTATCTGATGGAGGTTCTCTTCTCTTGTTCTACTATAGATTAGTATATCATCAAGATACACCACTACAAATTTTCCAATGTAGTCTTTGAGGATTTCATTCATAAGTATCATGAATGTGGAGGGGGCATTAGACAGTCCAAATGGCATAACTAGCCACTCATAGAGACCCTCATTGGTTTTGAAATTTTTTTTCCACTCATCTCCCTCATGTATCCTAATTTGGTGATAACCACTCTTTAAATCTATCTTGGTATAGTACCTAGCTTCACCTAGATAATCCATGAGATCTTCAATCCTAGGGATAGGGAGCCTATACCTGATGGTTATCTTATTTATTGCCCTGGAATCAGTACAAATCCTCCATTCTCCTCCCTTTTTAGGTGCTAAGACAGTGGGTACTACACATGGACTAATGCTTTTCCTAATGAGACCTTGGTTTAGAAGTTCTTGAATCTGCCTAGCTATTTCCTCATTTTGTTGAGGTGTCATCTTGTAAGCTGCTTTGTTTGGTAGGGTAGCTCCTGGTATCAAGTCTATCCTATGACTTATGGCTCTTTTAGGAGGTAATGTTGCTGTTTGACCACTACTTACAATGCCTTCATAGGTCTGCAACAATTTTTGTATCTCCTTAGGTAACTCTTGCTTTTCAGCTGCTTTCTCTTTGCTCACCTCTCTTGGCTTTATCATCATTGCATAACCAACTCCTTCTCCTTCTTCCAAGGCTTCTAGGAACTCTTTTTCACCAACCATGAGTAGTTTAGGACCTGATGTCTGCACCTCTGTATCTTCTAGCAAAGACTGAATTTTGAAGGTCACCTTATCTTTCTTGAAAGTGTAGGAGTTCTTTGCTCCATCATGCACAACTTGGCGGTCAAATTGTCATGGTCTACCTAGGAGCAAGTGACATGCATCCATAGGTAATACATCACACAATACTTTGTCCTTGTACCTACCAATTGAGAACTCCACCCATGCTTGTTCATTCACCAAGATATGTTAACCTTTATTGAGCCATGTGACCTTGTAAGGATTGTTGTGGGGTATCCTTGTCAACTTCAGCTTGCTGACTGCCTCCTCTGACACAATATTGTCAGTAGAACCTAAGTCAATGATGACTCTACACACTTTCCCCATCATCTTGCACTTTATCCTAAATAGGGACCTCCTTTGGCTTGGTTCTTCTTTCACTAGCTCCTTGATCAAAGTTCTCCTCATCATGAGGTTCTCACCTTCCTCTGAATTCAATGGTACTTCAAGATGTTTATCTGTTGCAGCTATCTCATCACGAACTAGGTTAGTTCTCTTATCTCCTCCATGAGAAGTACTACCTTTCTCTGGACATCTGTAGGCTGGGTGTCCCAACTGATTGCAGTGGTAGCATTTCATATTGGTGAAGTAGTTACCTCTTCCTTGTCCACCACTTCTTCCTCTGGAGCTGAAGCCTCTTCCTCTACCACCTCTACTAGAGCTTCCTTCTTGCTACTCAGAGTATATGATTTCTCCTTGGGCTCTTGGTTCTGAACTCCTTCCACCATAACCACCTCTTTGTCCTCTGTTGTATTTCCCTTTACCTCTACTTTTGGGGTTTTTCTCTTGCTTCTTTTTGCCTTTCTCCTCTACCTTTAAGGCCATTTGATAGCATTGGCAGATGGTCTTGAAGCTCACTAGGCTCATGTCTTCTTGGATAGACCACTTAAGCCCATTCAAATACCTTCCTAGCTTGATGCTTTCATCTTCAACCACCTTTGATCTGAGGCATAATTTTTGAAACTCCTCGGTGTATGTCTGGACATCCATATCTTTTTGCCTAAGATTGTGTCTTCTCCTATGCAACTAAACTTCATAGTCATCAGGTAGGTAGGTCTGCCTTATCTTAGTTACCATTCCTCTCCATGTAACTATGGGACCTTTGCCTTCTTTCTCTCTTTCAACTTGTACAAATTTCCACCATGTGAGAGCTGCTCCTCTCAACCTTGACTTGGCCACCTTTACTTTTTGGGCCTCTATTATGCCATCACATTCAAAGTGATTTTCAATACTCTTAATCTAGTCCACAACTGAATCAGGGTCCATTTGTCCACTGAATAGTGGCACTCCTTCCAATGCTTTGCCACTTAAGGCCTACAGTGCCTTCAAGAAGGGTTCTTCAACAAGAACACGGTCAGGCTTTGGAGCTTCCTCCTCCAAGTCCTCTTCTTTTTCTTTTGCTTCCTGCTCTTCCTTCTACTCTATCTTGTCCTTCACTTTGTCTGCTGTTTCTTGGACTTCATCCAAGAGCTTCTCCATTCGAGATAACCTTTCTCTTAACCTCTGGTTATCCTCCTCTTGCTCTTCTACCTTTTTAGCTAACTCAGCATTAGTCACCATGGTTCTTTCCTCTGGTGTGTTCTCTCCTACTGACTCAGTGGGTTGCAACATCAATCACAAGCCTTGATCAAATGTTGCTCTGATACCAATATGGTGTATGATTGCTCCAAGGTTTGCTTGCACCAACCTCCTAGAAGACTTCTCTCTGTCTTCAATCAAGAACCTATCAATTTCTAGGCTCTGACTAGACTTAGATCATTAACTAAGCCTTGCTTCAATTCTATTACAAGAGTCTCTCCTTGTGCTTAACCTTGAAGGACTTAACACCATTTAAATTTGCAATCTTCTTCCCAACACCTAGAAGGATCTAAGTGCCAACTTCATCATCTTGCTCGAATTTCTTGCAGGGGTATTAGAAACTCTGTTTCCTCGCATTTCACATTCAATTGAATGCATCTTGGAGGGTCTTTAGTCTTCAAACTACCCGATCTCAAGAAATTGCTTTGGTGAGGCCTAATTCCTAGTATCCCTTACCAGTCACTTTTCTGCCTTTCTTGCTTAAACATGACAAACAACCTAACAAATAAATGGCACTTTCAAATACCCTTTTCAGTCCTCTAAATGTTTCACAGGGTGTCAGACCCATGTCTCATCTGTACTGTGGATTCCTACAAACAAGGGTAAAAGGGCTAATTGACCTAGTTCCTAGGGTTTTACTGCTCTTTGGCTAGTTTCTCACTCAAAAAGATTGTTCAAGCCCCAATTCTCTCAGCATTCTTAGGTATGGTCATACCCCACCTGGAACTGTCCTTGTTCCGTACAGTGGTTCCTTCCCCTGCCTATTCTCTTTATCTTTTCTTCCTCAAACCTCTAACCGGACTGTCCTAGCTCGCCTAGGGTTTGAGTTTTATAATCTTAGCTCCATTACCTATGCTTCATATTGCTACATATATACAAGTGATTGGCTCCCCTTCCATATTCAACTAAACTCAGGAAGATCCCGTGGTCAATGTTTATGGGGGAGCCATTCTAAGTCTAAATGCTCAAAACAGAGAAAACAACCCTCTACAATCTAATTTATAAATTCAAAACAACAATCCTACTCTAAGCAACCTGAACACAAAAGGAAAGTGACTCAAAGCTATTCTAAGGACTCCAATACAGTGCTAAATCATTATGTACAGTGCCTTCAAGAGCTCTGTTTCTCAAGATACATGAGTAAACATAGGAAAAATGCAGATTTCTTTATTCACACCAACCAAAACTTGATTACAATGCATACTAACTGTTGTCTACAAGCCACCACACCTATTTAGATGCCTTTACCATGTTTCAAGGGAAGTTGATTGATCCCATACTCCTGATTTCTAGGGATTCCAATCCAACTAAGTTGCATGCAACCTAACAATGTTGTCATGCAACTTTACAACATTCTTGCAACTCTTCCATCATCCTACATTTTAGGACCTCAATCTCCTTGATCTCGAGCCAACAACTCCCTTAACTGTCTCTTGGAATCTTCTAACAATGACCATGTGTTTAGAACACATCAAAGGCTCATCACTCACATTAACCTACTAAACTAATTAAAGCAAAATATGCTTAACAAAGACTAAGCTATGATGACCTTAGTCCTAGTGACTAATTCATTTATTCCACACACAAACAAGACCTTCTAAGGTCCAAACTAAACATACTAATACCCTGACTTGGCTAAGGTCAGGTACAAGCCAAAATTTGATCATAACAAACTGGAGTTTAGCCTAGGTGCTCCTGCACCAACTGAAGAACCATATGATCCTAAAATTCCTATGTATAATGCACTCCCCTTAGGAGGTACAATTGATGTTCCAATGGAAATAGATGATAAAGAAAAAGTTAGTAATATTTGGAAGTGCATTGAAGATAAAGAACAAGAGGACACTACAACTTTACTTCATGATTTTCCTAAAAATTTTGCTTGGAAATATTCTGATATGCCAGGAATTGACTCAAAAATTGTAACACACAACATCATTCTTGCTCAAAATGGTAAATTTGTTCACCAAAAGATATGAAAAATGCACCCTAACATAGCCTTGCATGTTAAAGCAAAGCTTGAAAAACTCCTTGGCCCAGGTTTCATTCCACCTATTGATTATTCTCCTTGGATCTCAAACATTGTCACAATTGCTAAACTTGATAATCATATTAGGATATGCATGGATTTTCATGGCTTGAATAAAGCTTCTTTAAAAGATTATTTTCCACTTCCTAACATTGACATGATCTTGGATTCAACTTCTGGACATGCTTTGTTGTCATTCATGGATGGATTTTCTAGTTATAATCAAATCTTTATCAACCCACAAGATCAATACAAAACTACATTTAAAACCATTTGGGGAAAATTTTGTTGGGTTGTGATGCCTTTTGGATTAAAGAATGCCAGTGCAACTTATCAACGAGCAATAACATTGATATTTCACAATTACATACATAAAATCTTGGAAGATTATGTTGATGATATCCTTGCTAAATCCTTAACAAGACAAGACAATGTAAATGTCCTTCGAAATATTTTTGAATGAATATGTAAATATAGCATGTGATTAAATCTGAAAAAAGTGTGTCTTTGGCATAGATAGTGGGAAAATTTTGGGGTTTGTCATATCTCACAAAGGTATTGAGGTGGACACAAAGAAAATTGATGCCATTATTAAAATTCCACCTCCTAAGAACATTTTTCAATTTTGCATGTTACAAGGATGAATTCAAGCTATTCGTCGTTTCATTGCATCTTTAGCCGATCGCACATTACCCTTCACACATCTTCTCAAAAAGGATGTAAATTTTTATTGGAATGAGGCTTGTAAACAAGCTTTTGAGAGTCTAAAGGAATACCTTGCAACTCCACCTATTTTACAACCTGTTGTGCCAAACAAACCATTTATCCTTTATATAGCCACATTGGCCTATGCTCTTGTAGCATTGTTGGCTCAACAAGATGATCGTGGAAAAGAACATCCTTTCTATTACATCAGTCAAACTTTAATTGATTATGAAACTCGATACTCACCAATTGAAAAATAGTGTTTAGCTCTTATATTCGCTACTGGTAGGTTGCAACATTATTTACTAAATGCTAAAATACAAGTCATAACAAATTTGATCCCCTTAAGAATATTTTTCATAAAATAGATCTCTCTAGATGCTTAGCTAAGTGGGTGATTTTGCTAATTGAGTTTTACCTTAATTTTTTTTATAAAAAATAAATAAAAGGACAAGCCTTAACCGATCACTTAGCTGATGCCCCTTCTCCTCTCGCTTTACCTAATCATGACTCTTTTCTTGATGATAGTGTCTTGACCACAAATTTTAAAACATGAGAATTGTATTTTGATGGATCTAAGTGTAGAACAAGCTCCAGTGCTGGAGTGGTATTAATTCAGCTCGAAGGAAAGCCTATTCCCTTTTCTTATTGATTAAATTTCCTATGTACAAATAACATAGTTGAGTATGAGGCATTAATTGCTTGATTGTGAGCTGCTTTAACCATGGGTGCTAGATCTCAAGATCTTTGGTGATTCACAATTAGTGATCAAACAAATAAATGGGACATATCAAACTAAACATGAAAAATTATCAAAATACAAGGACCTTACAATGAAACTATTAGAGAAGTTTGAATCATTCACCATTGATAACATCCCATAAAAAGACAATCGACATGCAAATGAGACGGTGAGTGCAACCTCTCTTATATTCCCACATGGTCCATCAACAGACTTCACCTTTGTTATTCATCCAATCATGAAACCTTCGATTCATATCTAATTAGAAGACATTTTAACAACTCAAGAAGACTCGTGAGAATGGTATGATACAATATATAATTATTTAAAAGACGGTACCATTCCTAAGCCCACAATGACCGATACTCAAAATTGTAACTTATGCAAACTGGCAACCAAATATGTAATCCTAGCTGATGTGTTGTCTAGAAGATCCTTCAATGGTCTCTTACTGCAATGTCTTAGGGACTAAAATTCCTATATCCCTTGACCAGGCTCCTATTGGTGCCTACGGGGGTCATTTTGGAGGACGGTCATTAGTGCAAAAACTCAACTGTATGGGATATTATTGGAGACATATGGAGAAAGACTACTTTACTTTATGTTAAATGATGTCACAAATGTCAAGAACATAGTAATTTTATTCATGCCCCTACTTCCGAACTCCATGCCCGAATTCCCATTTCGCCGTTTTCAGTATGGGGATTGGATCTCCTTGGAAAAATTTCACCACCCTCCTCTTCTATACATACATTTATCATTACCGCAACAAACTATTTCAGAAAATGGGTGGAAGCTATTCCTCTTCGATCTACAAATGTTGAATTAATTTTTCATTTCATATTGGAACACATAATTGCTTGCTTTCGACTTCCATCTGCATTAGTTTCCGACAATGGAACCCCATTTAAGAATAATGACATTAAGAAATTTCTTGAAACATTCAACATTCAACATTGATTTTCCACACCATACTATCCACAATCCAATGGACAAGATGGAAGCACTAATAAGATTCTCGAACAAATCCCAAAGAAAACTATTAACAAACATCATAAGGATCGGCATACGTAGTTACATTATGCGCTTTGGTCTTATCAAACAAGTGCTAAATTATCCATGGTAACTACACCCTATAACCTTGTTCATGGTATCGATGCGATCATGCCCTTGGAGTTAGAAATTCCTACACTATGAATTTATCTTCAAGACCTTATTGATGATACCACTTATAAAGACCAATGATTTCACCAACTTGAGATGCTTGACGAAAAGCATATTAAGCTCTTGAGCATCTCTAGGCTTACTTTAAACAATTACAATGAAAATAAAATACTCATGTCATTCCATGAACATTTAGTAAGGGTGATTTCGTTCTCTATGAGAATCAACATAATACTCATGCTAACCATGAAAACAAAGATAAATTTATCCCTAATTGGTTGGGACCTTACATAATCAATACCGGTTATGGGTTTGGTGCTTACATATTAAAAGAGCTATATGAAACACCCCTTAAGGAACCTAGTAATGTCATGCATCTATGTCAGTATTACCTCTAGTCTCTTTGAATAGTATGAATAAAAAGCAGTGTTGTCTAAAGTTATTTGGTTGCATTCTAAATACTTTCACATTGCTTCATTCTCGACAACTGATCATGTGTTTTTCTTGAACACTAAAGTGATTATTTAATTTATTTTTATAATTACTTTAGGTTTCATACTATTCACCCTCATGTTATGCTAAGTTCAATCCTTATATGAATTATAGGTGTATCTAATTTAACATACTCTCTTTAAAGTAACAATGTTGTATCTAAAGTGAAACTAAAATATGTTTTGCATTAGATCACATCAATCATGTTAAATCATGTAGACATTAATTACATAATTTTACTCAAGTTATTTAATTAATCACATTGCTATTTAATATTCAACAATAATAAGACATATTGAAAAAAATTGCATAATCATATATATATATATATCCAAATTTTTATATACATCTCATCACAATATACAAAATCACCAAGGTCTATGAGAAGTAGACCCCTTGAGCTCTGGTGCTCATGATCTGGTCCTCGTACATCATGAGATGGTCGTGTGTGATCATTCTAACGATCCACCAAATTTGAATGCAAACTCCAAACGTTATACTCACCCAAGAGCTACATGATGCTCCTCTGCTATCTGATCCCTCTCTGCCCATAGCTATGATATCTCTACATGTAGTCTCTCCATCTCTATTGGAGCCTGGGATGACTCTCTTGCGGTTTCAGCTCGATGTAGTCATCTCCTTACACTCTCATAATTTTCATGTAGCCTTGCGAAAGGTCTGAGTGACTCTGGGTCCTCCTCAATGATTGGTGGGGGCACATAATCTGGGTCCATATCCTCCTTTTCGATGGATGCAGGCACTATCTCTACAATAGCTTGATGATAGAACTCTCACCAATCTCTCATCACTCCTACAAGATAGAAACAATAAACAATTAGTAAAAATCATCATGATATATATATATATATAAAGTTTAAACACTAAAGTGCATGCATAAAATCAAATATCATCACCTTTATCTCCAACAAGCTGAGGCATATCAACCTCATCCTCTCTGGGGGGCATGGAGGACGTGCTAGCCTCTCTGTGATTATGGGTACTGATGTTTGTTGTAGCTACTGCACATGATTTGGTTACACGAATGTGTGAGGACTCTCCCCACTTGTGTCAATCCTCTTCTGCTACCTCATCACCCTCACTCAGAGGTGGCTCCTCCTCATACTCCTCCTCATGCTCCTCTCCTCCATCCTGGTCCTCATAGTCAGGATTGGCATTTGAATCATACTCATCATCTATAACATCAGTAAAGATATTTGTAGCCCTATATTGTACATCCTCAGCTCTATCCTCTTCCTCATCTTCCTCATCTAGTGGTGGTACTGCATCACCTATAGGGACATCCATAAGGAATACAGGAGCTGGTCATGTCACTAACCACTACTCCTCATGCTCATTTGTGCTACCGACATCATCAGTGTCGGAGACTAGTGGCTGATCATGATCTAAATCATTAGAGTCACTCTAGAAAACATGGTCTATAGTGAGCCATATGGTATCACCTAGCCTCTAGGAACTCTACACTGATCTCTTGATAAAGGTGCATGCCCTTGGTGGTGTTTGCATTTTCCAAAACTATCACATGACTTGAGCATAATAGAACAGACATACTACATAGTCATGTCAACCAACCAAAAATTTGTCCATCTGCATCCTCCTCAATTTCCTTGTGGGATTTGGCCACTGTAGTGTAAGTAGATAAGGTCTCCAAAGGATCTTGTCCTCCTCCATCTGGTCAAATCTCACTCACCAAAAATACAAGTCTTTGTACTTCCATAAGCATTGTAGAGGATAGCCAAAGGCTCATGGATATCCTATGGCTATGGAACATGAGAATTCGATAGGCTTGGTCCATGTAACATGCTCAAGGAACCACACCTACAGAAGTATACAGTGCACCATACTATCTATCTCCCAAAATTTTTTTTTGACCTAGATCATAATAAAGATGTGTTAGGATATAGTGTCCCCAAGCATAGACTATCCTATGCTCTTCCATCCCACGAATCAAGTGAACCAACCCTCCATCAAGGTAACCAACCCTCCATCAAGGTGTGTCACTCGTCCATCTAGATTGAGTACCAATTCCACCATGTGCATCATAATCTATCTCACCATGGGGCTCACGAATATAGTAGCATCGGTAGCTCGATTCGTGCTCTCATGTGCTCATCATGAACAAGTCCATCAAGGTAGTACTTCATGTCAACCTTCTCGTGAAATGACTGATCTCCTTAGAAATATACCCGTTCTCCCTAAATAGGAACTATAAGAATCTGGTGTACATCCTCTAAGGTGATGGTCATCTCTTAGTTGGGAGGTGAAATGTACATGTATCAGAATTCCAACACTTGCATAGTGCCATCAACATGGCATTGTAGTATCTCATAGGAGGCATCATGTATGCCCAATAGATGCCTACTTCCTCTAGATGCTCTATCTGTACTACCAACAGTGTTGGAGCTAAGTCTCTAAGAAAACTTATTTGTTTCCCCCCTAGCTGTTGCCATGACCGAGCGGGTACCTATCAAAATGACAACAATATGCTCTAAAAATTCATCTAACATCTTTAATCTTTACATTATTCATCATGAAAGTGTGCTAAAGTTATTCTAGTGAGCATTTCTAAAGGCCCTATACACTTTAGAACCCTTTTGGGACACTTCACAAAGAAATGGGACACTTTGCGAACAAATGGGACACTTTGCAAACTTTTTTCCAAGATCCTAAATTAACCTATAAATTCATTAAAAATCATTACATCATTGAAAAATCACTAAGCAAAAGTTGCAGAATTGACTCACCTCGTAATACAGCTCATTGTGTGTCACCTACTCTTGAAGCTCATCTAGTCATGAAGGCGTGTAACCCCATCTACTCGACATCTTCTCGTCTCACATGTTGCTCTCAAGCTACAAGAAGGTAAAATGCAATAATAGTAAGTGACAAATTACTCTACTTTACCTCTTTTAACCTATTTTCATCACTTTTACTCTTATGTATTAAAATAGGGTTATTCTCTCTTAAGAGTTAATAAAAATATGTTTTCTTCAAAACAATATAATGATAGCTAGGGAACTCCATTTTTTATGCTGTTTGATGCATTGGAATCGTGATTCTACACTCGACATCATCAATCATCTATCGTTATGTGGCATGGTACTTGGAAATTCCCTATGATATGATTGTTCCTTCTTCAACGTGGCTAGATTGCTACCTTGATTCCACCTTTATAAAGCAAGCAGAATCAAGGGGGGGCATACATCTACCCTCGAATTTGATTTCTAGAAGTTAGATAAAAGTATTTTTCAAAAATTAACGACTTTGTGTTGCAGGATGTAGTTCCTAATGTTTTGGTTTTCAAGATAGCTACATTGGGGGCTTCATTCTCCTGCCTTTTGAATGAGTATCCTTTTATGCAATAAAGTGTATTGTTTAGAGTCCTTTAGCTTGCATATGCACATAGAGTCATATGGGCGCTAAAGTGGAGGGTAAATGTGACATAGAAAATTGGACACTCTTGAGAAAAGAGACAATTTCACACTTAATTTGGACCTAATTTTGAGTACTCTTTCATTTATCATTCTTCAAAACAACATTTATAGGCCCCTAAGACCTATTATTTTTTTTATCTAGAGGCCCATTTCACTTAAAAATCATATAAATCCTGACAAATAACACTTAATTCATTCATATCCCGAAAACCCATCTCCAAAAACCACTAGTGGGACCCATTCACCACCTTCAGCGAATGAGTCCCCTCTGGTGGGATCCATTTGCTAAGGGTGACGAATGAGTCCCTTTTGACGAAAATATCAATTTTAAGCAAGAATTTCACCGACTTAATTCAATTTTTCAATGGATGTCGGCCTCTTAGGTCTAAATAATGGGAAAATTAGGTATTGATACCTATAAATACACATTTTATGCCATTTTTCACATCTCTTAGTCATTTTTACAAAGCAATATTAAAAGTCAAGTGTTGAGAATCTTCCACAAGAAGTTTCATTAGCATTTCTATAGTAAAGTTGAAGCTTTAGGGCAACAAACTAGGGTTTTTGTAGGCCTTCAAGCTCACTTCTCATTCAAGATCCAACATTGCAAAGAGTTGATAATGGATTCCTATGGAGAATCATGGAGAAATCTAGGTTGAGGAGATGCAACTAGCCATCAAATAACACCTAAAGACTTGTTTTCAAAGTGATTCCATCTTCCATTTTCTCTCTATCTTCAGATTAAGGTTTGCATTACATTTGCATGTCTTTTACATTCATTTAAAATGTTGTAGGGTTTCTTTGATTGAAGTCTTGCATCATTCAAATCAAATTTCCTCATCTTATTCTAGCACATTAGAATAGGGTTTTATCTTACTTCAAATTTTCCTAGTCTTAGATTTTGTACCATAGAAAGAAGTACCCTTTTCTTGACATGGGATTAATTCATGATAATTTGACTTAATAAGGCCTTGATTTAGGTGTTGTGAGGTATTTTGTGCATTCACACTAGGTCTTGGACCCTTGCAAATTAAATAACATGCCTTGTAAAGGTGTTGTAAGGTCTTGTAAAGGACTTTCACACTTTTCTAGACTTAATGAACTCATTTTCCCCTAATTCAACATTATAAAATGTCTTTAATGAAATTTTCACATCAATATAGAAGGCTTGTGAAATAAACTTAATGATAAACTAGTGTTGTAATGTGACTTGCACATTCACATTGGTTTTTTTGTTCCTTTCTAGGCTAAGTGGACCTCATTTTAGTGTTGTAAAGTGTATTTAATAACAATTTCACATTGAATTGTGTGTCCCAAGACCTAATTGACCTTTTCATCATCATTAATAGTCCCATATTGACCCATATTGTGCATCCTGAGGCATAAATTGGTCAAATACCTGACAAAATTGCATTTTAGACCTTATTTCCTTATCTCTTGGCATATGAGCTGTCAAAATGGCCCCTGTGGCACCCATTCGCCATGCATAGTGAATTAGTCCCATCCAGGTGGGACCCATTCACCATGTGTGGTGAATGAGTCCATTTGGCTCAATTTTGACCTTTGAGTAGGAAAACAAGTAAAATTTGAGTTTAATATTACTTGATGTCAGACTGTGATGAGGTATTAATAGGTAAAATAGGTGAATTTCCTATAAAAGCACCTCTCTAAACTCATTTTTACTTCCATTAACTTAATTCACATATTCATCCACCAATATTTCATCTCAAGTCAAGCAACTTAGGGTTTTATCATTGTAAGACATAAAGAAAGCTCCTAAAGACATTCAAGGGCTGAATCTTCCTCCATTGTTGCAAAAATCCAAGATCAACATCATGGAAAGGCAATCTACTCCATTATTTCATGTTTCATTCTATTCTTTCATCATTTTGGTCTAATTACCTAAACGGGGTTTGACCAAGGAAAATCCCCATCCCCTAACATTCAACATTTCTTCTTCTCTTCTTGTGTGTTTACAGATTTAGGTCCCTTGGAAGCTTGGAAATCATTGAAGATCAAGTTGAAAAAAAATTCAAGTCTTCTCCTCATTCAACAAGTCAAAATATCAACAAAAACTCATTTTCAGACCCGTAAATCAGAGTTTCAGAAGCAGACACCTGTAGGAAGTCAAAGTGTAGATCAGAAGCTTCAGAATCCACCTTTAAAAATATAGAAATTCAAAAGTGGACTCATTCACCATGGGTGGTGAATGAGTCCCATTTCTAGTTCAGTTTTGTTTTTTCTACATTTTCTGACACCCTTTTGACAGAAACAAGTTTTAGCTCAGTTTACTAGAACTGGGACTGATTCGTCCAGAATGGCGAATGAGTCCCTCCAGGCCTGAAAATCAGTATCAGTAGTGTTTCAGAAGTAATTTCCAGTCTCCTTCAAGCCTTTAGGTGCACACTTTAAGTTTCATTCATTTATGTTTAGCTTTACATTTGTTTCTAGTTCATTGTTGCATTACATAATGTGTTTTCAAACATCATTTGTTTCTTAAGTTTTGCATTAACAATCAATCAACTTCATCATTCAATTGCACTTAGATTATCTCATTTAGTCATATAAACATCATACATAGTATAATTTGAATGAACCCTTTAGCATTTTTGGCCCTACCTCTCTCCTTTTAGGTGAAAAACCCTAGAAGAGCTAGAGAAGTGCATTGGTGCCAAAAATCTATGATCCATTTTGGTGAACCTATTTTTTAACATCTTATTTTTTGATTTGGAGTCCATTTTCATCCTAATCCTAGCTTGCACTAAATTTTCATGTAGGGTTTCAAATTTTTGCATTAGAAAAAGTACATTTAGCTTACATTTTTGCATACAATTTCCTTAAAAATCTCTAAAATTTTGCATCTTCATCTTAGGTTTACATTATACAACCTCAAACACATCAAAAACCATTCAAAATTTCTAAAAAAATTACAAAAAGTTAGTACTGGGACTCATTCGCCATACTGGGCGAATCAGTCCCTGTCCAGATTTTTGACTATCTGATATTACATCAGAAACCTCATTTATGTGCTTCCTAAGCCTCCTAGTATCATATAGTATAAGTTTGGAAATTTTTTGCATTTAGCTCAAAAACATAATTTTAGATTACTCATTCTTCAAATCACTTCATTTGCACACATCCTTACATCTGAAAATGCTTCCATTTCTGCAATTTTGCATAACTTTAATAAAAGTACTTTTCACTTTTCCATACACAATATTTCTATTCATGAATCTTTGTATTAGTTTAGTAAAAATTCTTTTCATTCTTGCATGTACATTGTTTTCATTTGTCAAATCATGAATATACTGGATAAGAATGTTTTGTACCTTTACATATACATTGCCCATATTGTTGAAACATTGCATGAAATGGTTACATTTTCTTTTCATTCTTATTCAAACAATGCTAGTACCTTACATAGTTAGACATGTTAAGAAACATTTCCTATCCCCTCCCTATGAGAGTGTTTTCGTGAAAGAGACTACAACTTGGGCCATTCCTAACGATCATACTTGTTCTTCTCATAATATATCTCCTCTTGGTGATGAAGATATTTTAGTAGAAGAATCAATTAATGAGATTTTTGAGAATCCTCGTTGTTTCTCTCCTTTTACCTCTCTTAGTGGACAACACATTCACAACCAACCTAACACAACCTTAGTTGATCATGATATAACAACATTTTTTCTTCCTCTAGTATCTCTCCTAGTTGTGAAGTAGATACTTTGATGTTAGACAACACAATTGATGAAGGCCATGAATAACTTAGTTGTCCCCATTCACCTAGGAAAACCCCTCTTGAAAAACAATATTACACCATTGATCATTCCCCTACTTGCAATGCAGTCCTTTTAGAACAACCAACCTATGAATGTCACAAAAATTTGGCTTGTTGTTCTCCTAAAACCTCTCCTCCTAGGGAGAATCTCATGGTGCACAAACATATAAACATTGACACATATCCTTCAACCACCAAACCTTCCCTAGATGAGGGTAGTGAAGTGGATCTCCTTTAATTTATGATGACACAAGTTGGATCTCCTTTAATTAGTGATATTCCTAAGTCACCTTCCATTAGTGAAAAACACAAAAAAAAATTGAGTTGTCTTGAAATTCATGATGTAGTCTACTCATAACAATGTTTTTCGGCCACTAACTTGTAACTTAGTGACTCACACATCTAGAGGACCACACAACACTCCTACACCATTACCTTTTCCTCAAAAAGTTCCTAGTGTTGAAGATCTTAAAAAGACTCCTACTAATATATCTGTATGGGAACTCATTCAACTCTCATCGACAGTGAAACTTCTCTTTCATGAAATGTTGGAAATACAAAAGGAAGAGATACAATCTTACATCAAATCAACTCATGTAACATCCTCCCCTCATCCCATGCAAGCCACCCAGTCATAAATCACATTCCCTAAACATGAATTATCCCCACTTGAGATTCAACACAAAAATGATCCCTTGATGATAAAGGTGATCATTAATGAAACTCTAGTTAGACACACTCTCTTTGAAAATGGATCAAAAATTAATTTTTGTAGCATGGACCTCCTACACAAGCTTGGAAAGCACAAAAATCTCATTCAACTTAATGATGTTCAAATTCATGGCTTTGACAATGTTCATAGGAAACCACTTGGGATTATCACATTACCTATTGAGGTCAGACCTATAGTGTTTCCTACCTCTATTCATATCATGGAAGGACCCCTTCCATACAATATTCTCCTAGGGAGACCATGGATTCATGCTATCCCATCTACCCTTCACTGTGTCATGAAGTTTGAATACAACAACAAGATATACATGATTGATGTAGATGAGCAAAGGAATGTTTCAACTGATCACAACACTTCTGACTCCCCTAATCCTTTCATCACTCGATCAAAAATTTCACCTCCACCAATGGATGCTAACTCTTCACCTACAACAAAAATATTTTGTGATAATTGGGGATCATTAGATTCTACCCCTCCTTCCCATAATATTTCCAAAATCTCACCCTCATAGTCCAAAGAGTCATATACAATGATTCATTTTCAGACACAAGCCCTAATAGTGATTGGAGTCTTACACCTACCTTTAAGGGGGGGTGTGCAATATTCCACTCTCAACCCACATAACCTTGTGTTCCTTTCGCTCAACTTAGTTCTACCAACTTACTTCATGGTGGTAATGGGAGCAATATAACTCCCATCCCTCATGAAGTAATGACACATCACATTAAAAAGGATTTGTGTTCTTGTAAAGAAACCAATCCTTCTCACAAACACACACCCCCTTCCTCTAACTTGGAAGATTGTTATGGTATCAATTACAATCTTCCTCCTATACCTGGATGCAATGAACACATGAACAAACCTAGAATACCATACTCTTTCAAGAAAGATCTAGGGGTATCTCCCTTATCTCCACTTTCATGAAATACTTTGCACAACAATAGCATTCAACATCTAAGAGAGTGTGGTGCTCTTCATTGGGTTGGAGCACCTAATTCCTCTACTTGATACCCACTTTCATCCATTCTAGGCTCACCTTTGTCCTACACTAAGTGGGGGCAAGGGGTTTGATAGCCTTGTCCTCATATGTCACTTGTGGTTTCCTCCTTTGGCTAGTCATTAACCTTTAACAAAAACATAAGAGCAAGCTTGGGGTGTGGACGATATGCCTTAAATTGGCTAACATATGACATACTTTTCTTTTTCATGACATAGCTTATTGGAAACATATGACTTGGCATAGGGCTTTTCGAATAAGCTCTCATGTCCTCTTCTTCTACTTTAAATCAATTGCTCACAGTACGGGTGCTCACAACCGCTTTAAAGTGGGGGAATACATCACCACTCACATTTCATTATGCAATTTCTTTCTTTTTGTGATGCGTCCTTTTCTTGGTGGAGTTATTAAGCTTGATTCCTCCAAGAGCATGATACTTCTTTTGACTTATCCTCTCTTGGAGACATTAAGCATGATTTTCCCTAAGATGAGACCTTGCACGAATTAAGCATAACCCCTTTGAACAATACTTACACTATTTTACATTAACAATGTCTATGAGTATAAAGGATACGAAGTTTTGCTTACCTCATAGAGCTCGAAAACCATTTTTCCTTTGTGGCACCTTGTTAAAGTTATCGAGTGGTATAACTTTTATATGGTTGAGTGGGAAGCCCATCTAGCAGCATAAATTTACCCATAGCCACGTTTGAGTCTGTGAGTGCATACCAACTAGCATATGTATTTCACCTTTTGGGATTTCTCACTCTGCGGACAACTAGAAGTTTTGTGGCCCCAAAGTGAGTATACTTTTGGGTTTTATCACCCAGTGGATAGCCAAGAGTTTTGTCGCCACAGAGTGAGTACACATTTCATTTATGAACAAACAAGCCTAGATCTGATTCACATCTAGTTGGACAAATGATCAAAGCTTGATCCACCTTTTCATTTTCATTTTTCTCTTGATCCACCTTTTCATTTTCATTTTTCTCTATCTTTCCATTGCATTATTTTGTATCTTGATGGTTTCACTTAGGATCTTGGATCCTGGGGGATTGATTTCCTTCTTGATCTTTGTCATTCTTTGTCATCTACATATGTACATGTGAATCTCTCTTGAATGTCTACTTTAGTGTGAGTTTGAAGCAAGTTCATCCTCTCTCTAAAGTGGGGACTAAATGTACCATAGAAAAAATACCCTTTGCTTGACATGGGATTAATTCATGATAATTTGACTTAATGAGGGCTTGATTTAGGTGTTGTGAAGCATTTTATGCATCCACACTAGGTCTTGGACCCTTGCAAATTAAATAGCATGCCTTGTAAAGGTGTTGTAAAGTCTTGTAAAGGACTTTCACGCTTTTCTAGACTTAATCAGCTCATTTTCCCCTAATTCAACATTATAAAACGTGTTTAATAACATTTTCACATCAATCTAAAAGGATTGTGAGATAAACTTAATGATAAACTAGTGTTGTAATGTGACTTGCACATTCACATTGGTTTTTTTGTGCCTTTCTAGGCTAAGTGGACCTCATTTTAGTATTGTAAAGTGTATCTAATCACACTTTCACATTGAATTCTATGTTCCAAGACCTAATACACCTTTGCATCATCATTAATAGTCCCATATTGACCCATATTATGCATCATGAGGCTTAAATTGATCAAATACCTAACAAAGCTACATTTTAGACCTTATTTCCTTATCTCTTGGCATCTGAGCTATCAAATTGACCATTGTGGAACCCATTCTCAATGCATGGAAAATCAATCCCATCTAGGTGGGACCCATTCACCATGTGTGGTGAATGAGTCCCATTGGGCTCAATTTTGACCTTTGAGCGGGAAAAAAAAGTGAAATTTGAGTTTAATATTACTTGATGTCGGCCTGTGATGAGGTATTAATGGGTAAAATAAGTGATTTTCCTATAAAATCACCTCTCTAAACTCATTTTTACATCCATTAACTTAATTCACATATTCATCCACCACTCTTTCATCTCAAGTCAAGCAACTTAGGGTTTTATCATTGCAAGACATCAGGAAATCTCTGAAAGACATTCAAGGGCTGAATATTCCTCTATTGCTACAGAAATCCAAGATCAACATCATGTCAAGGTAATATATTCCATTATTGCATGTTTCATTCTATTCTTTCATCATTTTGGTTTAATTACCTAAATGGGGTTTGACCAAGGCAAACCCCCATGCCCTAACATTCAACATTTCTTCTTCTCTTCTTGTGTGTTTGCAGATTTAGGTCCCTTGGAAGCTTGGAAATAATTGAAGATCAAGTTGAAAATTTTTTCAAGTCTTATCCTCATTCAACAATTCAAAATATCAACAAAAACTCATTTTCAGACCCATAAATCAGAATTTCAGAAGCAGACACCTATAGGAAGTCAAAGTGTAGATCGGAAGCTTCATAATCCACCTTTGAAAATTCAGAAATTCAAAAGTGGACTCATTCACCATGGGTGGAGAATGAGTCCCATTTGCAGGTCATTTTTTGTTTTTTACATTTTCTAAGACCCTTTTGACAGAAACAAGTTTCGGCTCAATTTACTAGAACCGGGACTGATTCGCCCAGAATGGTGAATGAGTCCCTCTAGGCCTGAAAATTTGTATCAACAGTGTTTCAAAAGTAATTTCTAGTATCCTTCAAGCCTTCAAGTGTACACTTTAAGTTTCATTCATTTTTGTTTAGCTTTGCATTTGTTTCTATTTCATTGTCGCATTACACAATGTGTTTTCAAACATCACTTGTCTCTAAAGTTTTGCATTAACAATCAATTAACTTCATCATTAAATTTCACTTATATCATCTCATTTAATCATATAAAAATCATACATAACATAATTTTAATGAACCCTTCAACATTTTTGGCCCTACCTCTCTCCTTTTAGGTGAAAAACCCTAGAAGAGCTAAAGAAGTGCATTGGTGCCAAAAATTGATGGTTCAGATACACTTAAGGCTAGGGTTTTATGCATATTTTTCTCCATTCAAGGTTTAATTACCAAATAAGGGATTTTACCAAGGAAAACCCCCCATTAGACAACAAATTTTAAGTTGTTTTGCAAGTATTTTTGAGAGATTATGATCCGGGTTTTTATTAGGAAGTGTTGTGTAGATGACAAAGTACAGGTTTGAAACTTGAATTTATAGAAAAAAAAAAGAGGACTGATTCACCATGGATGGTGAATGAGTCCCACTAGAGGTTCTTATCAAAGTTGAAAGTAGATTCCAATACCCATTTGGCAGAAACCATATTCTGGGTAGAAAACCCTAATATGGGACTGATTCGCCCAAGGTGGTGAATGAGTCCTAGTAAGCCAAAAAGTCAATATTTCTAGTTTTTCAGAGTGTTTTCCAATCTTCATCAGGCTTACAGGTGCACACATTTTGTGTTACAACTTTTTGTTTGGTTCTATTTGCATCTTTGTTCATCTTTTTATGTCTTTTTCAAACAACACTGTGTTTTCAAATAGTTCATATTTCTTAAGTTTTGCATAAGTAATCAATCATTTTTATCAATTTTTTGCATCTATATTATTGCATTTAGGCATAATTCCATCATACATACATTAATTTGAGTGAACCACCTAGGTTTTTGGCCTATCTTTGTCTCCTTTTAGGTGAAAAACCCTAATTGAGCAAGAGAGTACATAGCCCCCTGAAAATCTTTGGTTCACTTTCAAATCCAAGAATGAAATGGGTTCCTAGAACCATCTGGGGGAAATCGACACATTAACTGAATGTTGACACTTCATGATCAAGAGATCATGAAGTTTTTGTGTCAAAATTGCATTCCTAAGTTAGCATATACTTTATGAATCTATCCAACTAGGTCTTACTTTCATCTTAAAATAAATTTGCAAGGAAAATGGAAAATTCACAGTTCAAACCCCCACACCAAAGGAAGTAATTGGCTTATGGGTTTTTTTCATGTTATCAAAAGTAAGGATAGCAACTTCAATCAACCTAAGGCCCTAAAGAATCACCAACACAAATATGCTTGACTCAACATTGAGGTTGAAAGTCAATCTATTGGCTTTGTGGTTGGAATTCTAATGAAATATTGGAAAAGGCCCCTTACATCCTAGGTTCTTTTAATTTAGGACCTAGGATCCCCCCCTTTCCAACCTTTTCATTTTGGTGAACCCGACATTTGACATTTAACAATTAAGCAATAACATGGAGTAGGAGAGGAAGAGAGTACCATCAACAAAGAGAAGCTATAAATATTAGGGAGATATGTTGTTGTTCAAAAGAAAATATTTGGGGAACAACTGGACAGACCTTATGGCAGATTAAAGGTTAACAGAGGCATGAAATAAATACATTGTTTATGAATGTACAGTGGAAGAAGACAAAGCAATGCATTTAAAGACAACAAGAGACTATGGTGGATGCTAAAATTAAACATAAAGTTTCATTTGCTAAATTGGAGCAAGTTTCCCTACCACAAGGCTTTACAACATTTGTCATGGTGTATATTTTACTTTTTATGAGATGTCAAGCAACTCATTGTAATCTCTTGGTCCCTTGGATCTCACTTTCATTGAAAGCTATGTTATATCCATTTCCTTCTACTGACTCCTTAATATATAAGTTATGCATAATTTAGAATTCAAGAGTCCTTATCCTTTTTGTTGTTTGTGAGCACCTTATACAAAATTTGTAGGAATAGATAACAATATTTCATGGGTTTTGCTTTGATTGTGCATACTTCATAATTTCCTTAACGGTGTGTGTAAGGGTTATACAATGCATAAATGCATCTTGAATAAGGTAAATATAATAATATAACAAGGTTTTAGATTTCAATTAATTATTCATTAACAATTTCCTAGTTAACTGAGAATAAAAGACATAAACGATGATGACACCTGAAGATTGTGCACTGTTTCAGTGAGAAAAAATGCTAACAATGCACTAAAAGGACAGTCTATGAAGAATAGAAATTTTTATTTTTTTCAATGACAGTGCTTTTAAACTTTAGATATTGGTATATGTTGATGCCAAAAATTGGAAAGGTAACAACCTTTATGGGAAACTCAGTTAATGGAGGGACCAATCACGCTAAACTAAGTGACCTCCAGGTTTTTAAAGAAGTTGACTTCTTCTGTAATTGGGGTTTTGGAATGGGAAAAGGAAGCAGATATAAAAAATAAAGATCTAATTAAGGCAATACACCAATATTTAGGTATAAGGAATGGTAAATCTATCTTTTGAATATGATTTAAGGGCTCGTTCAACAATTTGTTGTCCTAGAGTAACATAATTTTGAAATAGAAGCCTGAACAATTAATTCAATGACATAAAATAATTTTCATACACATTTACTAAAAAGAGGAGTCAAAGACATGATCTAAACCATCAAACTTGCATTAAAATCATAGAAGTTATGCAAATAAAGAATTCAAGACAATAATGACATAGTATTAATGTTTTTTTATCAAATAGCTTAAGAAAAATAAAAAGGCCAAACAATGGCAAAGTTTGAGAGTCTCATACAATAATCTAAAAGCAATATTAAATGCTTGGTGTCTTTTCCTAATTTTTTTGTATCTTCTGAATTCATTTTCTAAAGCAAGAAGCAATATATATAGCTAGCAATCCCACCACCTAGTGGGCTAGTAAGAGAAAAGATTATGTATCTCGAGTAATGATGGTTGCAACAATGATTTCCCCTAATCATTGTAACAGAAAATATTTATGCCATAACTTGTAGTTGCTCCCCATCTAGATGTATCCCCTACAAATGATGGAAGTGCTCCAGAAAAATACTACGTAGAAAAGTGTCATTTACCTATGAAGGAAGTTAAGACATGCGACAACATGTCACAGCCTATTACTTGCTCCATCCTTTCTTTTGATGAAGTCCCCACAAAAGGGACACGTGGTGGTAGGTCACAGCTTGCTCATTGATTCCTCCCCTTATGCGATGAAATTTTGCGCTGGGAAGAAATGTGGCAGCTTTCTTTACTATCGACACTGATTGTGGGTTCTGCCAAAAAGTGCATGCAAATGAAAGCTATGTGGCATGCGAATGGGGCTAGATGAAAAAGTGAAAGGAAGCAGCCATGAATAGCCCGTGGAGTAGACACATGGAAGCATGGTGGGAGTTGGTAGAAGAGCGAAGGAAGCAATTGTTGCGAGGAGCGCTTGGCAGACACATGGTGGAAGCTGGCAAAGTTTAGCAAAAAGAGTCCCAATTGAGAAGCTAAGGGAAGCATTTCGAACATCTGAGGCACAGGTCAGTACTTAGAAAAATAAAACCACCTGAAGGGAGCTCAAGGAATTTCATATTCACAGCTTTTGGTGACTACCAAGGGTATTTCTCTTGTGGAACAAGGAACCCAAAATTTTTCTTTGGCTTGTAGACCAGTTCCCCATCCATAGGGCGATGGAATCAGAGCTTTGAAAGAGTTTCCTGTAGAGGTAGCCAGTCAGCCTTAGATGGTCTTGATATATCACACAGATTCTCTTGCGTTCTGCTCAGGTTGAGCATCTCTTTATAAGGCAGCGTTGTAGGTAAACTAGCCCCAGACTCAAATTGGAATTTGAGTAGCCATGCAATTAGATGAGTGACACCCTCAATATCTACTGTGGTAGGGGGTTGGATGAAGTTCTAGAAAGTGTATGTATCCTACTACTTCTCTTCAATCTTCACCACAATCTGATCTATCATGGCCACTGACTCATCTACAAGGAATGGGGAGGGTAGGCCCCTCTAACTTATCCAAGAAAATTTCTCCCACATGCTATCTATAGTCTGGCTCAAAGTGGTTGCACATGCATTAGCACGAAAGATAGTCGAGTGGCAGTGGATGAATTTTTTTGCCATTGGGTCAAACCACAATAGTGGTTTACAAATTTTATGAGAAAGGGAATTTTATTTTTCTTCCTTTCCCCAAACTCAAGGGGTTCGGTCGAACTCTATGGTTCAGTTGAACCACCATTTATGTTCGACCGAACCCTAAAACAATCACAAAAAAAAACTAATATTTTAAGGGGTTCGGTCAAACATGGGTTCGACCGAACCCCCTCAAATAAGGCATAAAAAAAAAATTGAACTTGTCACTATCATTTTATGCCTTTTTCTGCTTTCCCTGTGCTTTGTGCATGTGGCGAACAACGAACGCGAACCCGAACGTGAATGGCGAATAGTGAATGGAAAACTTGACTTCATCTCTCCACAGTTCATCAACTCGACTTGCATATCTCACCAGGTTTGTCAAATTCAAATTTCATAGACTTCAAAATGCATTTGTTTGTTAAATTTCTAAACCCTAAATGTGAAACTTTTCAAATTTTTTGATTTGAAACTGCATTTGTTTGTTTGAAATTGCATTTGTTTGAAAGTTTCTAAATCCTTTTCAACAAATACTATTTCTATGATACTCCAAAAAAACTATTTGAATCTGTAGTGTTGCAATTGCTTGACATACATTTCTACTCTGTCAAAAAATTAACATGCCTTTCTATGCTTCCACAATTTGCATACATTTCTACCAGGGCACCTCCAATTTATTTGAGGCATTATATCAAACAATTCATTAACAAATTTATTTGAGGCATTATATCAAACAATTCATGGTAATTTTTGATGGAGTATGATAGAAATAGTGTTTCCATTGTATGCACCCTATATCAAGCAGTTCATTAACAAATTTATTTGAGGCATTAAGGTATGTGCAGGATCATGATGGGCCAAAAAGTGGCAATATGATGGGTATGTGGCTGATGACTTTTTTCTACGCAAAAATGATGAAATGAAAAGGGTTTCTAAAACAGATTCCCAGATTTCCACCAATATAAATTATGCTTTAAACTTTGAATTTAATAAGTAATTATTATTAATTTTCTATTCAAATTATGACTAAAGTCTTGATTGATAGACTGATTGAAAAACATCTATAGCTTTCAAATGGTATCACATTTTTTGAATCCAAAATATGTGTCACATTCTATGCTTCGCATACTATAGGATTAAAAAAAGAAAAATTGAATTTCATGAAGTTTTGGCCAAGTTAAGGTGGTCGATTAGTGTTTTTTATATTTTTAAAATTTGTAATAAAAATTCATAATTAATTATTTACTTGAAAAAAAATTACAAAAAAAATATGCATCACATTGGGACATGAGTCCTATACTAATATCTAAAATATTATAAAAAGTATTATCATTTTATTGTGGTTAGGGTGGTCGACATTAATCTACTTCTTATTTTTCCATAAAATTAAAGTACGCATTGAAATTTAAAATTCTCACCAAATAGATTTCTTTTTTAAACAAACCTAGTAGTTTAGAAACTACATTCAATTTTCTACAGATTCTATTCTTACATATTTTGAAATAATATAGATAACTTATTCAAATTTTTATGTCAAGTTTCCTAACTCGATTTTTGATTTTTTTGCCACTTAAGGGTTTGTTTTTTCCATGATGATCCCGCACATACCCATTATATCAAAAACACTATTGGGAATTTATTTGAGGCATTATATCAAAAACACTATTTCTATCATACTCGTCAAAAACACTATTGGAAATTTATTTGAGGCATTATATCAAATAGTTCCTTAACAAATTTATTTGAGGCATTATATCAAACAATTCATGATATAAATTTTAGGGTGCATACTGTAGACACGTAAAATATATCGATTGACATTGTGCAATATCTGATCCCGACTACTAATACCATTTCATCCTGAATCGTCCTTCGGTCTAACCATTTAATCAAATTTCCTTATTTCATTAAATTCATCAATATTCATCTCTTAATTGAATAAATCATTTTATCTAATTAAGTCAATCTCTTTTGTTAATTAAATCAATCCATCTGATTTAATTATCCCTATTTAATCAAATAATTAAATTTATTTGATTAAATCTCTAAAGTATATCCATTAAATTAAATAAATTAAAATCTTATTTGATTTAATCTAACACCATCTCTTTTAATTAAATAAATCAAAATCCTTATTTAATTAATCTCTTATCATATTCCTCTCTTACTTGATTTAAATAAATCCATAAATTTGAGTCAAATAGGTCACATCATCTAACCTCTCTCATTAAATTAATTAACCCTTGATTAATTTAATCTCATCTCATGTCCCATCCTCTAGATTTTGCAAGTTGCACATGAAAATAAATTTAATCCATTTATTAAATCTCTATTTTCCTCACAAGGCATCTTTTGGAATATTCTCCAAATTTGAATTCAAAAATTCCAAGTCAACATGTACATCCAACAAGGCAATAACTTCATCTTACATGTCCTTTGCCTTGAGCCAAGTGGCATTTATTGCATTTCCCCTTCCCTCTTGCAAGTCATTTCAACAAATTTGAAATTCAAAAATATGCATTTATTGGCACAATCCCCAAATCTTGCACATCCTTCATCCATTCATAGATTGGCAAGTGGCATCATGCCATTGGATGAATGTTAGTCCCACATTGCTCAAATTTGGACATTCATCCATTTTTGCATTCTATAAATAAAGATCTCATATCCTCATGTCATTACCCACAAATTATTCAAAGTTATTATGCTAAAATATTTAGCCATTTCCATCCATCAATCTTGAGTTCTTAGCTAGGTTTTTGCAGATTTTGGCTTGGAGCTCTCATTCTTCACCATCAAGTGGATCAATCTCCATCAACATATCAAGCTTGCATCTTAGGAATTGGGAAAGGGCCAATTTTCACATCAAATTGACACCAATTCCCCCATGGGACACATGAGTTTGCACATTTAAATTAGGATTGAATCTATATTTCTTTGTTTCATTGTGTTCTTTGTTGTTTTCTCTCCTAATTCGAAGTTGTAAATGGATTTCATGGGGAATCCTTGTTTTAGCTTGCAATCTCTTGTTTAACTTGTTTATTTATGCTATTTTGTAGGTACTAGGATTGGGGTTCACACATTTGGCGCTAAAAGGAGGGTTGGATATCATTCTTTATCATCGTTTCTTAAAATTTATGCATTTTTGCTTATACACAGAAAATTCCAACGTTGGGAGCTCAGTGTCGCTATTTTGGCACCGCTGACTCTTCAGTGTCGCTATATGGCACCGCTTGAAATTCAAACTGCGACGCTAGACTCTTCCTACCCAAATATTTGAATTTCTGACTCCGCCACTTGACCATTTGACTTGCAAGAACTTTCAAAAAAACCAAACTGAGACACTGGGCAAAAATTGCGAGATAGTTGAACTCACTGTCCCAACACAAAGTGATGCTGACTAGTAAGTGGTGTTGTGAGGGCACCGCTAAGAAATAAAACTACAATGCAGTCATGAGTTGCACCACTGGTAGGGAGTAAAAAGTTGAAATAAAATTTTAGCACGTGCTTTTTGATTAATGATCAATTTTTCTTCTATTTTCTGCTTTTTTTCATCTCTGTATTTTCCAAAATTTGACTGGTTTTCTCCCTTGTAGGTTGGAAATCAAAAACAAGGAAAGGAGAAGCATGAAGAGGATGTTTCATCAAATCAAAGTTTTTTTGAACACTTTAGTGTTTGTTTAACACTTATTCAAGAAATTGTTATCTTTTATTTCTTAGAACACTAATGTCGTTTAGGTTTGAAAGAATCTTTCAATTTCTTCTTGCAAAGGCTAAAATGAACATTAGGAATGCAACTTACTAGATTTTGTTTCTTTGATTAACAATTGAACAAAGTATCTATCACTCATCTTTTGGTGCTTAAAAAGAACTCACATTCAAAAAGAACTCACATTTTTCTTTGTGGATTTAAAAGGAACAAGTGAAAATTTGTTTTTGTGAGAGCTTACTTGAACTAACATCATTTAAAAAGGATGTATACGCTTCTCTTGTGCTTTATAGCAATCTTGAGAATCAAAAGGCCTTTTTCATGATTTTAGGTTGAGACAAAGCAATCACCCCCACACTTCGATTTGGTTTTTAAAATTGAACAAAATCTTGTGCAAGTGTGAGTGGGGGCATTGTTGCATATATTCTCTCTTTGTTTCCAACAAGATTGATTGAGTTATGAATATTGTTCCTTATTTTCTTTTGTTTATCCTAGAGGGCCTGCCTTGGGGAAAAAGTACTCACCCAAGGGAACGACTCAACCGGTAAAACTCTAAAGCCAAGAGTATTTCCAACCAGTATATAAATGTGGGTATTGGAGTAAACGCCAATATCACGCAGTTGATTCTGACAAGATGGATATGAAAGGGGACTCTTGTCATATGGGTCAATCTCCATGAATGGAAAGTCCTTACTAAAACCCATGTGCTAGAATTTTCCAAAATCTTTTAACCTATTTGTTGGTGCAAGAACGGTCGTTCTAAAGCCACCCCACACTTTTACGGTCTTTTAGTAGAAATGGAAAACATGCCATGGGAGTTTCTTGGGTGTTGATGCTTGGTTGCCCCATATAAGTGAGTGTCATGGAGGGGAGCCAGTGGGGTCAAGCATCTAACCATTCGCTAAAGATAAGCGTAGCTGGACTTGTCCAAGTGGGAATCCAACAAGTATTGTCTTACACATCCATAGGATTGTACTTATTCTCGGGTTAAAAAATGCATTGCTTAATCGAAAACATCTTGAAAACAAACACTTAACATCATCATCCAAATTTCAAACCCTTTTGGAGACAAATACAATTGACTCAATCCATATGTTATTGCTTGCCCTTGGGACTTACATCCTTAGAGGTTTCTAAACATTGGATTACATCTCGATTTGTCTACTTAAGTAAATGATAGGAAAACCCTTGCCTTAAGTTCATCAAATTTCTACATGACATATCTTGTGGGGTTTGAAGAAATTAAGACATTAGTCATCTTAGTTTGAAAACTTAATCAAAGAAACTGTGTTTAGTAAAATAAATCCATTAAGCAAAGCTAAGAAAAATGAACTTTCATGTGTGTTGAAGACTCACGACTCTCAAAAAGTCCAAATCCCAAAGCAAAAAAATCATTGGTTCAAAATCTAAAAATGTATGTTCAAATGGAATAATTTCTTGGTTACAAAGGTCTATAGAAGCATTGTATGCTCTTCAATACCTAGGTCTAGGAAAACAAAGTGTCTTTTATAGGTTCATTTTAGGATCAAAGCAAATCAAAATATTTTCATCCATCCTTCAAACATCAAAACAAAAATCATCTCACCATCACCTTTTGGAGAAATCTTGAAATCATCCTTAATGCTAGGCTTTTTGGTAAAATCAAAATCATCAAATCTTTGGGGTTAAATCCTTATAAAATTTATCAAAATCACCTTTTTATAGGTATATGTCGATGCATCCTTTTTCATATGCTTAGTCAAAGTTATCAAAATCATCTTGTTTAGCTTAGTATATGTGGATGAATCCTTCTTCATATGCTTAGTGAAACTATCATCTTGTTTGAATAGGTGTGGGAAGATGCATCCTTCTCCCCGCACATATTCAAATTATCCTCCTTTGAACAAATCTATCCCTTAGATAAGCATCCAACATCTTAGGGTCTTTTTGTTCAAAAAAATCAAAAAATCAAAAGAAATCAAAATCAAAATCAAGGACCAATCCCAAATCCAAAATCAAATCAAAATCAATATCCGAAACATATCCAAAATTCACAAGAGCCTAGCATCTCCCTTCAAGATTTATCAAAAGACCATAACATCCACATCATCCATCCCTGACATCATCATATCACCTTTCGATCTTTAAGATATTCCAAAATTTTCTACTTTGGGCATAAAGTAAAGATCAATCCAAAGAATCAAGAGATTCATCTCTCCTATTCTTGAAAGTTGATCCTTGTTTTATGGTTCAAACTAAATCTCAATACAAGAAGAGTATGGAAGCCAACAAAGAAACACCCACTTCAAGTGATCTTAGTCAAACAAACGTTGAAATGAATCCCGCCGAATCAAGCAATCCTTTGACCATTTCATCATCCCAAAATCTACAAGAGGAAACCAAAGGAGAAGATCTTACCTTTGGGATGTCTCATGAAGAAATAATTGAAATGCTCCAAAATCTAAACAACCATAGAATCATCAACATCATGATGAGGCTTAACCCTTCGTTATACATGCTTGAGCTAGCAAAACAAGGGGCCAAGTTACCTTTGGATTTCAATGTAAGTACCATAGTGGAGATAACATTTCCTCCAATCTCATCCACCATTCCCATCTCATCCACACCTCCATCCCAAAACATCACCCAAAACATTTCGCAGATCACGACATCTTTTGCTCCAACCCAACCCAATGTTAATAAGGGAAACACATTTCTCAATGCTATTCAAGCATACCCCCTTGTTAATAATCAAAACTTGGATCCAACTAGCACCTTGGAACAAAACATACTTGAAAACCCATTACATAAGAATTTTCCCCTCACTTTCCATCAAGATCCATCATCATTATTTTTTCACGCAACACCTCAAAATCCTCTCCTTACAAATTCACAAGAGGAGGGAGATATGTTCGAACCAAGGGGAATATTCAACACCACAACATTCTTGCAAGAGCTTGCACCCATCACATTTCCACCTCTTCCACCATTTCCATTATCATCCACACTACTCCTTGGATTAGGGCTTCCCCCTCTACCAACTATCAATCAAACCAACATCCCAAGCATTACAAAAAATGCTCAAAACTTGTCGTCGATATCGCAACAACAAATGACAAATGCACAAGCAATTGAAACACCATTAAACACCCTCCTAACATCACAAAGCATGGTCTCTTAAGGACCGACCACCACCATCTATCACTCAAAACATCAACACGACATCATCACTCACCACTAATGCTATTCCAAATCCACCACCACCCCCACCACCACCAACTTCCACCACATCAAGCCAATACAATGTGACATTACAAGTTACCTTCCAAAGGGGATTCTAACAAGTACAAAAACAAAAAGCCGCACAACTAGCCGTTCAGCAAACCACTCAAGTTGCACAAGCTGCCCAAGCAGCCCAAGCCACATTACAAGCGTAACAAGCCCAAGCGTTATTGCAACAACAACAACAAGAAGCCACGCAAGCATTGCAAGCACAAAAGTCTGCTTAAGCACAAGCTCTATTACAACAACAAGTGGCACAATCCCAAGCCCAAGCACAGGCAGTGCAAGCACAAGCTCAAGCTCAGGAAAATGCCCAATACCAAGCACAACAGGCACAAGCACAAGCACAACTTTTCACACAAAGACAAGTAGTGCAATTGCAAGCATATCAAAAAGCAATAAAGCAATATCAAGAGCAGCAAGAAGCAGCCAAATTGATGGCCCAACAACAAGCGTTGTTGGAACAACAACAAGCACAACAACAAGTGTTGTTGGAACAAGCATTGTTGGAACAACAACAAGCACAACAACTAGTGTTGTTGGAACAACAACAAGCGCAATAGCAAGCACAAATCTTAGCGTAGCAACAACAAAATCAACAACAGGCATTGTTCATACAACAATAGGTAGAAGCCTACCTAGCTCAGCAGAACATATAGATACCATCGAACAACACACTAAAAAACCCACCCATCCAACCCATGATTGAAACACCCCAAAAAACTTTCATCCCACCCCCTGATCCACAAAGTGATATAACGGCACAAATCAGGTTGCTCTCGCAACAAGTGCCTGATCTTCAGTCAGGGCGAACAATCAAAACACCAAGCAACTTGTGTCCCTATCCATTTGATAGGAGCCTAGTAATGAAACCATTCCCTAAGGGATTTGAAATCCCCAATTTTGACAAATATCGAGGGATGGGAAACCCTGAAGATCACATTAGGGAATTTCAGGTACATTACATGGAAGTCGCATACGATGATACTTATCTGATGCGACTATTTCCTTGGAGCTTGTCAGGCCATGCTATGGAATGGTTCTCTCACTTACCTTCAGGAATTAGAACATTCCAAGAAATTATGGACGCATTCATTAAAAATTATGCATGCAACATTGCAATGAATGTTAGTCTAGAAGAACTCTCGGCTTTGAAACAAGGAAAGGGTGAATCATTCGCCTCTTTCCTACAATGATGGCGATCCAAGGCCAATTGAAGCAAGTGGACCATGCCAGAAGAACAACAAGTTTGCACCATCATAGCCAACCTTGAAGGCTGCTTGGCAATTCATCACAAGGTTCAGGGCATCATCACATATGATTAGTTGATCCCCAAGGCACTCAGCATCGAAAGAGCCCTTATGACTCAACCCACGAAATCAACATCATAACCTGAGCAAAAAAACAACCGGCCACCATCCAATTACAACGATAAACCTCAAACGTGGGCAATGAAAAAAACATTACTAATGATGGTGTCGTCGATGCCAAGGTGGTCATTAGTGCCCCTCGCCAACATACACCGGCACCACAAATTCAAATCCAACACCAAAACACTCATCACATAACACACCAACCAAATAGTAATCCAACAATCAATAATCTCAATGACCAAAGGGGACCACCTCAATGCAAGAGTTATCCCAAGCGAAAATACACCACTTTAGGGGAACCACTTGAAGACATAATGAAAAAACTGATAGACAAAAAACTCATCAAGCCTCCCACATTTGAGAATTACCAAGAACTAGATGTTAAACTTCCTTGGTATAACGAGAATCAACTCTGTGAACTCCATAAAATCAAAGGCCATACCATGAACATTTGAATGAGATTGAAAAACATCATCCAAGATCTCATCGATAAAAGAATCATAAATGTGGAACAACCTACAGGAAATCAAGATCTAAAGATATATACTAATGTGATGCCAAATCATGGCAACAAAGGGAATAAAAATGATAAAGGGAAAGGCATCCACTCAAATGTAAATCATGTGTATGAAACAGTCGATGCCTCCCTAGATGAAAACTGCATGGTCATCACCATCAAGGGCACCTATGCCGAAGATTGTGGAGTCACCACAAGAGGCGGCAAAGTAACCATCGCAGGATCATCCCATCCAAATAGAGTCCCTACATCTAGATCCGTTCCTAATGGCTATAATGTCCTAGATCAACTCAAGAGAACACCAGCACAAATCTCCATCATGGAGTTGCTAAAAATCTCATCTTCCCATAGGAAAATCCTTGAAGAAGCGTTGGCCTCATCCACTGTCCTCGCAGACCTTGATGCAGAACAATTCCAAGCTATGGTTGGTAATATCATTATGCCTAATCTTCTTACATTCTCTTACCAGGATATCCTCGCTCAACCATCTCACAACCATGCACTTCACTTGGAAGCCATAGTACATAAGAGAAAAATCAAAAGGGTCTTGGTGGATGGAGGTGCGGGTTTGAATATTTATTCTCTCAGCCTCATCAAGCAGTTGAAAATATCAGAAGATTCCATCGACAAAGGAAATGGTATCACGATAAGAGCATATGATGACCAAGAAAGATTGTCTCAGGGCACAATCAAACTCCCTATTCAAGTAGGGCCTGCCATCATGGAAACCACTTATCAGGTCTTGGACCATGACTTGCCATATAATATCCTCCTAGGACGTCCATGGATCCATGTAATGAAAGCAGTAGCATCAAATTTCCACCAATGTGTGAAATTTACACATAAAGGACAAGAAGTTACCGATCCCAAACCCTTCTCCTACTGCAAAAATATTGAAGCAAAGTATTACAAAATCCCCCAAGTACCAAAAAATGATGAGGGCCCATCCACACCTTACATCGATCCTGCCACTCTCGCATCCACTTCTACGATAGAGACACCTGCCACTCCCACCATTCCCACCATTTCTAACATCAAGCTCATCATCCAAGATAATAGATGTGGCAACTACAAGCTCCCTAATAATGCTTTTGTGGTAGGAGAATTACCACAATCTGCTAGATCACGAGGATGCCTACAAATAAATGAGGCTACCACATCCCAAACGTCACCTGAAAACTATGCTGAATTCACAAGTTGGGGAGATCTTGGATGAGAAGTTATTGAGGTAGATCCATCTCATATGCTATATCAAGATGAAAGACCAGCACCTAAATTACCAATGGATGACAGAAGCAAGGGTCTGAAAATGATGCTTGTAATGGGCTATGATAGAAATCAAAGACTTGGACAAAACAACAATGGGCTCATAATACCTATCATGCCAGAGACGCGACCAATTTAAGAACCTTGGCCTTCGATGTACCCCTCTAAGTATAACCATACGAGGCTGAAGTCCTTTAGTTAGAACGGTTAATAGTCCTCATCCAACCCCAGCAGAACTACAATTACCAATGTCTATAGGTAGAGTCATAGATAACTTTACATTTGATATAACTGATGTTTGTAGTAGCATCGATGATGAGGATACCATGACCAATTTACCTAGGCTATTTTAGGATACCACTCTTTTCATGATTAGCACCCTATCTTTTGAAACAAACCATCAAAATCATGAGATTCTCCTAGTATACCCCCAACTCATCGACTACAACCAATGAGGACCACCAGTTCTTGATAAATTCAAAAATGATGAGGTGCTCTTAGAATTCATGGGATTGTGGGATAAAATTCCAGATAGGGACCATAAAGCAGGGTTCATAATAGAGTTGGACACACATGACTATTATCGGAAAATGATTGAATCCTTCAGTCGCAAAAGTGAGAAATTAAGAATAATATCCAAGTCCTTGAGTGAAAACCACATTGTCGCACTCTTTGACCAGAAAAAAGTAAAAATAAAGGATGTATCCAATGGTGAAAACCTCTCGAAGGCACCCGAGGATGACCAATTCAATCTTCCTTTAGGAGCCATTCATCAGGAAAAGTCAGTAGTCTTGGTAGAAAAATGCAATCCGGTCAACCTAGGAATAGAGGAGACCCCGTATATCACATTCTATGCTAAATCACTACTATCAGAAGAGCAAGAGCTCCTAGCGGCATTCCTAAAAGAAAGACAAATAAACTTCACATGGAGTTATGCTGACATGCCAGGACTTGATCCAAAGACTGTGGTTCACCACTTAGCAGTGTATCCAGAAGCAAAGCTGGTCAAACAAAAGCTTCGAAAAATGCATCCTCAAATCACCCTACTAGTCAAAATGGACCTAAAAAAGCTATTAGATGTAGGATTCATCCAACCGATAGACTATCCAGAATGGGTATCAAACTTGGTACTTGTTTCAAAACCCGATGGGAACATCAGAATATACACAAACTTCAGAGATTTGAATAAGGCATGTCCAAAAGATGACTTCCCGCTTCCAAACATTGATATGATCGTGGATATGACAGCTAGACATGAAATGTTGTCGCTAATGGATGGATTCTCAGGGTACAATCAGATCATGATAGAAAAAGAGGACCAACATAAAAAAACTTTCACTTGTCCATGGGGGATATAACATGATGCCATTCGGCTTAAAGAATGCAAGAACAACATATCAAAGGGCCATGACATTGATATTCCATGACATGATTCTTAAGATAGTTGAAGACTATGTTGATGACATTCTAGCTAAGTCTAGAAAAAGAAAAGATCACATAGCAACCCTAAGTGTCATCTTTGACAGACTGGAGGAGTACAAGGTCAGACTAAACCCAAAGAAGTGTGTCTTCGGCACACAATCAGGAAAACTCCTAGGATATATAGTGTCAATGAGGGGTATTGAGGTGGATCCAGCAAAGGTAAAAAAAATCCTCAAGATGGAGGCACCGAAAACATTAAAACAACTGAGAGGTCTCTAAGGCATACTCCAATCCATTCGAAGATTCATAGCACAACTGATAGACAAACAGAACCCATATTCTCACCTACTCCACAAGGGAGTAGCGTACAAATGGGATACCAAGTGTGAAGAGACATTCAACAAAATCAAATAATATCTATCGACACCACCAGTCTTAATGCCACCCATCCCAAAGAAACCATTGAACTTATACGTATCAGCAACAACAGCAACCCTTGGAGCTCTCTTAGCTCAGCATGACGAAAATGGAACAGAAAGGGCTATCTATTACATCAATAGAACAATGGTTGGCCATGTGCTAAACTATTCATTCATTGAGAAAGCATGCCTAGTAGTAGTGTTTGCATCTCATAAATTCAGACATTACATGTTGGCACACAAGATAAAACTAATCGCCAAAATCGACCCCCTCAAGTATCTATTTTCAAAATCAATGCTCATAGGAAGAATGGCCAAATGGATGATGATACTGTTAGAATATGGCATTGAATATGTGGAGAGGAAAGCAATCAAGGGCCAAGTCATCACAGACCAACTGGCAGAAGCACCAATCTATTCTGAGAACCCTCTTGTCTCCAAGTTTCTAGATGAATCCATTTTCAATCTCAACATAGCTAACCACTAGAAATAATACTTTGATGGCTCATACACACAACATGGATCAGGAGCCAGTGTTTTCTTCATCACCCCACAAGGGGATTGCATACCAAGGTCCTACAAATTGGAATTTCCCTACACCAATAACATCATGGAATATGAGGCTTTGACTATAGGTCTCAGAATAGTAGTGCAGTGGAACATCATGGCTCTCAAAGTGTACGGAGACTCCCAACTGATCATAAATCAAGTGAATGATGAATACCAAACCAAGGACAACAAGCTCACTCCATACAAGAAATTGGTCAAGACTCTCAAAGAATCCTTCATAGAAATAACATTCGAGCAGATTCTTAGAACCAACAACAAAGCAGCAGATGCCATGGCAACAATTGGATCCTTGCTCGATATCCCCCACAATGTTCCAAATATGAATTCTTGATTGAGTAGCTTCTGGTACCTACGTTCGAGGTACCAGAATTAGAATATGTGTGTGAAATCATTGGTCCTGGTGATCCTTGGTACCACGACATTTACACATACCTTCGTATAGGAGTCATACCCACCGACCTACCATCAAACCTAAAATGAACCTTTGTTAAAAAGGCATCCAGATTTGTCATCCTAGGTGATACCCTATATCGTAGAAGCATAGAAGGAACCCTACTGTGCTACCTAAACGCTGAGGAGAAATTAACCGCTCTAACTGAAGTACACAATAGTATCTTTGGTTCACACTCAAGTGGAATGACCATAGCTAAGAAATTATTGAGGATGGGGTATTATTGGCCCACAATGGAACGAGAAGCACATGACTATGCCAGAAGGTGTCTACAATGTTAGCAGCATGGGGACCTCATCCATGCTCCAGCTCAAGAGCTTCATCCTATCGTCACACCATGGCCCTTCTCGTAGTTGGGACTTGATCTCATTGGAAAAATCACGCCCACTTCATCAAACAGCCACAAATTCATCATAACCACAATGAAGTACTTTACTAAGTGGGTGGAGGCCATACCCATGACATACATAACTGGAAAGCAGATTTCTAAGTTCATCCTGAACTATCTCATTTGTCACTATGGTGTTCCACAAGCCATTATCTCAGATAATGGGACACCATTCAAGAATCAGGAGGTTTGTGACTTATGCAAAAAATTCAAAATCCAACATTTCTTTTCCACCCCATACTATCCCCAAGGCAATGGCCAAACAAAAGCTACAAACAAAACCATTCTAAAAATCCTCAAGAAAATAGTCAATGATGCAGGTTATGACTGGCATTTGCAGCTTAATCCTGCCCTCTGGACCTATCGAACCAGCATCCGCACACCCACCGGTGCCACCCCTTTCTCCCTAGTCTACGGATAAAATGTAGTACTCCCCATTGAGATTGAACTCCCATCACTCAAGATATCACTACAAAACCTCATCATAGATGAAGAGTACCAAGTATCAAGATTAAATGAGCTGGAGCTACTGGATGAGTGATGTATAGATGCTTTGAATCATTTGCAAGTCTATCAGAATAGACTCAAAAGGAGCTACAATAAGAAAATTAGAAGCAGGATGTTCTAAGTCAAAGAACTGGTCTTAAAATAAAATCATAAAAATATCCCAAACCCAAGCAACAAAGGAAAATTTGAACCCAATTGGCTAGGACCATTCATCATCACAGTAAGTTACAAATCAGGGGCATATCAGCTATCAACACACAAAGGGGAACCTCTGCAAGAGCCCATGAATAGCTCTCATCTTAAAAAGTTTTGTACCTAAGTCTTTCAAGGTATAGAACCAAAAAAATCCAAAAAATTAGAAAAAGTCCTAAAAAAATGGTTACCTTGGTGAAAACTTGGCAAACAAGCGTCTTGGTGACAACAAAAAAGAAAAAAAACAAAAAAACAAAAATAAAAAAAAAGGATCAAAAAATAGTAAAGAGAAAAAATCGTCCTCTAGTGAAAACCACTTTGGTGGCACTTTACACAAGTACCTTGGTGAAAACCTGGAAAATAGGTGCCTTGCGTAAATAAGCACTTTCCATCCACCAGTTCTGTGTCATTCATCCATTACGCTTCCATCATCCATCGCATTCGGATCTGCATCCATCACTCATCCACTCACATACGCACCATGGCTTGGTCCTGTTTTCATATCATGATCCCTCCTAGTACTACTCGACCCATCCTCAAGGTCAGTTTGTCCTGCCTTTATCAGAGTAGTCTATTGCATCAAATTTGGGGAATGTTCTCATCTGATTGAATTCGTGTATATTCTTAAAGTCCTAAATATCAAAAAATCCAAAAACATCAGAAAATCAGAAAATCCAAAAACATCAAAACATATCAAAATCCCAAAACAGGTCAAACATTCATTCAAAAGGTTAAAAAACAAAGTCGTCTTGTCAAACTACGTCATCTCTTAGCTTGAACGTAGGCAAGGTTGATCTTTGATCATCCCCTGAGACACTTAGGTCAGTCCTTTAGGAGTCTATCATAATAAATTGACATTTCAACATGTATATCTTCATCTGTAAATCAGTCAAGTCACCAGTTGAACTACGTGGTCTCTGTGTGTATAACGTAGGCAAGGCTAATCTATTGATCAGCCCCTGAGGCCCCTAGGATAGGTCCTTAGGTTACTCTCTTTGTCAAAATCTCAGAAAACCCCAAAAACATTAGAAAATCAAAATTCAAAACATTTGCAAATCTCAAAAAATACCAAAAAATAGCCTCAAAACATTGCAAAACATCAAAAACATCCAAATATTTGAAAAAAATCCATCCACCTCATCTCGCTTGCACCCACAATAACATCACTCATAATAAATGATTGTCATCCTCAATCTTTGGTAAGACAATCATAAACAAGTCTAGCAGGTTAAAAGTAAAAGTCAAAACATCAAGTCTCAGGTCTAGGTCAGTGCATAAGTAAGTTGGCCATCTCTTCGTATCGATAACCTATCATCCAATTGATCCCATATAAATCATCATTTAGAATGCTTTGGATAAATGAAATGACGTGCCACCATCCACTAACATGTCCTAGGATGAATCCTTCCTACAATGGGCATTATCTTTTGGCAATAGTTTCGGCTTTTATCCTTAAAAACACACCCTCTTCTCGTTAGCAGTATTGAAGAGCATCAACTTGTTTGTTTACTTGGTTTTTATCTTTTGACTTATCTTATTTGCGCTCATTCCAAGGACCTCTCGATGATATCTGAATGAAGGATCTAGAGAAATAGGAATGGGGCAACAATTATTATCTTTTGTCTGCTATGCTTGTTGGACGTTCTTGTAATATAACCTTGGCGAATACTTGCTTTGTTAGGTATGTATGGAGGAGTTTTTGCATAAATTTTTGACTATTGCATGGATAGGTTTACCTTTTTTTGTTTTGGTCTGAGCTATTTTCAACTTCTAAAGTGCATCCTAGCAAGGTTTCCATATGTCAGGTGTGAACAAGGATACTCCTATCCAATTTTCAAGTCAAAGTCCATCACACTAGGTACAACGCCATCCTGGTTTTCTATACCTTGATGCATCGTACCACGTGCATTATCAAACATAAGAATATTTGGCCCTTTCAAAATCCCAATTCCTTGGCAAGTAATCATCATCATCATCATTTGCATTTGCATCATCTTGTATCTTGTTGAAATGACTTCTTATTTTCTTGCTAACCGCACTAACAAGGTACTATGATAGTTGATCATCATCATCATCACCATCATCGTCATCGATCCTGTATCCACAAACCATTACCATAATGCATAAACATATCATATAGGAAACACATGCATTGCATTTCAATCATCATATAAACAGGTTAGCATAGGCATTCTTCATAGATAGGCACATTCATTTTATAGAATCTCATCCATTACATTGCATTTATTACATAAATCATCGCATAACATTCATTTGCATAAGAATTTCATAATCATTTCACCATTATCACATAATGCATAATCATACACAATAAGGCATATAAGCATTATAGATAATCCATCGCATGCATACTTGCATAACATCATAAAGTCATCTCACACGTTTGGTTCATCTTGCATAAAACATTATATCATTGCATATCATTACATCATATTAAATACATCACATGTATTACATTATCATTCAAATTTTTAGGATAATAGCATTTTTTATTCTAAGCATCTCATAAAACCATCTCATTTGCATCATATCACGACCATCTCATTTACATCATCCATGTCATCCCATAAATAGCATCATAAATCATTCATTACACAAATCATTCCACATAATCATAAATAGTCCATCACATATAAAGCGTATATGCATCCATAATCATTTATAAACATAAGTCACATATCATTTTCACATATTACAATCCATATCACATATTAGATTATCCCATTTGCATCAACATAAAATAGATCATCATATAGACAACATCATTGCACATCACATTTTGCATATCATAAGGCAACATAATATAGATCTGTTAGTCATAATCATAATGCATGCATCATCAGAAATAAATGCATCCATAAAAGCATCATTGCACGGCATATAGAAGTAAAATCATCCATGCATAAATAAGGAGTACACATTTCATCACATCAAAATCATCATCGGCTCATATATATATATATATATATATATATATATATATATATATATATATATCATCAATAACGCAACTGTCATAGTACAATAATAAATCAAATCACTGTACATATATGTCAATCAGTACAAAACACCCATTGGGTTATCAAAAATAAGCCCATAAGGCACAAAAAGTATCATAGCATCTCGATCAAGCTCTGTCCCTGTGGATGTTGCCCTCGCCTCTGTCACCATGACCCTCTGCTGGTCTGTGGCTGGCTTGCTCTGAGTACTCTGGGACCCGCTTTGCTCTGGGTACGGCCTCATGATAGTATCTCCAATAGTACTCTGCCTCTCGGGCGGCATCCCTATAAGATCAAACTGACACTGTACCCTAAGAGGAGGAGGTTGTCATGCTCTCTAAGTTGTTGTCTCCTGCCTAGCTCAGTGGCTACCTATAGCTCTGTAGCCTATCTCTGCTATATGACCTTATCCCTCTCGGCCCTGAGCTGCTCTCTCTTGGCCCTCACCTAATATCTCTCGGCTATCATAGCCTGGACTTGGGCCTGCAGCTGCGTAATCAAGGTATCCCATGCATTTTCCTGTCCTGCTGGTTGTACCTACGGCTGCAGCCGTGGGGGACCCTCGCCTCATGGTGGTGGGACTGGTGGCACCTGCTGCTGGTCCTGCATGTGCACATCTCCCTGATCTGGCTACACTAGAGGCATGAATGGTGAGTCCTATCGAATCTCAACTCTTCATCCTCGTCCTCCCCCTTTTCCTCTGACTCTCCACATATTCAGAACTGCACCTGGAATCATCAACCGAAGCGGAGGCCGGAACCAATCCCTGTAGGCCTGAGTAGTACCTGGATCTGCTAACCCCTGATCATAAGCCCATGGCTGGGCTACCAACTGCCTAAAGTTGTCCACCACCTCTGAAGTAGGAATGTACCACCCCCATGAAACCTGTGTCATGGAGTGGGCAAAGATGGCCACGTAATCATCATTAGGATGATCCTACGGCTCCCCAAACTGACGATGCATGCACCCGGGTAGGTACCTCTTGATCATAGTGTGCTCCTACCCCTACATAAAATGGTCCTAGTGGCAATAAAATAACTAATCGGCATCGTCAGCCCATCCATGCCGACCAAGGTATGGTTGCTAAGTGAAAACCAACATCTTGTCTAAGACTCTCCTCCAATAGGAGATCCCCTGCTCACCAGTGTGTGTGAAGGACACACCGCCTCTATATTGCCACACGAGGGGATTGTCTGGCACCATCGGAACTGAAACAATGTGCGGCCGAAGCACAACAATGTGCTCCCATGCCCAGACGTGAAGAAGAGTCACCCCTACTCTAAGTGCTCTGTGATCCATGTAGATGTACTCATGGAGGTCTCTGTATAATGAAGCTAGGAGAATAGGCCCCCATGCAAAATGAATTGGCCTGTCTTGAACCATCTACTCCTAGCAATATCCCCAGCTGGGATTGAAATATCACCCTCATCTGTCAGGGGCAACAAGACCCAAAATGATGGCTGTAGTCACCCAGTGGTAGGGAGGTGCCAGGATCCTATGTCGCTCTAGCTCTATCTGTCCCTTGTAGAAGACGATGTCCTGTGTGGCAAGGACTCTATGGCAGGCCTTGTGCCCCTCATCCATATCAAAAAAAATTCGTTGGCCATGAATCGACAATCGCAAAATATGCCAAACATCCTCTAGGGTGATGGTGGCCTTGCCAGTGGGAAGATGAAATGAAGATGTCTCACTATGCCATCTCTCAGCCAGTGCTGACATCATCCCTAAGTAAGTGCGGACGGGCGCCGCATACGCAATATACCATAACCCTGCAATCTGGAGTCGATCCTAGTCCCTGTCGCTCAGGTCCCGCAAAAAGCCAGATAGGTCCTGCAACCTTTGCTCTCAAGAGTAGAGCTCCCTCGACGCATCCTGCATCAAGGAAGGTCACCATGTTAAAATTTTGTTGAAAATTTCTTCGTTGAACACTCCAGGAACCTTTCCAGTGGTGCAACTCGTGATGGCATTGCACTTTGGTTTTTAATCAAACTCTGACGCTAGGCCCAAAATAGCCAAATCGCACTGCTGCGGTGCACTTTCTCATCTAGCGGCGCACTTTGGGTGGAATCACGACCACTGTGTTGCACTTTGTCAAACCACCCCATTGGTCCCGAGCTTAGCGTCAAAGTTTTTAAACTCCAAACTACACTGCTACATCACAAAATTGCACTGTGTAGCGCAAAATTGCACTGCACAGTGTATTTTGATTGTCGAGCGGTACTATATAGCATCACTACAGGTGGACCAACCCTTTAAAGCATTAAATGAAGTATTAAACAAAAAAATGAAGCTCAAGTAAGGGTCACATACCGATGCCCTGATGCCAAGTGGTCGCTGGTACATCCAAACTCGATCAGAAATGTGTAGGGGAAGCTGTCATTGTGCCATATCATCGGAAGGTCAGAGCTCAAATCTCAAGGTTGCTATTGGAGGTGCTCAAAAATGACTTGAAAGTGACCCCTCAGGCCCCTTTTAAGCCTAAAAATTAGGGTTTTTTTCACCCTTACTAGCTGTTCTGCTAGGGTTTTGGACCCCCGAACCTATTTTTGTCCGGTCGAGGCTTGTTTTTATCATTTTATTGCATTTAGACAAGTTTTTAGCCTCTCAGAGCCCTTTCAGACCTATCAGGTACTTTGTCCTCTTTTTTCGCGAGATCACCCAAAAATTGAAATTTTCATTCAATCTCTCGAGGGGGCATTATAATGGCATGTTTTCTCTCGCCAGGCAGTAGTGGGGCAAGTTTTTAAAATATCAAAAATTGTGGCTTCGATCGAGATCATTTATTCTTTGAACCAATGCAACAAGTGCATTGCTTCAAAGAGGGGCAAAATATAGACACGTAAAATATATCGATTGACATTTTGCATCTAATCCCGACTACTAATACCATTTCATCCTGAATCGTCCTTCAGTCTAACCATTTAATCAAATTTTCTTATTTGATTAAATTCATCAATATTCCTCTCTTAATTGAATAAATCATTTTATCTAATTAAGTCAATCTCTTTGTTAATTAAATCAATCCATCTGATCTAATTATCCCTATTTAATTAAATAATTAAATTTATTTGATTAAATTTCTAAAGTCTATCCATTAAATTAAATAAATTAAAACCTTATTTGATTTAATCTAGCACCACATCTCTTTTAATTAAATAAATCAAAATCCTTATTTAATTAATCTCTTATCATATTCCTCTTTTATTTGATTTAAATAAATCCATAAATTTGAGTCAAATAGGTCACATCATCTAACCTCTCTCATTAAATTAATTAACCCTTGATTAATTTAATCTCATATCATGTCTCATCCTCTAGATATTGCAATTTTCACATGAAAATAGATTTAATCCATTTATTAAATCTCTATTTTCCTCACAAGGCATCTTTTGGAATATTCTCCAAATTTGAATTCAAAAATTCCAAGTCAACATGTACATCCAACAAGGTAATAACTTCATCTTACATGTCTTTTTCCTTGAGCCAAGTGGAATTTATTTCATTTTTGCTTCTCTCTTGCAAGTCATTTCAACAAATTTGAAATTCAAAAATATGCATTTATTAGCACAATCCCCAAATCTTGCACATCCTTCATCCATTCATAGATTGACAAGTGGCATCATGCCATTGAATGAATGTTAGTCCCACATTGCTCAAATTTGGACATTCATCCATTTTGGCATTCTATAAATAAATATCTCATATCCTCATCTCATTATCCACAAATTATGCAAAGTTATTATGCTAAATTATTTAGCCATTTTCATCCATCAATCTTGAGTTCTTCACTAGGTTTTTGCAGATTTTGGCTTGGAGCTCTCATTCTTCACCATCAAAGTGGATCAATATCCATCAACATATCAAGCTTGCATCTTAGGAATTGGGAAAGGGCCAATTTTCACATCAAATTGGCACCAATTCCCCCATGGGAACATGAGTTTGCACATTTAAATTAGGATTGAATCTATATTTCTTTGTTTCATTGTGTTCTTTGTTGTTTTCTCTCCTAATTTGAAGTTGTAAATGGATTTAATGGGGAATCCTTGTTTTAGCTTGCAATCTCTTGTTTAACTTGTTTATTCATGTTGTTTTGCAGGTACTAGGATTGAGGTTCGCACACATACAATGGAAACTTGGATAAAATTCTTCATATTTTGCCTTTGAGTCTTATGACATTACTCCAAAAATGGTTGGTGAACTAAATGTATGAATCGAAGAATAAATTTAGAGGAAAGAAACTAGATTGTTTGAATTGAATGTATAATAAAATAGTTCTATTAGGATTAGGGGTATGTGCAGGATCATCATGGAAAAAATAGGCCCTTAAG
>VDFB02000007.1:24082429-24114089 GCA_007258455.2 Sequoia sempervirens | reverse complement strand
CAAGAGAGAGAGGGGGTGAGTGGGAGAAAGATAGAGGGTAGGGGGTACAAGGGTTTAGGGTTATAGGGTTAAGGGTTTAAGGGTTGGGGTTTATTTTTTTATTTGCATTCATTTATGTTTTATTAATGTGTACAATAATTTTTTACTTATATAATACTTAATTTTAAAATTTACATAGTTTCCCATGGAACAATTCAATGGAACAAATTATATAAGTTGTATATAAGTGTATATAATTCTTGAACTTAAGAATTCCATGAAACAAATTTAAGTTGTATATAATTGTAATTTAGGCAAAATTATTTTTTTTAAAAATCACTATGTTTCAAATAAGGATTGAAATCATATAATATGGGTTTACATGCAACCAAAAAAAGTGAGAGATGATGCTATCAAACATTCTTGAACTTAAGAATTTTCCATGGAACAAATATGTACATATAATTGTAATTTACACAAAATGATTTACAACTATGTACAAATTAAGTTATAAGTTCTCATTTGAACATTTATAGGGTTACAAGTGAACTTGAAAACCATGGATATAATCTAAGTCAAAGATTCTGGTTCAGCTCGCTCTTCAATAACATGTAGAATTTTTTGATGATCATCACTATCTAGTCTCCATTTTCTTCGGCCACGTGCATGTGGAACTGCATGAAGATGTAGAGTGGCAGCAATTATTAAGTGACTATATTGATATACCTTGTTATTAGGTTGATAGTCAACAAAATGAATCCCATGCTGAACAAATTTGACTTGTTTTAGATATGTCCCTTGTACTACAATAGAACCTGCATGGTAAACATGAACCTAAGGTAAGAAATATGAACGTGTGTACAATATTTTTGTGCACAAGGTTTGTACAGTATATATTTAATGTGTATAATGTAACATGTGCACATGTGAATACAATGTATGTAAAGCCCCGCCACACAACCCTAGGGAAAATTGCAATTTACTAAACAAACGAACTAATTTTTTTTTTTGAATAAGAACAATTAGCATGTAAGTTAGAACAATTAACATACAAGTTCACTAACCATTGTCAACTAATCCCCTAAGGTTGCGAGACTGTGTTACTTAAACCAACACGGAACATGAATTAAAACTATATCATATAATTACTTAACAATTAAAGTTCACATACATTCCATTCATAATAAATTTACATCCAAGAATATGAAGTGCCACATGATTCCAAACAATATAGCTTACAACATGTTTACAATACTCATTCCCCGAATGAGACGAATCCAATAAGTACGATTAGATATTACAAATTCCACCTTGATAACAAATGAGGGATAATAAAATTACAATATTAACTTAAATGAATAAAGCATGATATGAAACTGCATCTCACGAGCTCTCCAACTAAAAATTTTGTCCACACGAACACGAAGACAAACCAATGGATTAAGGAGCACGTGCCACCCAACCACGTGGAATCCCAAAGGTTCCACTCCCTCCATGCTATGACATAGTAACAAGGAATTCCTACACAAAACCATCTACCACTAGACACAGGCTAAAACATAACTGAACTGAAACAACAACAATCACAATATCACTTAACAACTACAATCACAATATCACTTAACACGAGGTTACAATGCTTCCAGAGAACAATGATCATGTAAATCACACAATAACTGATTGACTGTTGACATAGGAAGAGTGTCATCCATAAATTTCCATGAGTTACCCTGGCTCAACCTTCCTAGGCTACCGGACCCCCATCCTGGGTTACCCTGGTTTGCCTCTACCGGCCACTGGACCCTCACGCAAAACTATGCGTCCCATCTCATCTCGAGCCTTATCATTCACTTGCTTCACGAGAGAGACATTCTTTATCTTTATTAGTGTGAAAGATCCCCATTAATTCTTTTAGATTATCACTTAGTTAAACTCTAGGTGAGTTACCCTAGCACCTCTTTGTGTGTCGGACCCCCACAAAGAGCCACTCTCCTATCGACAACACAATCCACAATACAATACCACAAACCAAAGAGCAGACTAGAAAACACAACCTCTCCAATCCAAGGAGGTAACAAACAAGGAAACTCACTCCAAACACTGGAGGAAAACAAGGTACAAAATCCACTCCTTCCAAGGAGGTACGAATCACATTACCCTCTCCTATTCCCAAGGAGGCACAAATCCCCGTTCGTGAAAACTGGGTGCAACATCATAGTACAACCCTACACAATTCCCAAGGCGATTCACAAATTGAACCTCTACATAAAACATCCCATTCTAGAGAACTTCTCTGGAAGACTTACTTAGATAGTTAACCCCATTTTCCCAACATTGAGAATGATAGAAACATAATATAAAAAGAATTCCAGGCAACTCAACAAACTAATATTAGGGTTTCCTAAACCCGAGTCAAACAATTATGTCGCACAAGATATTAAGTAAATAATTAACATTAATTGCACAACTCAATAGTAAATCAAAGCACGTTGACAACTTAAGGAGTTTTTAATCAAAAATTTATACTTCATTTTTCCAATTACATATATTAACAAAAATCAAATTTTAAAATGAAAGCATTTGATTATATAAAATCTACTTTTAAATAAATCACTTGACTATTAAAATTCAACGTTCTAATTAATTCATTTGAATATAAAATCCACTTTGCTTCTATTTCGTAACAAATTCATCTTACAACAGTCTATATTTGAATCTGTCCCTTAAATTTCATTTGTCTCCATTATCTGTAATAATTAAAATCAAATTATAAATAAATCGAACCTTGATAAGCAAAGTCATCTGATTGGAATAAATCAATCATTATCTCTAAGTTCCACAATTATATCCCATAATCGAACAATTTAATTTCATATTGTTCAATACTACATAATGCTTAAAATCAATTATTTAAACAAATACAACTATTTAATATAATTTTAATTTCCTTCAACTATAATAATCACATATTCATTTACAATTTCTTTTTAATATATAAACATTATTTATATTTATGTCAAATGAAATATCACTATTTTATATAATTAAATTCCATTTAGATATCAATCAACTAATTTAAATTCAAATCTCAAATCATTTAATATATACATACATATTTAATATATATATATATATGTATATATATATTTAAATATTTAACTATTAACAATAACTAAATTATTTAAAACCACATATTATGTAATATTAAATATTACATATATTATATTAAATATTATATATATAATATTATTTATTAAATATTTAATATTTAATATTAAATATTTAATATTTAATATTAAATATATAATATTAAATATTATACACATAATATAAATTATTTATTAAATAAAACTAAAATTAAAAATGAATTTTTTTATCAGTACAAGGGCCGAAGCCCTAACTCCCCATGGGCCGCGCGGCCCAAATAGGGGATGCATCCCTTGTGTGGGCGGTGAAGCCCACGGCTCCCTTGCGGGGGTTGCTGCCCAATAGCCTCCCCCACATGGGGACGCGGCCTGTGTGGGTTGCGCTGGGCGCGACCACCACAGGCAGTGCCTCCAGTGGGGCAACTGTGGGGTAGCGCCCCCCTGCAACCCTAAAAAAAACTTATATTTTATTAATAAAAAGAAACAAAAATAAATAAAACCTACGAATTCCTCTGTATTCTGAGGACGCTTTCTCAGAGAGAGCAGTTTTGATGCAAACAGAGTTCTTCATCATATAAATTTATATGTACAAATATAAGTAAATATATATATATATATATTTCTATAATCCTTTTCTCAATCCAATTTGTGCAAATGCACCACACAAATTTGAAATATAATAGATTTTCCAACACAAATTTCTGGGTTAAGTTTTCAGTTTGAAATGAAAATGTCCTATTGATCTTCTTCAAGTTTTCTATTGTAAGTTTCTTGTTTTGATTTTTCTCTCCTAAATCCAACAGAAATTTGCAAGTGTTAAATCCATTTCACATGGGTTTTATTGAATTTAAATAGCATTTCACAAATTTCCAAACAATATCACAAGGGTTTAAACTATTTTCAAAATGAAATAAAGCAAGAACAAGAGGAACCTGATTTTTCCTCCAAAGCTCGAAGCCTTCAACAATGGTGTTTTTTTTCAATTCCTCCTTTGAATCCAGCTCAAGCAACCATCTCCATCTTCTTCACAAATCCAAGCAAAACCATACCCAAGAATTTTTATTTTTTTTTCCAAATTGAAAGATTCAAAATTAATGAGATCCTATTTTCCCAAAATAGAGTTTTTTCCTCAAATTGGTCAAAACCCCCAAAAACAATTTTTTTTTTCTTTTATAGATCAAAACAACAGAGAAAAACTCATGTCTCCCAATAATTTCCTCCTTAACATAATAAATAAATAAAAACATCAATAAAGCTCTTCCGCTTTCTTTTCTCAAATATTCTCTTCCCTTATTGGTCCTTTTTCCAGCTTTTAAAAGCACAACTTATCTACAATTTTAATTAAAATAACTTATTTAATCAAGATATTATCCGCACATGATTTTCTAATTTAATATTAATAAAAAGATAATATTTAATTATCCTCATCAATATTAATCTAATTTAATTTCTTAAATTTTAATTAATTAAATACTTTTTAATTTACAATATATTTAAATTTGACTTTTAACTAACTCACAATTAAATCAAGTAACAATGCACTATTAATTAATTATTTTATAAAATAAGATTAATTAATTAAGCACTAACCATAAATTAAATAAATACATAACAATCAAACTACATAATGACAAGGACAAAACTTCAGTCATGACACCACAACTTACAACAGGACGACGAACTTGGGACGGAAAACCTAGCTACTATCTCCCAATCGATTACAGTTGGTAAATGGACACACTCAGACCAGTGGAGCCAGGTGGAGTCGATGTCATGTACCTGTCAACCTACAACAAAGAGCATGTCGAACGTGCAATATATATATAATATGATCAAACACACCGTGAAGAGGAAATCTCAGAATTGTAGGGTGCTCGCAAGCGAGTGATACAATCACATCCCCTTCACCAATACAGTATCATTAACTGGCGCATCTAACATCAATGATATGATCATTAGCATAAAACATCATTAAATCAAATATCTTCTACGTTAATCCAAAACACGCCATAAAGATAACATCAGAATAAAATAACATTACATCAAAATATAACTTTCACGTCATTTAACAATTGCAATCAAAAGCAACCAAGTTCTAAAGTCAAAGCATATTTAGACACAATCATCAAATTATAATATAACATATGCATCACTAATCAGTTCACGATCAAATGATCACCAAGTTCCACAGTCACATCATAAGCATAACAAAGCATTACCAAGAAAACACTATCGATCCAAATATCCAAAACGGAGGGGTGTTACAATGTATATAAAATTTTAAATTCAAACTCACCTGTGGGAAATAACATTCAATCACTTGTTTTGGGTCCTGTTAGCTTATTCCTCTCTTTTGTGCAATGCAATAAATAATAGCTAACACCTTCGATGTTTTCAGGCTCTGCTATGACTGCAAAAACATCTCCTATACACTAAATTTACACACAAAAAATCTAAAAAAATTAGAATTGTTTCTAAAGATCATTAACTAGATATATATAATAATTAAATTATTGAAAAATTACACGTGTACCTTTTCTAACCAATCCTGAAATATGGTCATAATCAATTGAAATCAAAGGAATGTCTTCAAATATTTCTTCCTCGTCTTCATCATATGTTTCTGAAACAACTAGTGGCACTGTATCCCATTTACCAACATATCCAAGTTCTTGATTGTTGCATGCATAATCAGAGTTTCCCTCAATGCACTTAGTGCAAAAACAAGAGTAATCCCTTGTGTCTAATATCCATCCATGGTGACTATTTGAACTCCTAACACAATGCAAAGATCTTGTTTTTTCTACCCTCTTGCATCCATGCATCGATCTTCTATCCACACCTAGATACATATGTACAACAAAAACTTATGTGAACAAATATGTATATATATATATATATAAATTTAAATAAATTCAAATTTTTGATTTAATGTAATTTATACATACGATATCTCCCAAAACACTCTATGTGGAATGTGTCAGGTTTGTTCTTGAAGATGTGCCGACCACATTTGATGCAAAGTGTTTCTTGCACCATTCAACAACATCATGTGCATTTTCTAGGCGGTCTTCGATAACTAATTTGATGCAAGCTCCTGCTCCATCATGCTCACCCTTTCCATGCCCACTCTCAAAAACTCCAAACATGTGGTATTTTGTAGATTTTATGATATCTACAAAGTGCATAGAATGGTCGTGAAGATTTGAATTGTGCCGCACATCCATCTGACCATACAAAATGATTTTCAAATTTTACACCCTTGCTTCTCAAATTCTCAAAAAATATTATAAAGCAATGTTGGACAAAAAGTGTGCCATGCTCTTTATCATCACTAATATAAAAGTGATATTCTTTTTTAATGACTCGTTCTTCATCTGTACTCTCAACACCATCCAATTCTAATTGTGCATGTCGATAACACACATGAACCATAATAGTGATCTTCTTTGAAAAGTAATAGTCTGATTGAATCTCCTTTTGATGTACAAAGGAGTAATTTTCTGCAAATTCAACTACTAATAGAATTGTTCCATGTGGGAAAGTATCTCTCAATGTTTGGAATTGTTGTGCTTGCCACTTAGCAAAAAATGAATGATGTATGTATGTTCGTATCAATTTTCAAAAATCTTCGATAAATTTTCCAATATGAATATCCTCTTCTACATAGTTCAACCTTGTGGATTCTTTCCCAAAATTTGTTTGCAACTTTACATACTTGTACCTGTGTCAGTAAAATATGTGAATAACTAATAAACCACACTTGATTAATGAAACATTACATCAAAGAGAATCCAAATAACTTGATCTATGAGAAATTGAAACAAATAAACTCTCTCAAAATAGTATTTACCTCTTGTAATTTATTGTCTTTGTTAGGTCAGTGTCATGCCTATAGTTTCATGCTAGAAAAAAACCAACATTTTTTTTTTGTTTTATTAAATAAACAATAATTAAGTTAAACAACTCACTGGGAGTTTTAGGTATAACACTAACTTGGTACAAGTGGCACACCTCAAGTGTCCAACTCTTAACTCAAGTGAGAGGTTAAATTTACATTATCTTTGTTGTACGGTTTCTATCAGGTCTCACTCGAAACCCTGACCTCTAGCCTACTCAAAGATTCGACTGAGTTAACATAAGTTTTGGTTCCAAAAGGATACATTTTGTCGAATTAAGATCTAGTACCCAAGGTCATCTAATCATTAACTTAAAAGCACCTTGGGTTCCTCTGGGTTTAATAAAGGTTAATTAATCATTGATTTCAATGGAGGTTAAATTAGATTCACCCTCGATTAATAGTTTCATTTAAACATCATCAATAATACATTCATGTATGATCCACTTGGTCCACTAGAGTAAAGATTTTACCCTTCTTTACCATATGATATTATTTATGTTTAGTCTCAAAATTAGAGTATTTGATATTGCTTGCATTTAACTAATTTAATAATATTATTGTTTTATCTTGCATTAGACTCAATAGTATGGTTAAAACTCACTTAAAATAATATTATTATTATCAATAAATTGAGCAATTTTTCAATATTAAATAAAATTCACATCAGTTGGCTATATTATATAAGGTAATTTTTCCAATAATATAATATTAAGTCTTATGTTAACATTATTAATGTTATTGTACCAAAATAATAAATATTATTACGGAATATTAACTTACCATTATTAAGATTATTATTTACTCTTGACAATTCACACATTGGTAATAAGATCATATTGTTGTAAATAGAGAGTTATAATTTTAGTTCTCCAACACAAATGTTGTCATACCAAATAATCTAATTTCTAATCATAATAAGTCAGTATTTGAATTACCATTAACTTTATAATTTAAATTTTTTTAATACATACATTATTATCCCAATATATATATTTTTTTATATAACTTTATCGCAATGAAATATATCCATAATGTAGTCTTAAATTCTTAGCTCATAAATAGATATAAGTAAAAAAAAATTATAATAAGAATAAACACATCTTTAGAGCTTAATTCAATGTAAATTTCACCCCTTGCTTTTTACCTATTGATGACCCTTAATTATTACATTGCAAAACCTTTCTTTTTACTTATTCATTATACGTGTATAATAAATGACTTAATCTTCACAATTTATATCTTCACTTAAAAATCTAAATATTTATGAATCTTTTATTTCCTTTGAACAAACTCTCAAAATAATAATAAATAAATAAAATAACCAATAACTATTAAGGTCAGAATATTAGTGAAGATTTATCATAGTCGCCTCAAACTTTCCCAGCTATCATAAATTATTAAGTTAATCTAACTTGAAATTACCAATCATAATAAAAGTTGTGAGTTTACAATTAATAACTGCTTAATTCCAATGTGGACTTCTTTACTCAAATTATTAAATTTTAAATTCATAAAGGATAATAAAGTAGACATAATGATAAAATGATATTATAAAGAACCCTAATTGAATTGTACGGCACTACATGGTTCTTGCCCTAATTTTATCTCTTTAATTTCTTTGCAGGTGTGAGCAAAGATGAATGGTGGCCTCTGGAAGGAGTCAGCGACTGTGAGGGAACTATCTACTAGATGAGGAGAAATAATTTGCTGCAGAGTAAATACACTAGATTTGGAGGAAAACGAAGGTTGTGCGAATAGGGTACTTGCAGATTTTTATTTTTTTCAATAAGTTTATTTTTGCCTCTCTATTTCTTTCTTTTTTTCTATATATGCAAAGCTGCTTATTGATTTATAATTTTTGTTTTCCCTTATTGCCATTTTATTCTTTCATCTTGCATATCTGTGTTCTCGGATCGAACTCTGTGATCCTTTTTTTTTTTATATATTTTTATTTTATATATATATATCTATATGTAAATCTCTTTATATAAATTAATCCTTTTATTTTATTAACAGCTACCTGCAGATTTAAAACTGCTACTATCCCGAGTCTGATCGATAGGAAAAAAAATAATTTACAGAGGGAGCCGACTTGCAACACCTTGCATCTCTGTATTTGTGACAGAGATTTCACTTTTTGATTTAAACCTCATTAGAAAATATATATATTTTCTTGTTTCTACCAGAAATTAAGTTGAAGAGAGGCAATGCCTTCTCTGAGAGGTTGCGGCTGCTGCTGCACAGGCTCTTTTTTTATTTGTTTATTTATTTTTATTTAATATTTATTCATAATTTTACACTCTTAATATTAAGGTAAATATAATTTACATTAGAGAGGATTAAATATCATTCCTGTAAATGTATATGTTTCTTCCTCCCTTTTTTTTTTCTCTCTGGAGTTAAAGAAGAAATATTATAATTCTTTTTCTAGTTTTGTTGTTTATATATATGTATATATAGTATTAAAATAACCACCACTATATTTATTCTAGAGTGTATATATCACTGTTACGGTTTTTTTTGCATATAACAATAGCTTTATTTACTATAATGGAATGAGTAAAGTATTTATATCTACAAAAAATAGTGAATGCCTCTTCATTGTGACTACTTAAGTTTTAGATTCTCATGGAAATAAAAAAAAATTAACAAATAGAAGAAGTTTATATAAGCTATAAGAAAATTTGATTAATATATGTTTAGTATGTGAACAATACCCTAACTACAACTTTCACTTAAAAAGTGAGATAAGTTTCAGCCTACTTATCCAACATCTCTTCTTTTTTTTTGTTTTTTTTTTTAAACAACTAGTTTCTTCATTGAAAATCCAAATAGAAAAAAAAAAGGTATACAAAATATTTAATCCACATTTCTTTATTTTTTCAAAAAATAAAATAAATAAAAAGTGTTATAGTTCGTTGATACCTCATGAAAATAATACAACTACCATCTTAATATTTAGAGTCCAAATACAAGATCTAAGTTTTAACTCGTTTGTTTTTGTGTTAACAATAAATGCTTCATAAGCATACCATTCAAAGAGATTTTAGCTCCATAATTGACCAAGTAATCATACAAAGGTAGAAAATAAGTAATAATGCATATAATAAAAACAATTTCTCTATATCATCCATTTTTTTTTGTTGATCAAAATATGAAATTTCATCCTTCAAACTTGTAATGTTACAAATAATATTGAGAATGATTGATTTTACACATGCTAATGAAACAAGCCTTGCTTTTCTCATCCTTTCTTTCTACAACCAAAATACTAGCCTTCAATATTACCAAAAACACTTAGCGATAAAATGAACATGCAAATAAATGTAGACTTGCTCTCCACCCTACCGTAATGGCATCATGAAGCCTCATGGGCTCTAGCCATACCCCCGAGCAAGGAAATCTCTTAGCTCCAAGATGATGCATGGAGTCTTTTAAAAAAAAAAATTACAAAGAAATAAGAGCAACAAAGAACCAATTTTTATGCATCTAAGCTTTACTCTTTGCTTTAACCATGATCCACACAACACATACTTTCTTACAGTAATTAAACAAAAGGGAGGAATGGAAGTAAGAGAAAAACTTATCTATTTTCTTTGGGTGAGGGAATTCAACTCTTTTATCCTTCTCTCCTCTCCAATTCCTGCCATCTTGGTCAATCTCTCCTTTGAGGGAGGACTCCTCTCCTCTTCCCATCCTTTCTTCTATCTCAACTTGAGTTCTCCAAAAGGAGAAGTGGGTAACATCCCTTTCCTTCTTTCAATCAAGTATATAGGAATTCACCTTGAATTCACTTGAATTTGAGAGAGAGACACTTGTCACTCTCTCATTTGATCTTTCAACACACATCCCCACAAGTTCTCACACATGTGTGAGACTTTTTGGGAGATGTGGAATGTACTATGACACTCTACCCAACATCCCTTACAAGGTGGCTTCACACATGTGAGAGATTTGATTCTCTTTACAAGTTCATTAATGAACTTTGGGGAGTGTGGTGGGAAAGTGACAAGTCACTTCTCCCAACTCCCAAGGACTCAAATTCGTCACACTCTTTCAAGTGGGCTTTTGAAGGGTCAAATCATGTCCCAAGGGAAATGCCACATGTCCAAAGGGTCCCCCTCCCATAGGTATAGGCCTTAGCAGTCTATTTGTGCACTAATATCAAAAAAATTGACTATACAATACCCTAAAAAGACAACTTTAAAGACCAATTCGAAATTCAAGACCTAACTAAGGGTTTGAAAACCCTAATAGATTTTACACTCTTAACCACATGACTATAATCATTAAGGATCCAAAAAGTACCTACACTAAGCTGCCAATCATTAAAACCCTCCACTCAATTTACAACTTAGACAAAACCCTAATTACCTCCTAGGTCATAGGGTAAAAATAAAATAAAATCAAGCTTCACAAGATACATATTTACTTAGGTCTAGATTGTTTCCCCTTTTTACCCTTGACATTACTCTCACATGTATTTTTCCAAATACATGTTGGGTTAGAAATATAATAAATACCTGTTCAAAATATCAATAAGATCAAATTCAATGGTTAGTAAATCCTAATTCACATGTATATTCATTTCCTTTCCATATAAAAGATGGAAACTTTAAGCATGCATGAAATATTAATGAAAGCCTAACCTTTGTTAAATATTTTATTTACACTACTAAATTTACTCTTAGACACTCTCTTGCCTCTAATAAAATTCATCATTCAACTTGATGTCTAATTTATATAATTTTTCCTCAAATTAACCTACCTTAGGTATACCCCTCATTGGTTATAGTCATCCTTTAAATTTACCTTGATGTTTCTTGGTTAGTGATCCTTCTGGAAACTTCTCCCTGATCTTCCAAAGTCCTGGTTTGTTCCTACCCATTATCATTTTCCAAGTAACATGACACTTATTAGCAAGATTCAAACTAATATTAGATACACAAAATTTCTTAGCTCATATTGATCTAAGTGCATTCTTCATATGATACTTGTTCAAGAATCTAAATATTATCTTCTCACATTCATCCTTAACGGTCTATCCATTTTTATTTAATGAAGGGAATTAGTCACAATAATCATTTAAAATAGTAATAAAATCAAAATATTAAACATGGAATTAGGTTAAATCATCACTTTATTCATCAAACTAGCATAATTAAACTTATCAAGGTGTGACAAAATCTATAGATAGGGTTGGGCCTCACAGTCAGTATCCTCAATTCTTGAAGGAAATTTAGCCAAATTTCCACATGTCTCACAAATTCCTTTTATGTAGTTTATTTGAGGTCCATTTTCATGATCACATAATATAGACTTTATGAACAAACTTTCCTATTTAGGAGGTGCATTTTGAAACCCACATCTTTCTTCTCTCATCTTTGAAACACGATAGTAGAGATCAAATTCAATATGATAACAACAATAAGAAGTTTCAAAAACTTGTTTATCTTCACATAATATGGCTTTAACCTTTGAAACATTGTTTGCCCAATCTTTATATGAGGATATGCATTACAAAAGTTCATATACATCTCAAATTGTGTTATGTCTAGCCAATGTTTGATATGATTTTCATAAATACTAGGTCCAATCCTGTATCTCATAACATCTCTAGTATTTGATGATGGATGAGTAGTATCATGCCAAAAACCTGAGACCAAGTTCCTAACAACATCTTTAATCCTATCAGAATGAGAAGCTCTACACATAATTTTCCAATTTCCTTCTAAACTCTCATCCAAAAACTTTCTCTTTTTCTCATATTTTATCAATGTGGTTCTATTATAACCAATTTCAGTTGAAAGTGCTGACATTTTTTGTTTTCTTGCTATATCTTGATGTACAATAGATGTCAACATCACCCTTCTTGTAGTGGCCTTATCCACAGTTCGAGATCCTTTCCCAATGGAATCTAAACACTTTTTAACATTTTGAACAATATCCTTTTGTAATCCCATGTGTTTCTTCTTATTTGATGATGAATGGACACCCAACAATTGTAATGACTCTTTGAGCTCATCACGAAGAAGTAAACATGATAACAATTGGGTTTTTTCAAGTGTATCAAGATGATTGATCATTCCATTTATAGATTTAGTCATTGACTTGTTTCTCTTATTATAAGGCTGGTTGGCATAATATTTGAGTTTCTCCATATCCATTTCAAGTAAATGATCTAAATTTCTATGAGAAATTCATTTCCCCACCTTCTCACTAGTTTTATATGCTCATCCATACCAGTGGGAGGAAGTGATCGACCCCTCTCCAACATGCATTGTTTGAACTTGTGCCTCCTCCCTATCTTCAAGGACCATGCATTCTTGGCGGTTTCATTTGATCCAATGTCTAGATTTGGCTCGACTTGAGCATGAAAACTGCTTGTTGAGCCCTTCCTACACATGTGTCACAAAATATTTTGCAAACAATTTAAGTGAGAGATGATGTTAAATATAAGTGAAGTTTATGTATGCAAGCAAACAAATTGATAAAACATGATGAGCTATAAGTGAGAGAAGTTTGTGCTAGTTTTATATGCTCATCCATACTAGTAGAAGGAAGTGATCTTGACCCCTCTCCAACAAGCATTGTTTGAACTTGGGTCTCCTCCCTAACTTCAAGGTCCATGTGTTCTTCAACGGATTCGTTTGATCCAATATCTAGATTTGGCTCAACTCCAGCTTGAGGAATCCCTAGAGCATAAAACATAAAAATAATTTGAGAACATTTAAGTGATGAAAATAAAAGATGAAAGACACAAAACACAAATATTGAAACAAAAAGAATTGGCTTAAGGAATTGGAGTCAAGGATCATATAAACATTGCAACTTGCATGACCAAGATGACTTGAGGATATTTAAAAGTATTTATAGTCATTCAAGTGCAATGATGGTTAGAAACCTTCAAAGTAAAAGTCATAAACACACACTTGAGAGTGAGAGAGAGAAGAAACAAGCATGTACCTTGTTTCTTTCTATGATAATTTTCAAAGTTTTGATCACGCCTCTTTTGTTCTTCTTTTGACAATTTTCGTTGAGATGCATTTTTTATTTTTCTTCGTTGTCCCATTTTCTTCTTCAACTTAAAGATGACTCTAAACAAGTCCTCTACCAACTTAGTTAAATTATCCTCCAAATTTTTCTTGATTGATAAAAATGAAAAGTTGTCAAGCTCCAATATTTGCCTCCTTGATAAATGTGCAAAAACTTCTCCAAAATCTGCGCTCCAAGTAAATCAAAATTATTCAAGTGTACATGGGATAACTAGATCCTAGTTTAAATGAATCAAGTAGTAAACAAACAAGTTATTTCATTGTGGAGTTTGTTGTTATTTAATTCATAGGTATGCACAACATATCTAGTAATTTTAGAATTTTGTTAAAGTGTCAAAAATGTTTAAATATTAGAGGTATAATTTGAATTGAATTTTCTTAATTATATTTGAATTGAATTTCAAGTTAGTTGTCGAAAATGTATAATAGAGGTATAATTTGAATTAAATTTTCTTAATTATATTTGAATTGAATTTCAAGTTACTTGTAAAAAATGTATAATAGCTCGATATAATTTGAATTGAATTTTCTTAAAATTATATTTGAATTGAATTTCAAGTTACTTGTCAAAAAGATTATATCTTATTCTCAACTCAATGGTTCATGTTGCTTAAGTCATTTATTTAAAAATATTTATTGTGATAAACATGAATGAACTTAATTATAAAATGGCATTGATTTCCCTAAAATTCTACTAGAGATCAATTGTATATTGAATATAAGGAAATGTAAGTTGTAAGAGATCATAAAATATGAAAACATGTATGTATATTGAATATTTAAAGCAAATGCATACATATATTACATGTAAACATGTTTAAACCATAAGCAAACACATGTACATATATGTAAAGGGATTCAATACATATAAACATGACACATATTATAAGCAAAGAGGAAAATGTATGTATATATCATATAAGAAAATATATATACATATCATAAAAGCAAAGTGTAAGTTAGAGATCATCAAATATCAAATACTATTAAAGATCATCATATAATCAAATACATGTGGTAAAGATCAAAAATCTAGAATGCATGGCCTAATATGAATGTCTACTCATAGACGAATGGCCACCTGAATGAGAACGGTCCTGCTCTAATGCATGTGCTGAGCCCTGCAAATAAAATTGTGTACAAGATGTGTTAAATACATATAATTTATATTAAATAAATTTATGAAAGTTATTTTTAAATGAACTTGTATTTTTAAATATCAATCTAGATCTATGCATGTACATATACACGTGTGATTATATAAAAATGTAAAACTCACATGTCCAATGATAGCAGATTCATCCACAGAGTCACATCGATCATGCACATGATCTGGACCAAGGCTAGGAGTGATATGAGGTATGTCCACTTGTAAAAATATATATACACATATATATAAACTTACATGAATATCTAGTTAAAAATAAATTTAAAAAATAATGAAAAAAGAATTGAAACATGCACATGCACACATACATGCACATCATCTGATATCCGATGACCTAAGTCCTCTGAAACAGTCGCCTCCACTATATCCACCAAATGATCAAGCGACGAATCAACATCTGCATCCATCTGATCTATCCCATGTCGTGCCATAAATGATGAATGTAGAGGACTATGAAGGTGAGATGGCATCGGTGATGATGAACCAGAAGCAATCAACACATCAGTAAAACCCATAGTCTGTGTAGCTACCGTATGAACTGTAGGTGGATCCTGATGTGCACTAGTGCTCAGCTGAGAGTGATGGGATCCTGGAACTGAATGACCTCTATGCCTCAAATGATCTCTAACATGCTCTATACTAATCCCATTTTCTGATGCAATGTGGGCATATGCCTTCAACAGGTCCTCAGCCAAATAATGCAGTCATTCATGACATATCTCCTGTAAGTGCATCAAGTTGTGTAGGAGTAGGGATTTCGGCCACTGTAAAAGGATCCATGGTGGTCCACTGTGTTGAAAATACTGACCTACACAATCATCATATATCCTAGTGGTGGCAGCCGCAATGTCACCTACAGTGTTAATTGCTTCCTTTTGGGAAGCAATGACAACCTCATCTACTATGGGGGCTAGATCTGGGGTGAGAGCAGGAGACCTGTCACCAACCAATACCCTAAACACTGGGGTTGGTCTATCTGCTCGACGATAGGTGGGCCTATCAGCAATCCTACCACACCCCTGACCAGCATATGGTGGAATGTCCAGGTAGTTAACTTTGAGGCCCAAATGGACCTTAGCATACAATTGCTGAACAAAATACAATGGAATCTGGTCTTTGTTTGGGTATAGACCATGTGCTACGAGAAATCATGGGTAGATCAATGAGGCCATAGCATGATCGACACATCTAGTGACCTGGTATCCCCTAACCTTACGCACATTTTCATAAAATGGAAAACAAGTGGCTTTTATCATTTCTTTGGTGACACTATCTTGTATTTTTTTAAGGGGAATGTCACCATGTACTTCTTCCCGCATGCGGGAAAGAATAGCAGTCACTTTGTCTGGGGAATATGCGCTAGTCCTCTCAAGTTCATCTTTTATTTTTTCTAAACTATGCAATATTAACATGCATGGTTCACTATATACCCCCGGGTTTGCACCCTATGCTAATGAATCTCTCAATTTTTTTATCTCATTACTAGTACTTGCAAACAAAGAATCTGGCATAGGTGGAACATGATCTACATTTTCCATGTTATATATATATACAGTACACCTAAAAAAATAATGCTCAAGACTTTGGTAAATAATATATCTAGATAAAGAGAATACAAATCTAAAATAGAACTTGTAATAATTCATCTACTCATCAATAATATTTTCATACTATTAACAATTTAAAAAGAATTGGAAGACAACTATAATCTATAACATAGCATCCTTAAATGGTTCAAATTTTAAATGAAACGGTGAAAGAAAGAATAAGAATACAAAGATTAAAGTATAAAATCATTTGAAAATAATTTGGGATAAAAATATTTAATCTAATAGTTGTTAACATAAATGAACTTCAATTATATAGCCAAGAACATCAAAAAAATATAGATAGGAAAGAAAAATAAATATCTCATATGTATTACTTCAATCAAATCTAATAAAGTTTGACTTCATTGCATACTTGTTATAAATATCTCACATGAACCAATGAAACTCAATGTGTCTCCAAATTACATAAGAAGAGCTCGAACCTAAATGTGAAGAAGAAAAAGAAATTCAAAATCCATCTTTTTGTAATGAGTTTGTTAAAATTTAAATACATTCAAGAACCCCAAAATGGTTTGAAATTGATGTTAAAGTTTTTTTAATGCATTAAATTTTATTGTAAATAATAGTAAGGAAAAAGATAAAAGAGTTGCTCATAGACTAATAACATCATTAGTAACAAATTAAATAATTAAAAAGGCTCAATTATTAAGGTAAACTTATCTTGAATTAAGCCTAAATCGTAAAACATTATCAAAAGTACTATCAATAAGATCATGATTAGAAAGTCCTATTGAAAATCATACTTGGGCTTTTAGCAGTAGGCTTCCATGAGTCGATAAGAAGCTAATTAATAGCACATAGGATGAAATTCAACAATTTTGACACTCTAACTCTAGATTTACATATGAGGTTGGAAACAACATTTTTTATACTCTACCTAGGCCATGATTTTGTTATGAGTACGAAGAGTTTATGATAGAAATACATCCATTATTGTTGAGTTAAAAGTAGGTTAAATAATTATTTTTCTTAAAAAATCACTTTTATATAAATGTAGGTGTTTTGGAGAACAAAGCTATAGTATGAATAAGTGATTGACATCGATGGCTATAAATTTCAAGCTGGGGACATTCAATATAATTCATAAGGTGTTAAATAATATTAAATGTTTTCATTGTTTAGTTAGTTTTAATCAATGTTGTATGATTTATTAAACATTTTTTTAATATTTAAATGTAGGTGTTTTGGGGAGTAGTAGTGATAGATCTAGCTCATTGAGAAAGGATATAGGTAGAGAGGAGGAGTGACCTTGACAAGGATTGAGACATGGATCACCTTAGGGTGGTAGATATGAGTGGAACATATCCATAGAGAAGGATAGGCGAAGAGGATAGATATAGAAAAATGTGATCAACATAGATTAAATAACAAATAAAGCATAAATCAAATACTTTAATAGTATAAAATATAAAATGTAACCGATCATTTGTGGGTTTGCATCCCACCAAGCATTTCAATTTGTAAGCATTGAATTTAAATAAATGAGACATTGAGGAAAATAAATGTAGACTTCAAATTGAATTAAAAAATCACCTCTAATAGAGTGAAAAGATGAATTACACAAAAAATGAACTAAAATTATAATGAAATACATATTGACAAATGGATATATCTTGCAAATGATAAAACATTTATTGCCCAACTAGATAAAATATACTTGCTCAAAATTGAGACGATAAAATGATGGATTTGATCTCAATTTATAGATTTTTTATATGATGGATAAATTGCTAGGATTTGATCATGTATCATGAGTTTAACCCAATTAAAATGTGGCTACTATTATTACCTAATTAACTAATTTATTTATTTAATGAAATTTCTTAATTATTTTGATCAATGAATTGATTGAATTATTTTCAATTTTTATCTAATTTGATTAAATATGTTAAATAATTTGATTGATATATAAACTAATTTATCATAATTTTCATTGAATTATCTAGGAATAATAGATTAAATACTTGGATTTATTTTAATTTATTTCAATATTTGTGAGAGAATGATTCATTTAAATATTTGGTTAATTTATTCTACTCGAGTAACAATGGAGGCCGATTTGATCAATAGGAGAGCATTCATCCCATCCCAAAAAGGGAGTACATTTAGAGTTTGGGACTTTTTTTTCAAAATGCTGAAGAAAATTTTCAAGATTGATTGCTGGCGTGTGGAGTTAGTAATTTGGGTGACCGTAGGTGACCAAATTCTATATGAAACTCTCTAGTTAATGTCTCTCTCTTAGGTAGTGTCTTTATTTTTGTTTAATGCTATGGATCTTCTTCAAAATTATGGTTTAGTTGCTTAGTTTGTAGTGGATTATGTTTTATAAGTTCTTTTTGGACCATTCCCTAAACAATGCCATTTAGGATGATGACTTACATAATGAAAAATATTTTGTTGGGTGTTTGCTTAGACACAAAGTTTTAAAGGAAAACTCTAGTTTCCTTTGTGTTTGAATTTCTTTGAAATGAACCTTGCAAGAATGGGATGAATCTTTAGTGGAAAATACAATCAATGGACATAAAATAGAATTGGGTGCTCTATTGTATGGAGAAACAATGGAGGCACATAAGGAAATGTTGTTTCTCCTCACTCATGTCCCTCACCCTCTGCTAGTTTTTGCTATATATATGTAATATATGGGCACTCAAAAAATATGTAATATATGTCTTCTTTTTAGGTTTTTTTTCATTTATGGTAGGTTTTCTTAATCAATTTTGTCTATATATGATTGCTACAATCCTATTTGATGGGTCTCTTGGTTTTGTCCCTACACCTTCATGATTTGTGGGTTGACATGCCCTTCTCTATTTTGTACTTTACTATGGAAATTTTTACAATAAATATTTTAATTAGTTTAGGCCTTGATCGTTTTAGGTCTGAAAAGAAAAATTGATTTGATTTTGATAAAGTGTAGGAATTAAGGTATCATGAATTTTGTTAATAAGTGGATGTTAGGTGTTTGGGTGGGGACCATGGTATGGATATGAATGTATGTGAGATTTAGTGTCTACAAAATCCAAAGGTAAATCAAAATATTATAAACATCAAACTTTTTTTGGAAGGATAATATAAAACCAAATCTAAACACAATATAAACATTGTAATCACAACCATACGTACTATATATATGAGATTGCATACAACCATGTGTAAAATTTACAACCATGTAAAATTTATTAATATGTTGTTTATTAAGAAAAAATGTCATAAATTATATTTCTAGAAATAAAAAGTACTACAAATATGGAGGGAAAAAATTAAATAATCTTCACATGCATCTTAAAGTGGAAAAAAATGTAATGATAAAATTTGCATATCCATATTATTCCTATTGTATTTTTTGCCTCATTTTGAAAATATATATATATATATGGTGCAATATTGTGCAAAGTGGTAATAATTCCCCTAGAGTTTATGACCTATTATATAGACATAAATCAAACATTTGAACTCCATTTTTTCCTTACACACATCTTATCAAAGCATTTTTTTGACACATATGATCCACATATCCACACATCCACTTTTCCTAATGAATCTTATGTGTATGTCTAATGGTGGCATGTGGAAGGATAAATATGGCTATTGAAAAATTTACCATTATCTTTACAACTAATTATGGCTATATGATTATCTTATTGTAATGAACCTAAGCTCATCCGATAGATATTAGTGAAGTTGAATTAGGAAGCATGGATTGTGCTTTATTATACACATTTTACATTTAAAAATATGGGTCTAATTTTTGTGATATTGAAATTCAGTTAAATTTCTTCAATAGTATATCCAAGGTATAGGGATATATTAGTGGTAAGAGTAGTGTAGGATAAAAAGGAGAATGTATAAAGAGGGGAAGGTCTAGAAAGGTAATGACATGGTAATGGAAGGAGAAGTTACACTATAAGGTTATATTTTCATAGGATAAGGAGGAATGGTATGAAGAATGTATATTTGTATAGGATAGTGCTAGTAGTAACAATGGTGTGAACATATATAAAAGGATGGGAGATAAGAAAAATACTAGTGGAGAGAAAGGCGGTAGGACATGGGTGGTGGATCCCATGGAAGTGGTAACTATAGTATGATAGGAGGAATCATTATAAGAGGATGAAGGGTAGATGGATGCATAGAGGGTACAACATTATTAAAATGCATTAGAGTGGTAATATTATGAATAGTATTAATTCCCTAAGGATAGCCACCTAATACATTATATAAATTACTAGCCAATGAGTGAGGATATTTAGGGTGGAGAGGTGCATCAATACGTAATTATCAATTTAGGAAAATATCTTGTTTACCAACATATGTATCTAAATCATAGTCTCAAGTGATCATTATTTTTAATCTTCTTTAATGTGGCTCTTTATATGGTTGTCATTAGCTATTATATGAAAAAATGATTCAATCGTCATTTTATTTGCTAGTCATATTAGAGTTAAGATGAAAACTCCATAAAACAAGATTTTATAGGATATTAATTTAACTAGATAAAAGATCAAGGTGTAACACCCCTCCGTTTTGGCTCTTTGATCGGCATTGTTCTTCCCTATTATGATTGTGTTTGATTATGCTTATGATGTGACTGTGAACTTAGTGATTGTTTGATCATGAACTGTTTAGTGATGCGCATGTTATATCATGATGTGACGATTGTGTCTGAACATGCTTTGACTTTGGGAACTGGATTACTTGTGATCGTGATTGATTAAATGATGTGGAAGTTATATGTTGATGTGATGTTCTTTTATTCCGATGTTATCCTTATGACATGATTTGGAGTAACTTAGAATATATTTGATTTAATGATGTTTATGATATTGAGCATATCTTTGATGTTAGATGCGATAGTTAGAGATATTGTATTGGCGAAGGGGATGGATTGTATCACTCGCTTGCGAGCGCCCTACAATTTTGAGATTCCCTCTTCACAGTGTGTTTGATCATAACATACATATTTTGCACATTCGACATGTTCTTTGCTGCAGGTTGGCAGGTACATGACATCGACTCCACCTGGCTTCACAGGTCTGAGCATGTCCATTTATCAACGGTAATTGATTGGGAGATAGTAGCTAGGTTTTCCGAGCCAAGTCATCACCCTAGTCATAGCGTGTTGTCAGGTTGTCGTCGAGTTCAGTTATTTTATGTTGTTAGTTTCCTCCTTGGCCTTGTATTTAAAATTGCAAGTTAAAAGTGATTAAATGGCTTTTGAAATTTATAAATGATGAATGTTTTGTCTTATTGAGATGTTGGAAAATTAGTGATTAATTAATTAATTTAATTTAATTAATAAAATAATCTAATTTTGAATTAGATTTATTTTATTGACTAATTAAATTAATAGGGATAAATTAAATCAATTTAGCAATGTTGGAATCATTAGATATTTGGATTAAATCAAAAAATAGAAATATGTTTTATATTTTACTCCTAGAAATAAAGTTGAAAAATAATGTTATTATGAATTGTTGAATTATATTTTGTTAAAAGAAATTTATTTGACCTTGGGGTTGTAAATAGATTTTGTTTATTTTAAAAGGATATTATGCAAATTACACTTGGAAATAGAAATTGTTTTATGATTTTACAAAAATGAAATATCTTCATTTAGCAATAAGTTTGGTGGGTGAGTCCATTTTAGGGCTTTGACAAATTTGGGGGAAGGGCTTGCATAAGGAAATTAGGATTTTATTTTCATTTTAATTTTGAAAATGGAGGATTGAAATTGGAGAGAAAAAATTAGATTGGTTTGGGAAAAAGAATTGGTGAAGGGAAGATTGAATATTGGAGAAGCTGAATTCAAAAGCAAGGGCAAGATCTCCATTAACAAATCTTCAAGCATTTGGAGAAAACAAAAGGTTTTTTTTTCTTCTTTTTCCTTCTTGTTTTCGTTTCAATTAGCAATGATTTAGAATCTATTCATGTTTCCTTTGTAAAAGATTCAATCCTTTTGTTGCAATGAAAATACCCATCAAAAGAAAAACTAGTTACAAGATTGAACAGATAAATTGTGAAAATCTTGGTTAAATTGTGTGAAAATCTTTGCAAGTTGGGGTTTCTCTTTTCAAAAATTTATGTGAGAAATTCGTTCTGGTTTTTTCCTTTTTTAAACCAGAAGAAAGTTTTGATTTTCGTTTTAAAATGAAATCAAATGAATTAAAAAAAAATTATAATAAAAAAAAAAATTATGGGGGCTGCCCACAGCCACCCCCCCACCCATGGGGGCGTTGGCTGTGCAGCGCTCCACATGAATGGGGAGGGGGCTGCAAGCAGCCACCACAGGGGTTGCGCCCCTGTGTGGGGCTGCGTAGCAGCCACACAGGGGTGTGTCCCCTGTTGGGGTTGTGTAGCAGCGAAGGTCGATGGCCTTTTGTTATTTTAAAATAAATTTAAATTTATTAAAAAATTTAGTTTTAATTACTTTCTTTTTATAATATATATATTTATTATAATTTGTATATAATATATATATTAATTTTAAATTATATGTATATTATATATTTATTATAATATATATATATATATTATATTTATTAATTTTGAATTATATATATATATATTGATAATTATATATATAATGTGTTTTCTGTTTAAATAATATGTTATACGGAAATTTTAAAATGGGAGTTTAAATTTAAATTGTAAATAATTTAGTTATATGCAAATAAAATAATATTTTATTTGGCATATTATAATAATGTTAAATAGTAAATTGAAATTTGAATGATTACGTGATTATTATAAAAGAAGGAAATTGGTATTTTAATAAATAGTCATAAATTTTGAAAGAGGTGATTTTAAGCTATTATTTAAATATAGATTAAAGACATATTTTGTTTATGTAAATAATAAGGAATAAAACATGATTAATTAAAATATATAAAATTATTAGATATATTTTAATTAATGGGGTTTTAAATTATTAAATAGAACTTAATCTAGAATGATTATCGCATGGATAAAGAGGAAATGTAATTAACGAATGATCAATGTTTTAATTGAAATATTGATTTTGATTTTTGATTAATTTATTTATCTTGTGTTGAAATATAGATTAAGTGACATTGATTAAAATACCCCGATTTTGAAGATAATTGTTAAATGGAGAGTTAATGATTGACTTAATTCAATCAAATGACCTTATTTATTAAAATCGTTTGAATATGGAATTTAATTGTGAAACTAAGAGATAATGGAAGATTTATTTTACTCAGATATTTTAATAATTAAATTGTTTGATTATGGAACATAATGGTGGAACTTAGAGTTAATGCATGATTATTTTAGTCAGATGTCCTTACTTATCAAATGTTTGACTTAATTATAATTTGATTTTGATTATTATGGGAATTGAGACAAATGAAGTTAAAAGGATAGATTTAAAGATAGATTATCCTAAGATGACTTTTGGTTACGTAATAGGAGCAAAGGAAGAATTTTATATTCAAATGAATTATTTCGAATGTTGAATCTCAATAGTCAAGGTTTTATTTTAAAAAGGTAGATTTTAAATGATCAAGTGTTTTCATTTTCAAAGGTTGATTTTATTAATCAATGTAATTGGGAAAACAAAATATACTATTGGTTTGAACCCCTTTGAGTTGTCAACGTGCTTTGAGTTACTATTGAGTTGTGCGGATAAGGTCAATTATTTATTTAATTCTTGTGTGATGTAACTGATTGACTTATTATTTAATCTAAGTGCTTCGATAAACGAATGGTTTCATTTATAGTATATGATTGTGATACTAGTGAAATGATTGAATATTTTAGTCGTTCATATTTTAGTCGAATGATTGTATTTATTTGAACACATTGATTAGAGATGTTACTTGTAAATCTTAGAGTAAATGATTGGGTTGTAAATACTTCAATGTTGGGAAGTGAATTTGATCTATTTGATTGAGTAAATGCAAGATTGAAAACTGTGATTGACTGGGTTTAGGAATCCCTAACATTAGATATTGAAATTGCCTGGAATGCTTTTATATCATGTTTCTTTCATTTTTCCTTGTTGGGAAAATGGGGTTACAGGTCTATGTAAGTCTTCCAGAGAAGTTCTTTAGAGTGGGATGTTTTGTGTAGAGGTTCAATTTGTGATTTGTGCCTCCTTGGGAATAGGAGAGGATTTTGTAATTTGTGCCTCCTTGGGAATAGGAGAGGGTAATGTGATTTGTACCTCCTTTGAAAGGAGTGGTATTTTGTATTTTGTTTTCCTCCATTGTTTGGAGTGGATTATATGACCTTGTTTCCTCCAGTGTGTGCAGAGGGTTTTAACCTTGTTTTCCTCCAAGTGTTTGGAGTGAGTTTCCTTGTTTTGTTACCTCCTTGGATTGGACAGGTCATGTTATCTGGTCACCTATCGTGGTTTTAACCATGTGGGTTGTCTTAGGAGAGTGGCTTGCAATGGGCACCGGCACACAAAGTGGTGCCAGGATAACCCTTTGCAAGTTGGTTAATTCAGTGATAACTAAATTAAACTTTTAGAAGCTTAGGTTGCATCAAACATTAAACAAGATAATTTGTGCCTCGCTCATGGGCCCAAGGGCTTGTTTTAGACTTGGGATGAGACGGGAAGGCCTGGAATGGCAAGATCATCTATCTCGTCTCCACGAGAGGTATTTGGTTCCGCATGAGTAAGCATTGGTGCCAGGATTTCGGTTGAGGCTACCAAGATAACCCCTAGAGTGGGGGTCGGGGCCTAGGAAGATTCCCAGAGGATATCCCTTGACGAGCTATGCGATGAAACTCTTCCTAAGTCAACAGTTTGTACTTGATATTTGTGTCAGTCTTGATCTAATTTATGTCTGGAAGCAATGTAACCTATGTCAGTGTTGTGAGAGTTTGTACCAGAAGTTGTGTATGACCGTTCAGTCATGTGATGAGGTCTTGTATTTGTTTCGTATCAGTTTTGTGTGGCCCATGTCTAGTGGTATATGGTCTTGTGTAGGAAATCCTTGTTACTATCTCCTAGCACGAAGGGAGTGGAACCTTTTGGATTCCACGTGGTCGGGTGGCGTGCATCTTAAATCCGTTGGTTCTTCTTCATGTTCGTGTGTTCATGACTTCCAGCTGGAGAGCTCATGGGAATCAGTTTCTTCTCATGCCTTGTTCTCTCAGTTCTTATTGTATTTTATTACCCCTCAGTTGTTATCGAGGTGGAATTTGTAATATGTAATCTTTTTGTTGGAATTACCTCATTCGGGGAATGAGTGTTGTAATCTTATTGTTTAAATATTGTTAATTGAAATATTTTGGTATTTCTTATCCTTCGTTGTAGGTTATCTTGTATGGAATGTATGTTGTCTCTTTTCCTTAAGTGATTAATGTTTCGGTTTATATTATTGTTGTTGTTGTTTGGGTTTTAAAGTAATCTTTGTCTCGTGGCCTTAGAGGTTGTTGGCAATGTGTATTCATCTTACATGTTGTTTGTACTTAAAAAGAAAATTGGTGCATTTAAGTAGTGAATTGCAACTTCCTCTAGGGTTGCGTGGTGGGGCGTTACACAAGGAAAACACTCTCAAACATGCAATATACCCTAATTTCTTAGACAATGCATATTTCCTAATAATGTGTGCAACTACAAACTAATAACATGTAATGAATGGATGTAGGTGATAATAATTAAATAATCCTAATTGAACTAGGGTTGTCCTTTTTATATATTTAAAAAGTTGTAAGAGCATTGTATGAAATTGTAAGATGGGAATTACTTATGAAATGTTATATGACACATAAGAGAATAAAAAATGGGGGTTACATTAGAATATTGATTAGAATTATGAAAATCATCAAGATCATCTTAAATAATGGGTTTGAATATGTCAAAAATGGAGTGTCGGTTATGAGGAGGAGGATTTGAATTTTTTTGACAAGATGTAAAGCATTTGCTAAATACATCCTATAAACCAAGTCAAGGAATATGATGTTGAAATTTGTGCCAAATTTGGTGCCATTTTTAGGTCATTATTTTGGCTCATGGCTTTGGTTAAACCACACTTTCTTTATGGTTTAAATTTTTTCTATTTATGGGTGCTTGAGATGGAGAAAGCATAATGATTTTGTAGGTATCATCATGCTACTAGAAATTACTCCATATTCACATGTTTAAATGATACTACTATAAGGGTATGCACATGAATATTTTATTGTAAATGATATTATTATCAAATAATATAATTGGTTCATGTTTTTGGTTGTGAGATTTTTCTTCCAAGAGGATTTTCCCATGTACATAATTATGTTATAAATTTATAATTTATACATTTTTCTTGTAACTAAAATTAAATCTATTTATCCATAGTTTTGATTGTTGAAATGGGAAGGCATATTTCATTTACACAAGACAAAAATGTATGCAAAATGGGGAAGCAAAATACTGTATGTTGAAAACGCTTTAAAAAATTTCAAACAAATGCAATTTGAATTCAACAAATTTGAAAATTTTTGCATTTAGGGTTTCAAAATTAAATAAATAGATGCATTTTGAACTCTAAAAAAATCAAATTTTAAATACCTAGTGCTCGATAGTGCTCGATATGCAAATTGGAATGATGAACTTTGGAGAGACGAACTTAAATTTGCTTTCACCAGAAAGAAAAACCTCTGTTTGGTCGTCATCACATTCTCAGTTCGCCGCACACACCAGGGAAAGTGACTGGTAAATTTGAAAGTAAAAGTGACAGTTGAAAATGAAAGAATTTTTGGTTTTTGTCATATTTAAGGGGTTATGATTTTTTAATTTAGGTTTTAGTGGTTCAGTCGAACCATGGGTTTGACCGAACCCATTGAATATGGTGAAAAAAAAAGAGCGAAATTTCCTTCCTCTTATAAATTGTAAACCACTATTCTAAAGTCACCCCATCATATTGCCAACTTTTGGCCCATCATGATCCTACACATACCCTTAGAAGGAATGAAGGTATTTAAATTTTCTATTTTACAACTCAAAAGAGAATAAAGAAAAGGGTGTGCCTTGTTTGTTGTTAATTTTTATTTAGTAAAAGTGAATGAGAACCATTCAAATGAAAATAAACCTCCATTACAAAAGTCTTAGGATGTCTAAATCCTAGAATGAACTCCTCATGTTTCCTCCTAAATGGGTGTTTTATTTTTTAATAGAGTTCATGCATGAATTAGCCCCTATATCTAGAGATCCCTATCAAACAAACACTTCATATTTACATGAATTAAATGATTGAACCTAAATGACATTTTAAAGAAAGGATTTATATGTTCTAGTGTCTTGTCATGGGATGCTCCAACTATTTTTATGAAAAAGAAAGACAAGAGACTTTTCCAAGTTGTATTTATTATGTATGTTAAATAAATAAACAATTAACATTAATATCCACTACCTAAAATAGATGACTTATTTTACTAATTGAGAGGGGTGGCCATATTTTAAAAAATAGGTCTAATATTCAATTACAATTAGCAAAGAATAAAGGAGGAATACATTCATAAAACTACATTTAGAACTAGGTATAGGACATCAAAATTATATGTTTGAGGCAATGCATATAAGACACCCATATACAAAATAGTACAAAAGAAAGAGAAAAAATGTAAAGAATGTATGCTTGTAATCTATACTTGAGAGCATTAAAATTTTGAAATTAAACATAAAGAATAATGAGATTTATAAATTAAATACATGAGGCTATTATATAATATCAAAAAAGACTATTTTAAAGTTTAAATTATTTATATTTTAATTTTAGGGTAAATACTTTTGGTTGAATTTATGAATTAGAAATAGAAATTTTGAAAGGGCCCCAGCCTTTTACAAAGACCAATAAATAGACAAAAAATTATCAATCATATTGGCATGGAACAACAACAAGAAAAATATAGTTGTAAGTTAGAAAAATAACATCCAATTAGAAATACTCCACCAATAGTGGCAATGTATTTAATAAAGAGGGTCATTTTCCCAAAAACATTAGTAGATCTATCATTTCACAACTTGAATCCAAAATTCTTCAAGGAACTATATCTTATTGTGAACCTTATCATTTTCCATGAATTCAAACCTAGTTCAGGTTTGTAATGGAGTTTCCATCTTTAGTTTCCAAACTTGAGACCAAAGGGAATAAAGGGTTCCTATAATCTTCTAAACTTGAACCTTCTTCATATTTTTAAGTTATTAGAAGAAATTCCAAGAGGTGAACGTTGCAATTCAAGAGAATGGTAGAGGCAATGAACTCCAACTAATCCATCTATAACATGATTCTTGTCTCTACCAATCTCCTCTAAATTTCTCTTGACAAAACCTTCTAAATTAGTCATGTCTACAAGAGGACCAACCACCCCTCGATTATGCTCAAAGGGAGTCTGAACCAAATCCTAAGGTAAACAAGGCTCCATCTCATCCTTATGCATTTTGTTCAACCTTTCCTTCCTCTAAAATTCCTAAACCTATAAAATTCATAGCTATCTACACATGACAACATGGTGAAAACACAAGAAAATCCTATAGCATGACATGTTGAACCCAAATAACCAAATTTAAAAATAATTTAATCTATAAGTATAAATAGTTTGATGGTAGAAACTTTATAGATATAAAAATATGATAAATGTGTGATTATTTTTCTTTCCACTCTATAAATTTTTGATGTGTTTGGCTATATAATTGAGATAATTCACTCATAATGTAATGACAAAAATTTAGTATGTATGAAAGAAATATTTTTGAGACATCAAACTACCATTCTACATAACTCTCACATGGAAATAAGAATATTATTTTATTTTAACTAAAGAAATTGTGTGTACTCTATCTTGAAAATTACTAATTAATTTTGAATTATATACTTATAATTTAAAATAAGAGCATCCTTTGTAACATGGAATAGATAGGTTAATTTTAATGAAATAAAATATGTTTTATATTAAGAAAAAATTACAAATATATGGAACTCATACATTGAAAATTGACTAAGATGTAACTCTGTATGAGAATTAAGATGCTTGAATAATTTATATACCTTCTTTCAATAATTAACATTAGAAATTAATACTTGGCTCATATTGTATACCCACCTCCCAATGGTCTTGGAATGGATGCATTTAGATGGAGAAGGATTTCAAAAGGCTCATGGTACTTGTGGACCCCTCAAAGGCATGATATATAACACATGAACTTTATTTATGAAATTTGGTCTTTAGTTGCTGGCTTCTAGTATGAATGTTATCTATAAGGTGGAATTCTTAGTTGAGACTCTCAATCTTCCATTGTTGGTTTCTAGTGTGATTATACAATATGAGCCAAGTATTAATTTCTAATGTGAATTATTCAAAGAAGGTTTTGTTTCATAAGAAGAGACCTATGTTGAAATATTCCAAGGCATGCTATTATCCACAATGCATGACACTTCTTCACATCTCTACCAAGTTCTAAATAGATACAGATCTACCATTTCCATGGAGGAGATTGATGATTTAAAAAGAAAATATCATGCCATTTCTTTCTTAAGAAGTAATGTTTGCATTCATGATTTTCAACTTCCATCTTCATCCAAAAAGAAATTGTGTTATCGTTATGTGCCTAATATTAACAAATCAAAACCTTCTTTTGAGCATGATCACCAACACAAAGGTAAACGAGTGGAAACAAAAGAAAGCTCGGTTAATGGCTTTCAACATGTTGGTGGAAAATATGCATCTTTTTGAAAGTGGCTTCCTAGCTTATCAATCTTATGTTTAGTAAGGTTTTGTAATTTCCATTGTTTTATGTATTCGGGTCACAGGTATATGTAGTATGTGTCTTCTTTTGGGTATTTTGGGTGCATAAGAGAATGTGCATATGTACTGATGTATTCAACCAATGTGCTTTTGTAACTTTGTAATCAGACAATTGGTCATTTGTACTAGGACCTCATTGGTCTTTTTGATATTTTGTAAAATTTGTTACTCAGACTGCAACTGGTGGTTTTCTTGATGGTTCTTTCCCACTAGTATGTATGCTTGAACCAGCTATATGTAAAATATTATATATAAATAAAATTATAAGTGGTCTCCCACTTTTCTTAAAAAAAAAAAATCTTGTAAATTTCCACATCTTTTTCCTTGACACAATTGTTATTTCTTAAAATATTTCTTATGATTTTTCATAATGTTGGTCAATACTTTACTGTAAATATTCTATAGTCATTCTCTTAAATGTCATAAGAATATGTCATAAGAGGGTTTCATCTTATAAAGATATAATTATATTTATTCTCTTAGAACATCTTAGACACCTCCCTTGAAGCATTCAACAAATGACAAATAACTACCAACACAAAGTGAGATGCCTCATTTCCTAATATGAGGACAAAATAATAAATCAAAATATTAGGATGCAAGGTTGATCCACCTTTCCCAATACTTGGCTAAGTTTATCATCTATTTAGGAGTGGATCCCAACAACAATTGTGCTTAGAGCTTACAGTTACTAATCCAAGGAATACCTATTCATTTTCTTTATTATATGCCTAATGACTCCTCATCTCAAGTTAAATTGTGAGATGGATTTTTTATGCCTCCTATGACTAAATGGCTACAAAGGAGATATGAATATGACATGGTGGGAAAAAACCAAGATACAAGAGTTGGTTTAGTTCTCATAAACTCTCTAAAAAATAATTGAATTCCTACATCCTAACTAGAAATACCATGAGCGGTTTAGATCCCATTTTAGACAAAAAATATTCTTATACTCATCACTAGTTCACTTCGACCAACTAAAGAGATGGTGAACTAAGGGAAACTTAGTTGTATTGATAGATTTTACTTAGTTATTTCTCTTT